>CM064482.1:62134480-62145186 GCA_032716605.1 Paralithodes platypus
ATAATGTATGGTATTGTCTCGTTTGTGTCCGATACTGATTCAAATGGGTGCGTCGACATTTATGCTCTTGAATGTACCTGTATGCAGAGAAGCACATCATGATCAGGGGACTAATTAATTCATAGGGTTTTTGTTTTGTTTTTTATTGTGAAAGAGAAATCCAGAGGTAAACATAGGAGAAACAATATTGAGGATAGGAACATCAGGGAGAGAGAATAGTTTGATGGTATTATATAAGCAGCGGAGTTAAATAGACGGTGTTACATTTTCCTGTCATTTTTTACAGGTTGGCAGCTTCAAAATTGAAGTTACATAATAACTTATGTATGTATGTATGTATTCAGGCACATACCCCATTGCTGGGGGTGGCCGACTCGAGACAGAGCCCGAACAGAAAGAACATTTAAAGTTCCTATTCTCAGGGTCCTGGACCACTTTCACGTTCCCCCGCCTGTTCTCTGTCTCGTTGAGTATGAGAATTTGACAAGGGGAGGAGGATTGCTAGCCTCCTGCCCCAAAAACGTACTCAATGAAAATTGCCAGAAAAGTGTTCGTGTGACCCCGGCTTTTAGGTGATAGGTAGTGGAGCACATCGTCCTCATTCCACAAGGGTCGAATCACAGATGTCTCATCGTTAACCTTCCTTCACTCCCACTCTTGCTCTACTTCATTATTTACCATTTCCTTTTAAGTTTGTTATCGTAGAGAGCAAATGTTATTCGCGTTGTTCCATCTCCCTCGTATACAGTATAGTTATCATCTGGTAAAGTTGTGTGAGCGAATAAAGCAAAAAACAAAATTAAATAAAAAATATATAAAGAGAGAGAGAGAGAGAGAGAGAGCAAAAATTTTAATCACAAAGATCTTATTTCGATAGGTCCCATGCCATCTAAGGAATATTCAGACACATTCGCGTAATATGCATAATTACACTCCGAACATTTTATTGTTATATTCTTGATATGCTCCCTTCTTTTTTCCTGGTGTCTTATCTTGTTAACCCTTTCAATATACAGTAGATGATGCATTTATTAAGTTTTTGGATATTATTAGGCGATTTTATTCAAATTAGGAAGGGTATATAATTATAAGTCAGAGGGTTATTAATTTTGAGATAGTCTTTACTCTTTCATTTCCCACAGATCCTACCTATACTGTATATAAGAATAGCCAGAATAAATGTAAAAAACGCGGCATAATCCACAAGAGATATTTCCTCCCGCTCCGCTCTCCCTGCATCCACCAACTCATACGTATAGTTACATACATTATATTATATGTCTTAGATTCTTGGCACGTTTCCTTCTCATCTTCTCCATTATATATACAGTATATATATATACCGGTATATATATATATATATATATACCGGGTATATATATATATATATATAATATATATTCATATTTCTTTTATTCTTGGCACGTTCCCTTCTCATCTGTTCTTGGGTTTCATATTTTGCCTCACCTTTAGTCTTCTTTCATCTCTCCAAACCATCTCCCCCCTTCACGCCCCCCCCCCCCCCTCTTCCATGCTCGACGGCCACGTGCGAGGTCCCGGATCATGGCCACCTACACCCTTCACTCACACCCACCCATCCAGACACCATATAATACAACCTACACTCTTAAATCATACACCCTCCTTCCCCACCTGCGGGTAAAAAGTTGAGGGACGCCCCGGGCCGAACGCTTTGATTGCCACCCACGGAGGGCGTCCTGCCTGCCGCGCCGCCCCATTCTACCGCCGCCCAACATGCAATACTGAGCCGCTCCGGTGGACACAGTCAGGTGGTGATATGGGTGGTGGTGTAGGTGATGGGGTGGGTGGTGGTGTAGGCTATGTGGTGGTGTAGGTGGTGTTAGCGTGGGTGGTAGTATAATGTAGGTGGTGATATGGGTGTTGCAGTAGGTGGTGGTCTGGGTCATGATGGTGTAGGTGGTAGTGTGAATAATGGTTAGATTGTAGTATAAGTGGTGGTGTAGGTGGTGGTGTGGGTGCTAGTGTAGGTGGTGGTGTGGGTGGTAGCCTAGGTGGTGGTGTACTGTCGCTTTATACTGTACTGCCTTCGTTTTTTGTTTTGTTTACTTCCTTGCTATACAGAATGTTCTCACAATTTTTCACTAATATATACCTAACTTCTGAATGGTCGCTGTTGGTGGGGTTCAATATGCGAATAACTTACAAAAAATCACAACATGTCTACTTGTATTTAGTCATGAAGTATATAAGCGTATGCATCGTAATCAACTCGTATTATATGCCTTGTCTTTCTACAATTGATATACGCTTTTACTACAATATTAATCTTGATAGAAATAGACTCAGAAAAGATTACAGAATGAATAAAAACACCATATGAGGAGGAACACTTCATTGACCTGATGAAGCTATAAGCGAAACGTTGTCAATAAAGTGCTCCTCCTCATATGGTGTTTCTAATATTAATCCGGTCTCACAGTGCACTTAAGCCGCTGTCACACGAGCAGCTTTTTCCGTCAATTTTCCATGAGCAAGTTTTTTCTAGTATTATTTCGGGACATTTTCGCACGAGTATTGGTCACTAAACTGAAGGTAGATTATGTTAGGCGGCTGAATTCTGATAAAATTTAAATTTTTAAGCTTCCAGACCATAATTGCCCGTAAAAAATGGCTCGAAAAAGGGCTCGTGTGACTCCGGCTTAACTATACCATTGGACTTCTTTATCATCACTTTAGGTTAAGGGGAGACAGACCTTTTTTCTGGACCCCCTTCTCACTAATGTTTAGCCCCACTAGTTTTGAGATTATAAGACGTGCGGCCCATTAGTTTGGCGATTTTAGCACCTTTCGCCCCATTTCGTTGTCAATTCTAAGACCTTTCGTGCCATTTAGGTGTCGATTATTTCCTGGCGAGCGATAGCGAGCCTGCAATTTTAAGAGGAACCGGCCTTCGGCCGGGAAATTTTTCTACCGAAAATTGTAAAAATTTATCTTGAAGGGAGGTCTAGGGGGTGTTTTTCTAAGCTTGATGGTGGTCTAGGGAGGACTCTTAACAAAATATATGAATACATGAATTAATAGACCAAACTAACGGTCTGCCTACCCTTGATGTAGACGGTGATTTCCTACCTATGTCCATTATCCCCTCTGGCTAGACATATTCTGGTTTATTGAGGTTTGTTTTCGCCCACATTCAATCTCTTTCTCTACTTACTTCCCCTCCCCCCCCTCTTCCATCCCCCCCCCCCCTCTCTCTCTCTCTCTCTCTCTCTCTCTCTCTCTCTCTCGCTCTCTCTCTCGCTCTCTCTCTCATATAGTTATTTCCTCATTCCTTATTTCTTAGCCTCTCACATTCCTCTTGCCCTTCTTCCTCATGCCAAGTTTGCTTCTCTTTGCCACCCAATGCCTCCTTAACTCATGCCAACGTCTTAACCCGTCTCTCTCTCTCTCTCCTTTCTTCTCCATTTCTCTTCATCCCTCTCTGTTTATATTCACCCTCGCTCTGTCTCTGCTCATCCTCTCTCTCTCTCTCTGCCTGCTCATTCTCTCTCTCTCTCTCTCTCTCTCTCTCTCTCTGCCTGCTCATTCTCTCTCTCTCTCTCTCTGCCTGCTCATTCTCTCTCTCTCTCTCTCTCTGCCTGCTCATTCTCTCTCTCTCTCTCTGCCTGCTCATTCTCTCTCTCTCTCTCTCTCTCTCTCTCTCTCTCTCTCTCTCCCCCCACCCATGCCAACTCCTCACCTGTCACCGCCCACTCCGCCCATTTTTTACTCCACCTTTTCACTTTCTGCCGCTGTTCATTTCTATAAGCGTAAGTTGTCCAATTTAACCCCTTCTGTACCAGCGACGTTTTTTGTTATTATATTCTAGCCATATTTAGACGATTTAATGAAGCTTAGGAAGGATATATGGTAGGTAAATGGACTAATTGAGATTGTCTGTAGCCATTTCATTGGTAGATGTTTCTCCTAAGCTGAATTTAATCGTCTAATAATTGCCCGAATATAATGAAAAGAACGTCACCGGTACTGAATGAGTTAAACATTTATTTCAGTGAACTACTCTCCAACCTTTGCTTTATACTTTACTCATTATTTCCTTACAATGTCCACCTCTGCTCATATCGGTAAGTGTACTTCTCATATTATTTACCCCCGCCATCGAAATTGGATGGAGGTTATGTTTCGCCTCCGTTTGTCTGTCTCACAAAGTTATTTACCGATTGTCGTGATATTTGGTGGGCAGATAGGGTATGGGCCACGTATGCAGTGATTCATTTTAGGAGGCGACCCGGATACACTTTCTGTGATTTCTATCCCTTCTTCCTTCTCAAATTATCCCCCTCTCCCCATCATTCTTTTCCTGTCTACCTCCTTCCCTCCCTCTCCCTCTTCTCTTCCTCTCCCTCTCCCTCTCTCTTGCCTTATAATCTCTGAACATCAGCACCCTACTGCCAGGTCTTTCTTTCCTCCACCTCTGCCCAGAGAATTACCTGTCTAACTTTATATTTTATATTTTCAGGTGTTTCTATATTCTCTCTCTCTCTGTTTACCTTTTCTCATTATCTTCAACTTTCTTTGTTTTCTCTCCCTCCCCCCCCCCCTCTCTCTCTCTCTCTCTCGCTCTCTCTCTCATCACCATGCCATCCTCATTTCCTTTCCCCCTCTCCTTTTTCTCCCTCTCTCTCTCATCTCTCACCAGCACCACCTCTTCCCACCACCACCACTCCTGGCCAGGGGATCACCTGTTTATCATTGTTTTCTCTTATCTCTCTCTATTCCTCCTTCGCCCTCCCTTCTCTCACTCCCTCCCTCTTCTCTGTATTTTCCTCTCTCTCTCCCCCCCCCCCTCCCCCCCTTTCTCTCTCCCCTCGTTCTAGTCCAAATCTATCATCACCACCGCCACCACCACCTCTTTCCACCACCACCCCTGGCCAGAGGATCACCTGTCGCCTTCCGTCACCTCCCCGCCTCCACAACAACCGGGGCCGTATGTGGGGAGAATTTGGATTGATCTCGTCTTGGTACCTCCGCCATGTTTGATACCGCGCGTGTTTTCCTCTGCATTTTGTATAGGTGGTTAACCCTTTGAGTTTGAGTGGTAATTTCGTAAGTTTAATATAGTTCAAGGAATATTATTCGTCGATATATTGAAGGAACCACTCGAGATAGCCTTTTAATTTCACGAATAGAATAATTCACTCTATACCTTAACAACATATTTTAGTGTTAGCTTGAATGTAATAAAGGATTAAGGGGAGGTTTTTAGTTTGTTTCCTACTCCTCCAGCAATCTTAAAATTTCATCCACTTGACCCCCTTTCATGATAAATTTGTACATTTTTCGGTAGAAAAATGTCCCGGCCGAAGGCCGGTTACTCTTAAATTACAGGCTCGCTATCGCTCGCCAGGATAAAATCGACACCTAAATGGCACGAAAGGTCTTAAAAGTGACAAAATGGGGCGGAAATTCTTAAAAATCACCAAACTAATGGGGCAAACGTCTTAAAATCTCAAAAGCAATTGGGCAAGACATGAGGGAGAAAGGGGTCAAGAAAAAAGTCCCTCAAGTGGAATTCTCCCCTTAAAGGTGCTATATTGCCGGTTTGTTTGAATTTGCATTGCACACATTTAACTTTAGTCATACCTTATCTCATATAATAGAATGGTATAATTCAACGATTACAGGGGCAAGAAGGGTGAAGCAGGTAGCCAATGTTTGACATATATTAACTTATAAACATTAGGTCACATATCGTCTCTCTTTCACTGATACTCTGATACTCATAAATCATGGTTTGAGTAATTCGAAAGGAACTCACTAGACTATGGTCCATAAACATTTGGAATCTTTTATAGCAGACACAGTTGCAGTTTATCGCTCACTAATGCTTATAATGTCGATCTATCTATTGCCAGATGTCATGATCCCCGAAGGTGTGGCCAATGCTGATAATGTACAAATCGTTAAGGGAGCCCTCCTCGCTTTTTTTTTTATCTTTCTCACCCTCTCTCTTTGGCTTGTATCCATTCGGCCCCATTCAGCCTACTGTTTTAAGACGTTTACCCCCATCCAGGTGTAATTTATTTCCTGGTGAGCGGTAGCGAGCCAGCATATATATATTTTTTTGTTTTGACAGCAAGCTAAATTTGTAAATTTTTCGATAGAAAAATTTCTCCGGCGAAGCCGGATTTCTCCATACAATGCTGGGTCGCTATCGCTCGCCAGAAAAAATCGACACCTGGATGGGGATAAACGTCTTAAAACAGTTGGCTGAATAGGGCCGAATGGATACAAGCCAGGGAAAGAGAGAAAAGGAGAGAAAGATGAAACAAAAAGCCGGTGACCCCCCTTAATGCAGAAGTCGGAGAGTGTATAGTTATGTTTAGTCCAAGGCCGATAGGTAGGCCTACAAGGTCCATAGGTACAATACATGTAAACAAATAAATAATAAAATACAATAAAATTAAATAAAATTAAATTAATTAAAAATAGGAAAAGTGGGGATTGGGCCTGAGTAAATAGATAGATAGATAGATAGATAGATAGATAGATAGATAGATAGATAAGCCTTGATTTAGTCGACGATGTCCAATGGCTTACACACGCTATAGGTAAACACAATGGCGGATATTGTAAAGATGCCAGCAATAATTCTCCCAACAAACGGGGTGGGTGGGTTTTTGACAACAACAGGTGAGGCGCGCCATATCTCATCCCCGCCTGCCTGCCCACCGAACATTTCTCTCTCTCCCGGAGTGTGAACAGCGATGTCGTTACCCTGCAAGAGAGCGGGATAGCGAGCGAGAGAGACTAATAAATAATCGGGTCTATACAAACAGCCTTACTGAGAATCGAGTGGCTCAGAGGAAATTGAGAGGATGCTTTTTGGTGGTTTTGATTTTGATTTTAACACCTTCGAGATGCAATGACACCCTTTCCACAGTACTAGGGTGTGAGTTTGACGATTTTACGCAGCTAAGTGAGGACCCTTGGGATTCGAGGGGGGAGGGGGGGGGGGGTGCTATCTTAATTAATTCTCTGACACCCACAAGTCGTCGCTAAAATGATTTATAATAGCTCAAAAGTGCCAAAATAAAGGAACGAAATGGGTCGCCACACTGCGACCAACCTTGCACATGAACAGAAGCTAATATATTATAATCAGGTGTATACAAAAACAGCCTTACCGGGAATCGAGTGCCTCATAGGATTAACCCCTTCTGTACCGGCGACGTGTTTTGTATTTTATTCTGGGTACTACTAATCGTTTTTACGCTGATTAGGAAGGATGTGTAGCAATTTTAAGGCTTCAAACTATCTCAATCAACCCTTTTAATTACCACAGATCCTTCCTAAGCCACATAAAATCGTCTAAATATTGCCATAATAAGAAATAATAGAGGTCGCTGGTACAGAAAGGGTTATTGAGAGGGTGTTTCGGGTTGTTTGGCTGTCGATTTAACCCGTTCAGTACCAGGGGGGTCCTTTTCATCAGATTCTGGCGACTATTAGACGATTGTATTCAACTTGGGAAGGACCTCTCGGTAATGACAAGGCTTCAAACTATCTTAACCAAGCCTTCTAACTGCCACAGATCTTTCCCAAGCTGCACAATATCGTCTAGATATAACTAGCACATAGTATAACACACGTCGCTGGTACTCAATGGGTTAAGCACCTTCGATATGCAATGACCTCCTTTGCATAGTATTTTGGTTAACGCTTGAGAACTTTTGTCAGCTTAGGAAGGATGGCTGGGAACGAATAGGTGAACATAATTTTCAGTAACCCTCTGAAGCCAACGGGCCGTCCTTAACCCTTTGAGTACCAGCGACGTGTGCTATATTATATTATAGCTATATTTAGACGATATTATGCAGCTTAGGAAGGATCTGTGGTAGTTAAAAGGGTTAGTTGGGATGGTTTGAAGCCTTATTATTGTTAGAGGTCCTTCCTAAGATGAATGAAATAGTCTAACAGTTGCCAGAATGTGAGGAACAGGGACGTCCCTGGTACTCAACGGATTAAGGGGGTATGGTTCAGTTTTTGGTCGATTTTTGTTCATGTGTTAATAATTGTTTCTGGATTCCTCCCTAGACCTCCATCTAACTTTAAAAACACATTCATTAGATTAATTTGTAAATTTTTCGGTAGAAAATTTCAATATTACATTACTGGTTCACTATTGTTCGCCAGTAAACAAATAGACACCTAAAGAGCACGAAATAGGTCTTAATATTGACAATGAAAAGTGGCGTAAGGTCTTAAAATCGACCAACTAATGGGGCAAACATCTGAAAATCTGAAAACCAATGGGGTTAAACATGAAGGAGAAGGGGATTTAGAAAAACGACCCATCTCCCCTCAAGCTACATTAAATCTTCTTATGATAGCCTAACTGGAGGGCCGAGAGGTGTTACCCTACTGCCAGCGACAGAGCAGGAGACACTAATAAATAATCGGGTCTATACGAACACTAGAGTTGAGTGGCTCAGAAGACTAGGAGAGGGAGTTGTATGGTTGGTTTGCTATGAGAGGGAGTTGTATGGTTGGTTTGCTATGAGAGGGAGTTGTATGGTTGGTTTGCTATGAGAGGGAGTTGTATGGTTGGTTTGCTATGAGAGGGAGTTGTCTGGTTGGTTTGCTATGAGAGGGAGTTGTCTGGTTGGTTTGCTATGAGAGGGAGTTGTATGGTTGGTTTGCTATGAGAGGGAGTTGTATGGTTGGTTTGCTATGAGAGGGAGTTGTCTGGTTGGGTTGCTATGAGAGGGAGTTGTATGGTTGGTTGCTATGAGAGGGAGTTGTATGGTTGGTTTGCTATGAGAGGGAGTTGTATGGTTGGTTTGCTATGAGAGGGAGTTGTCTGGTTGGTTTGCTATGAGAGGGAGTTGTATGGTTGGTTTGCTATGGTATGGTTGGTTTGCTATGAGGGAGTTGTTTGGTTGGTTTGCTATGAGAGGGAGTTGTCTGGTTGGTTTGCTATGAGAGGGAGTTGTCTGGTTGGTTTGCTATGAGAGGGAGTTGTTTGGTTGGTTTGCTATGAGAGGGAGTTGTCTGGTTGGTTTGCTATGAGAGGGAGTTGTCTGGTTGGTTTGCTATGAGAGGGAGTTGTTTGGTTGGTTTGCTATGAGAGGGAGTTGTCTGGTTGGTTTGCTATGAGAGGGAGTTGTCTGGTTGGGTTTGCTATGAGAGGGAGTTGTTTGGTTGGTTTGCTATGAGAGGGAGTTTGTCTGGTTGGTTTGCTATGAGAGGGAGTTGTCTGGTTGGTTTGCTATGAGAGGGAGTTGTTTGGTTGGTTTGCTATGAGAGGGAGTTGTCTGGTTGGTTTGCTATGAGAGGGAGTTGTCTGGTTGGTTTGCTATGAGAGGGAGTTGTTTGGTTGGTTTGCTATGAGAGGGAGTTGTCTGCTTGGTTTGCTATGAGAGGGAGTTGACTGGTTGGTTTGCTATGAGAGGAGTTGTTTGGTTGGTTTGCTATCGAGAGGGAGTTGTTTGGTTGGTTTGCTATGAGAGGGAGTTGTCTGGTTGGTTTGCTATGAGAGGGAGTTGTCTGGTTGGTTTGCTATGAGAGGGAGTTGTCTGGTTGGTTTGCTATGAGAGGGAGTTGTTTGGTTGGTTTGCTATGAGAGGGAGTGGTCTGGTTGGTTTGCTATGAGAGGGAGTTGTCTGGTTGGTTTGGTATTGATTTGTACATATGATATCATTTAGCCGGTTGAGGAAGGGTATGTGGAAACGAAGACTTATTATTGTTTAGTTTCCTCCTTAGACCTCCAACAACCTGTAAAAAACACGCCCTAGACCCCCCTTCAAGACAAATTTATAAATTTTTCGGTAGAAAAATGTCGTGGCCGAAGGCCGGTTACTCGTAAATTATAGGCTCGCTATCGCTCGCCAGGAAAATATTGACACCTAAATGGCACAAAAGGTGTTAATATTGAGAAAGAAATGGGTTGAAAGGTCTTAGAATCGACACACTGATGGAACGAACGTCTTAAAATCTATGAACCAATGGGGCTAAACACGAGGGAGAAGGGGGCCAGAAAAACCAGCCTATTCCCCCTTATATCTTCTTATGATAAACCCAAATAGAGGGCCGAGAGGTGTCACCCTACTACCAGCCACAGAGCGTACGAGCGGGCGAAACTAATAAATAATAATGGAATCTATACAAACACTACCTTACCGGGAATCTAATGGATTTATAGGATAATAATAATAATAATAATAATAATAATAATAATAAATAAATAATAATAATAATAATAATAACAATAATAATAATAATAATAATAACAATAATAACAATAATAATAATAATAATAATAACAATAATAATAATAATAATAATAAATAACAAATAAATATAATAACAATAATAATAAAAACAAAAATAATAATAATAATAATAATAATAAATAAATATAATAACAATAATAATAATAAAAAACAAATAATAATAATAATAATAATAATAAAAAAGATAATAAAAATAATAATAAAAAATAAAAATAATAATAATAATAATAATAATAATAATAATACGAGGGTGAGGTGTTTGTTCCCCCGTGTCGTGAGTTTCTGGTAGTTGAGTTGTTGTTGATGTTTTAATTAACCCCTTCTGTACCGGCGACGTCTTTTGTATTATATTCTAGCTTTATTTAGAGGATTTTGTGCAGTTTTAAGAAGGATCTGTGGTAATAAGAAGGGTTAAGTGAGACACGATGT
>CM064482.1:62150286-62202786 GCA_032716605.1 Paralithodes platypus
GTGCTAAGGCTACTGACGTCACAACTCAGGCGGGCTCTCTCAAGGTGTAAATTTATCTGGAGAGATCTCGGTTTTGTCACCTTTCGAGAATAGTCCAGTTTACACAATCATATATATTTAGTTGTACTCAGTTGGCTGGGACCTAAGTCGTCTAAAGGGAGATATCCACCAGTTTTTATTTATATGCAAACTGCTAGACATTTACAATATACAGTAGGCATATACTTGGCATGATAAGACGGAAAAAAATAGGGGATATCTATCGAGGCAACTCACGATTCTTCGAATATACTGTACCTTACCAAATCGTCTATTAAATACATCTATATCTATCTATATATCTATATACTCAGGCCCAATCGCCACTTCCCCCCCCCCCCTTTTTTTTGGGGGGGGGTCATAATCTAAAATTATAATAATTATTGGTTGCTTACCGTTTTCGATGACACTTTCACTGTATATGATGTAATTAGCAATGTAACACGGATCGCTTCCATACTTATAACTGCTGGGTGTGGATGTGGCCTTAAGGGGGGGGGGGGGGGAGTTATACCGGCCAATTTATTTATATACATATACTATTATTTTTTTTAGTTTCCTCCCTAGACCTCCACCGAGCTTTAAAAAAACATCCCCAAGATCCCCCTTCTAGATAGATTTGTAAGTTTTTTGGTAGAACATACTTCTGGCCGAAGGCCGTTTCCTCCTAATTTTCAGGCTTGCTACCGGTCGCCAGGAAAAACTAGACACCTAAATAGCACGAAAGGTCTTAATGTTGACAAAGAAATGGGGTGAAATACTTTAACATCGCCAAACTAATAGACCGAACGTTTTCAAAATTTGAAAACTAAAGGAGCTAAACATGAGGGAGAAGGGGGCCCAGAAAAAAATCAACCTTCCCTCCTTGAAGAGGTTTTCGCACCTAATCGAAAACTTCTCATTAATTTTGAATCTAATATTTACCTTTTGGGGTTTCGTTTGATCTATTCAAGTGTTCGTGTTAGGTCAGGAATTATGTCTTAGTAGAATGTACAGTTGGCCACGTAAGTTCTGTTCCTCTCCTTGATCTTGTTTACATGGAAATATAATGCGCGTGATTGACTTACGAGTGTAGTTTCTTAGGCAGCGGTTAATTCACCATATTAGTCAACTGATGATTAATAGAAACCACACTCGCATTTCGTTCACGCTCTTTTACTTCCATACATAAGATAGCGACGAGGAACTTATGTGGGCACCTGTACATGACGGTCAGTAATGTACAGTATATAATATGGTGGCTACTGAAAACAAGTTGACATTATCTACCCACCCACCCACCCACCCACCCACCCACCTACCTACCTACCTACCTACCTACCTACCTACCTACCTACCCACCTACCTACCTACCTACCTACCTACCTGTCCTACCAACCTACCTACCCACCTACCTACCCACCTACCTACCTACCTACCTACCGACCTACCTACCGTCCTACCTACCTACCTACCTACCTACCTACCTACCTACCTACCTACCTACCTACCTACCGTCCTACCTACCGTCCTACCTACCTACCTACCTACCTACCTACCTACCTACCTACCTACCCACCTACCTACCCACCTACCTACCTACCTACCTACCTACCTACCTACCTACCTGCCTACCTGCCTACCTACCTACCTACCTACCTACCTACCTACCTACCAACCTACCTACCAACCTACCTACAACCTACCTACCTACCTACCTACAATATGGTGGGTACTGAAAATAAGTTGGCATAACCTACCGACCTACGAGTACCTGTAGGAGACGAGGGTGGACAGGTGGGCTAGGGATTATATGCTGCTCTCCCTCCCCTTTGAGAAGAAGTAAACGATGGATATAGGTGGTGTGTCACGCGAGCCGCATTTTCCTGCAATTTTCGGTGAGCAAGTTTTGTCTTCAATTATTTTGAGGCTTTTTCGCATTGGAATCGGAAACTAGATCGGAGGTAGATTGTGTTGGGTAGTGTATTTCTTATGGACCTTGTATTTTGAAGCTGTCAGACTACAATTTATTGTTAAAATTGACGGAAAAACCGCTCGTGTGACACCGCCTTAATCTGAGAAAGGGGAGGTCTTGTGGTCTGCTGGGTCGCATGAAAAGAAGAGACGTTTATGTGAGTCACTTCTTTATGTGCTTAGCATAAGAGATGTAAACAGCGTTTTAACTACAAGTTTACATTCGTTTTTCTTGTTGTGAGTCCTAAGAAAGCTCCCTTAACTTTCATTTTTTGAAAAGTTTTGGCCTTGCATTGGTGAAAGTACCTCGTCCGATATACTGTACAGTGTAAGAAATTATGTTAGTAAGATTTTTGAAAATTCAGTCAATTGAGTTGTAGATTTGGTGTACTTGTTCTTTATCAGATGAATGAGCACACACACACACACACACACACACACACACACACACACACACACACACACACACACACACACACACACACACACACACACACACACACATACACACACACACACACACACACACACACACACACACACACACACACACACACACACACAGAGTTGATCTTAAAATCCTACTTTTCACGAGTCAGAGCATTTCGATCTTACCTGATATTATAGCTTACCCCAAACTTAAAGGTGTCCCGCTCTCCGTGTATTACCAAGGATCTCCAAGAAGACCCTATAAGAGAGGCTAACAATAAGAGGAGGAGGTGGAGGGAGAGGTAAAGGAAGCCCCAGCCTCACTTTACAACAATGGTCTCTTGGTCTCGTTGTCATGCACCGTGTGGGATGAAGGACCCCCTATAGCTTGGCCTCGGGGATATTGGTCATTTCGTATCCTCTCGCTCTTCAGATAGGTTGATTTCAATCATGGTTCATTTGGGTTAGGTTAGTTTTGGTTAAGATAGGGTGATTGTGTTACTTTAGGATAGTTACAGGTTAGTTCAGGCTAGGCAAGGTTTGGTTTGGTTTGGTTTGTTTTGGTTTGTTGTGATACCATTTGGTAAAAAATGATCTAGCAGTGGATACAGAGGAATACAAAGGAAGGCAAGCAACAAGAAAACTAATAGTCCTTACTAGGCTGCTAGTAAAAAAAAAAAAAAAAAAAAATATATATATATACCGTATATACTGTATATTATATATACAGTATATATATATATATATATATATAAATATATATATATATATATATATATATATATATATATATATATATATATATATATATATATATATACATATATATATATCAAAGGCCATGACAACGTGGATGGAAGTAAGGATTTCACAATAGGAAGATCATATTACACAAACATAATGGTTACAAAAATGTCGGGAAGGCGGTTCATGTGAATGAAACGCCTTTCCGACATTTTTGTAACCATTATGTTTGTGTAATATGATCTATCTAGTGTGAAATACTTACTTGCATCCACGTTGTCATGGCCTTTGATAATTTTTTAAACTTGGATTAGGTCCCCTCTCATTCTGCGGTTTGTCTAGGTAAATAGGTTTAACTCTTTTAGTCGTTCCTGATACGTTTATTTCTTAGTAGGGGAATAATTTAGTTACTCTTCCTTGTACGCTCTCTAGTTTTGTAATGTCCTTTGTATAGTATGGCGACCAAAACTGGCCACAATATTCCAAATGCGGACGAACCAATAAATTATTTAAGTGTGTATAACGTTTTAGGATATATATTCAAAAGATCTCCCAATGAAACCAATAATATATATACTGTATATATATATATATATATATATATATATATATATATATATATATATATATATATATATACGTATATATATTTTTTTTTTTTTTTATTTTTTTTTTTTTTTTTTTTTTTTTTTTTGCTTCAGAGACTTGTTGGGCAGGTTTCAAATTACTTGTTATAGTTAATCTAAAATATGTTTCTCTATTTACGTTCCTTAGTTGAATTCCGTTAATCGCATAATTTGCGCTTTCATGTTTACTGCCGATGTGGAGCACATTGCATTTATCTATATTGAAATTGATCTGCCATGTCTGAGCCCAGTTTGATAGTTTCCTAGATCATACGTCTGATTAGGTTAATTATGACAGAATCGACACTAAATGTGGACAAAGTGATCGTTGGTGAAAATACCCGTGTACGAGAAAACTAGTGGTTAAGGGGACAGTGGCTGCATTTTTTGGCCTATTAATTAATGTATTCATATATTAGTTTCCTCGCTAGACCTCCATCAAGCTTAGAAAAACATTCCCTAGCCCTCCTTCAAGATAGATTTGTAAATTTTTTGGTAGAACGGCTGGTTCCTCTTAAAATTTCAGACTCGCTATCCCTTGTCAGGAAAACATCGACGCCTAAATGGCACGAAAGGTCTTAAAATTGACAACGAAATGGGGCGAAAAGTGTTAAAATCGCCAAACTAATGGGCCGAACGTCTTATAATCTCAAAACAAATAGGGATAAACACGAGGAAGAAGGGGTACCAGTAAAACGGGCCATATCCCCTTAAAAAAAAACAATAAGATTCGTGGGATGAAGGACCCCCCACTGGCTCCCTCCGCGGCCCCCCCCCCCCTTCCCGGTAAACCCCCCCCTCACCCACAACAAAGCAGGATCATTAGTGACGCAAGGACCCCGGACGACCTGTTGAGAGAGAGAGAGAGAGAGAGAGAGAGAGAGAGAGAGAGAGAGAGAGAGAGAGAGAAAGAGAGAGTATCTGCGTAGGGGCGGGGAGGGGGGGGCGGTGCCATGTTGTATACCTGCCTTGAATCATCGCGTATTTACTGTATATTTTGACTCGTATGATGACCATTTTACATACTGTAAGGCTTCACTAGACGATTGTATTATACATAAGAAGAACCCCCCTTGAGTATAGAAGATTAAAAGTATCCCTTTATGCTTAGCCTATCCCTTTATTCAGCTTAGGAAACACCACTCGCATAGTCAATGTTAAAGTAGTGTATATCAACGAAGATATCATGCCTGTAAGTTAAGGTTATTCGCGAATTACACCAGAGGAATAGCATCGACAGGCTTGGTGAGTCTGCTTAATATATCACGGGATATGTAACATAGTACTTTATGTTAAGGAGAGGTTTTTAGTTGATTCCCTAGACTTCCATCAAGCTTAAAATTACTCCCCCTAGACCCCCTTTCAAGACAAATTTGTACATTTTTCGGTAGAAAAATGTCCCGGCCGAAAAATGTTACCCTTAAATTACAGGCTCGCTTTCGCTCGCCAGGAAAAAATTGACACCTAAGTGGCACGAATGGTCTTAAAATTGACAGAAATGGGGCGAAGGTTCTTAAAATCGCCAAACTAATGGGGCGAACGTCTTAACATCTCAAAAGCAATGGGGCTAGACATGAGGGAGAAAGGGGTCAAGAAAAAAGTCACTCAAGTGGAAATCTCCCCTTAACCGAACGCTCCCTAGTATTGAGTATCTGTCATCTAGTGTGGCAGAAAGGAAGCAACCATCTCCTTGAAGCTTCACTGGGACCATCTAGTGCGACACATATGAAACACCCAACATCTCAGAGCTTCAATCCATAATCTTGGGGCCTCGCAGGAGTTACAGGCTACTGAACAGCCTACAATCCCGGGGTAGGTAATGATGGAGGACCTCGTCGCGGTGGGTCCTCAGAGCGACCAGCGGGGGAGGTCACACCAAGCACGAACCAGATCCAGTGGTAGGAAGGGATTGGCAAATTCTTATATAGTAGAGGCCGTGTTACCTACCTTTGGTCGCTAATCGTGATGTACGGTCGCGCTAATAAGTCATTGCCCAGCTGTTGTTGTTGTTGTTCCCCAAGCTGCCTGGCCGAACAGCCCCAAGGCCCCGAGCAAGGCCAAGGCCACAACCGAGCGCCCCCACAGAACCCTCCCCGCCGACCACAATAAAGCCTGGGTGACCGAAGCCACTCCATGGCGGGGAGCTTGAGGAGGGTGCGGAAACGCCCGGGAAACCAAAGCCCCACCCAGGGCCCCGTGCCCCTCAGCAATTATGAAGAGAAAGTTGAGGGGCAAGGGAAAAATGTGACGCTTTGGCTTCCAATCTTGGTAGATTGGGAGGTCAATCCACGTTAGAGACGCCGTCACTTGAGATCCAGAAAATATACAAGCAAAAGGAACAGTCAGAGTAAGCCACGGGTATGGCAGAGATCGCTCAGTTCTCACTCTGATAGACCAGCCCATCACCACATGACTAGAACCCAATCCTCTCAGCATCAGCTAGGAAAGGCCCTAGAAAGCCGCCTTTGGCGAGGGGATAGCTCCCCTATTTCAACCCTTTTCGGGGTTGGGCACCCGCCCTTTCGGGGTTGGGCACCCGCCCAGCTGTTATTACGTTTGGCTTGCTCTGTGATGTATTATTGTCTGTCAGATGTTGAATAGGGTGGGTAAGTGTAGGAACATGTTTGTATATTTCACTCGATACGAAGCTTAGATATTGCTGATACCAATTATATATTGATCAAAACATACTTGGTGCCGAGAATCACTTATTTACGCGATTGTACACTCGGATACCATAGTCTCTAACCAACTCATAAGAACTCGTAGACACCCTATGATTTTCTTTGTGCAATTATAACTATCTGGATTGATTTTTTTCAGAGAACTTGCTTTACAATAAGTAGTATATATATAGTTGTGTAGTTGATGTGTAGATAATTATATACATAATTTAGTTTCCAGAGATATACTTCCATAATTAGAAATAGATGAAGTTCACTAGTATTTATGAGTGGGCTAGAGACTATGGCATACGAGTGTACAGTCTCCGTCAGGAATTGCTGCAACAGTTTTTAGGGAATACTTATGATATACTGTATAGTCCATTCATTATAGTTTGGCCCGAAATTGTAACCCCTAATTTCTGTAACTCAAAAAGGGCTTGAGCAAACGGGCTGTACATTTCCACACCTATTCCTTGGCTGCCACTTCCCGAATGGTAGGACTATTATCTCAATTACTCGAGTCTTTTCTGAGTTATAGAAATTAGTAGTAAAAAGTGTTGGCCTACTTATGAGGAACAGACTATAGTAATGCAATGCTGACAAACTGACTGAGGTCCATACATTAGATTGAGTTACTGAGCTACTATAATCAATGTTGACAGTTATAGCAAATACGTTGTCCTATATTCATGGTCTACAGTTGTGACTATGAAGAGCTGAACATTTCCTTCCGAACACAAATATATAAATATATAAATAAGACAGTAAACATTTCATAGTGAAACCCAGCAATTGGTCTTCTATTTTGTTTCTCTCCAAATATTGCGCCAAGGTATCCTATCTGTTCTTTCAAATATTAGGATACATTTGTGTCCACTACTGTACTTCAAACAGAGGTTATTTATTAACCCTTTGAGTACCAGCGACGTGATATATTGTATTCTAGCTATAATTAGACGATAGTATGCAGCTTAGGAAGGATATGTGGTAGTTGAAAAGGTTGGTGAGATAGTTTGATGCCTTATTATTGCTAGAGGTCCTTCCTAAGCTTAATACAATCGTCGAGCAGTTGCCAGCATATGATAAAGGGACGTATGGGTTAAACCTTCCTTGTATGTTACGAGTCTTTTTCGTGTTGGGGTATCGAAGGAAACTTTAGATGTATTTTTGGAAAGCAGATAGAACACGAATCGAGGTATACAAAATGGCGTCTGGGAAAACCGTATTGGTGGTAGGCTCCTTGTACCTGGTTCTACCATGAACCCCGCCGAGACCAACAGAGGCTCCTCGTCGCCTTCCCCCTGCTTCGTGCACTCTTTCTTCCAGGGCCTATTTAGTTAGTCACCCTTTAGGAAACAGAGAATGGGAAACTGCTGACATGTTGTGCCTTTGTGCTTATAGAAAATGGACCTCATCAATCACAAACTTGGCAATACAATCTATTTGGCACAATTGACAAACACAGATGATAATATGAATCGTTGATATTTTGTGTGATTGCCAAAATGTGCTCGGCTCGTGTATAATGCATTCGAGTCTTCCAAAGGATGCTCCGGTGACAAGTTAGCCCTTTCTCTGTATGCTAATTACC
Source organism: Paralithodes platypus (assembly GCA_032716605.1). Taxonomy (NCBI): domain Eukaryota; kingdom Metazoa; phylum Arthropoda; class Malacostraca; order Decapoda; family Lithodidae; genus Paralithodes; species Paralithodes platypus. Next base: position 62,158,335 of record CM064482.1, read on the forward strand.
TTCTCGTGTCTCATCCCAAATTCTATACGCTGAAATATCCCGTCGCGAGGTTTGTAGAACGTCTCGTGTGTCTCAGTATGCCCTCTTTGCCACCCAGCCGAGGCAGTGGCGACCAGGATAAAGAGCTTCGCGGGAAATCGTACGCGGTTTTTGGCGACACTGTCATTAAGGTGCCAATTCGGATTCTGTGACTTGGGTTTCCTCTAAATGGTGAAAGCTTGAGGACACCCAGAGGTCTTTGTCAAGCTCAGCTTTCCAACTGTTAGTATCTCCTGCCACCCACAACTTAGACATGCGTTTTATGCGAATCACTTCTGTTTGTCCAAAAGGTTACTGCAGCCCTTCTATTTTATCAGTGACTTCGTGTTTGACTACTGACTGACAAAATAGCTGGTATTTGTGTCTGAGAAACTCCTTAGTCAATGTATCTTCTCACTCATGGATTATAATCTTCCCTTGGTATTTCTCGTATTAAATACATTAGAGGATGAATGTAATAGCGTGTTTTTTTTTTCGTTATGTGTGTGTGTGTGTGTGTGTGTGTGTGTGTGTGTGTGTGTGTGTGTGCGTGCGTGTGCGTGCGTGCGTGTGCGTGCGTGCGTGCGTGCGTGCGTGCGTGTGTGTGTGTGTGACATGACATTACAAGATATCCACATTTCTGTCGGTTTCCGTCACTATCTGATGCTTCACCTTCCCTGCCTCTGAAAGCAAAACTAGAGATTTTATCTATTGTGCCATTCATACGCTTACTCAACGATTACGTAAATTCTGAGTTGCAAGATAAGAACACTGTTGCGCTTGTAGATCCTTTCACTTCACCAATTAGTTGTAGCGTTTACTCCTAAATCGAAGATTAATATACGTTCGAAATATATTTGTTTGTTTTTCTATCAGTTCTAGGAAGCAATATAGGGTAGTGACTTATTTAGCCTGAAAATTTAGGAAGATTGAGAACGAAAATTACAAATACATAAACCTCTTAGGTATAAAAAGGACAATAACTCCGTCCATTGTTCATATTAGTATTAAGATTATGCTCAAACATTTTGCATTTCCATTGTTTATACAAATACATTATAACGTTGTTTCTGTATTTTGTCTTGCTATTATAGTTGATGGGTACGGTAGCTATAATTTGATATAACAATTGCAGTCGGATTGTTTGCCTTTGGGGATGCATTGTTTGGTTTCATTATGATGATCTGAAGTAATACTGAAGTTTTCTTTCTCCCCCCCCCATCTCCTTCACGTTTAGCCCCATTAGTTATATGATTTTATGACGTTCGCCCCATTAGTTTAGAGATTATAATACCTTACGACCCATTTCTTTGCTAATATTAAGATCTTTCGTGCCATTTTTTTTTTTTTTTTTTTTTTTTTTTTTTTTTTTTTTTTTTGCGAACGAAAGCGAACCTGTTATTTAGGAGAAACAGGCCGAATTCTACAAATATATCTCAAATATATCTTGGGGTAATTTGTTAAGCTTGATGGAGGTCTAGGGAGCTAACGTAAAACAAAATAGAAAATAAAATTAACCTTAACCGTCTCATTGCGTGTGATTTTTGTTTTATTTTGGCAACTCTTAAAAAATTATATTAAGTTTAGGAAGGATCTCCAGCATTATACAGTAGATCCTTCGCACTATCCTATTAAACCGGTCTTACTACCACAGATCCATCTTAACCCCTTTAGTACCGAGTTGTCCTTGTCATTATAATCTGGATATTATCAGACGATTTTATCCAGCTTAGGGAGGACGTGTAGCAATCAAAAGGCTTCAAACTACCTCGATTATCCATTTTAACTACCACGGTTTCCTCCTAAGCTGCATAACATCGTCTAAATATAGCTGAAATAACACACAGTACATCCTCGGTAAGGAAGGGGTTAAGAGGCACGGAATAGTCTAGACAACCCAGGATAAAACCAAAAGGCCATGTTGTTGAACCCACCCCAAGCTTCTTCATTTTTGTTCTTGTATTTGTTTGTCCTTCAGCTCTGTATTTGTTTGTCCTTCAGCTCTGTATTTGTTTGTCCTTCAGCTCTGTATTTGTTTGTCCTTATTTGTTTGTCCTTCAGCTCTGTATTTGTTTGTCCTTCAGCTCTGTATTTGTTTGTCCTTCAGCTCTGTATTTGTTTGTCCTTCAGCTCTGTATTTACACATTGTAGGTTACGAACCACGAAAAACCAGAGCTCAACAGTGCAGAGAGATGTTAACAGATACGTATGATGGTTACAAGCAGTTGGTATACTAAATGGCCGCTATGACATGGACCTTAACCCCTTCTGCACTGGCGAGGTCTATTTAATTTGGTTCTAGCTATATTTAGACGATTTTGTGCAGCTTACGAAAGATCTGGGACAGTACAAAGGGGTACGTGAGATAGTTTGAAGCCTATTGGTTGCTAGAGGCTCTTTTTACTCTAAAGAAAATTGTATAATAGTAACAAGAAAAAACTAAAGAGACGTCTACTGTACAGAAGGGGGTTAACGTGACTCTAGGTAGCTGTAAGGCCTCTCAACAGGTAGCTCAAGAGGTAAGGGAGCCCACCTCACTTTTTTTTGTCTCTCTCCCCCTCTCTCTCTCTGGGTAATATCTATTCGGTCCCATTCAGCCTACTGTTTTAAGACGTTTACCCCCATCCAGGTGTCAATATTTTCCTGGTGAGCGGTAGCGAGCCAGCATATATATATTTTTGTTTTGCCAGCAAGCTAAATTTGTACATTATTCGATAGAAAAATTTCTCCGGCGAAGCTGGATTTCTCCATAGAATGCTGGCTCGCTATCGCTCGCCAGGAAGAAATCGATACCTGGATGGGGAAAACTTCTTAAAACAGTTGGCTGAATGGGGCCAGAGAAAGAGAGAAAAGGAGAGAAAGATAAAAAAAAAGCAGGTGACCCCCCTTGAGGAGCCCAGCACCCCACCTTGGACGGAAACTCGCCCCCCTCCGAGCCCTCACAGCGGGACTTCCTGACTCGCAACTCTCACAAATTACATTGTAGTTTAACGTTTCAACCTGTAGAGTAATGCCGGTATCACACGAGGGCTTTTTCCCTCAACATTTATCCTCAACACTGATCTGGCAGCTTATGAGGTCAACATTTAAAATATATCGGTCACCTAAATTCATCTTCCATCAGTCTAATTTCCGATACCAGTGCAAAATACTCCAGAAATGTTGCCAGAAAAATGTTGATCATCGAATGTTGACCATAAAAGCTCTCGTGTGATACCGGCTTTAGATTTTTTCTCGGTAGCCTAAAGTTCTTGCAAGGTTCTACCAGCTATCTAGTAGGGTTAAAATTAAACGATAGAAACAGATTCTGAAATAGATTCCTTGCTTTATAAAAACAAAAAACAGTTCTTATGAGGTGTCCAAGGCCTTGTGCTTAACACATTGGTAGATCAATAATATTCCCGGTGGAAATTTAGGATTCTACACTTTACCGAAGAGTGGACATGCTGCATATCCCAGATCGGCAGACGTGTTTAATTTGTGAACATTTCCAAAAGAAAAAAAATCGACCACAATCCTTTACCTATAGAAGGAGGATCACGGGGAAGACACTTTTGACCCTATTTAAGAGGGTAGTGCTTGTTTGTTGGTCTATATATATTTACTTGATCATATATTTTTGAGTTTCCTCGCTAGACCTCCATCAAGCTATACATTTAAAAACACACCCTTTCAAGATAAATTTGTACATTTTTCGATAGATAAATGTCCCGGCCAAAGGCCGGTTCCTCTTAAAATTACAGGCTCGCTATCGCTCGCCAGGAAAAATCGACACCTAAATGGCACGAAAGGTCTTGAAATTGACAACGAAATGGGGCGAAAGGTATTAACATCGCCAAACTAATGGAAGGAACGTCTTAAAATCTCAAAACTAATATGCTAAACACGAGGGAGAAGGAGGTCCATAAAAAGCGAGTAGTACCCCCTTAACTAGGATATAGTAAAGAAGGCTGGTTGAGTTTTAGTAATAGGAGAGTGAGCCACACACACACACACACACACACACACACACACACACACACACACACACACACACACACACACACACACACACTGGGAAATAGTAAAAAAGGCTAGTTGAGTTTTAGCAATAGGAGAGTGAGCCTAAACTGAGGTCCTGGTTTGTATTGTGGTGAGAGTGTGAGAGTTCCTGGGGTCGTCACTCTATCTGTCTACCAGTTCTCACGGGGAGGTGTTCTGTTCATTGGGGCATTCATCATACACCGGTACCACATTCACCACATACGTTACACCAGCTTAGGACACGCACACACACACCACATACATACACGCGACACTCAGCACTTCACCTTTTACTCCTCTACTTCTTTCTACAGTATAAATAAAAACATCAACGAATACATGCATTAATAGAAAAAAAGAAAAAAAAAACACTCGCCCCTTAAGAACGGGTGGACTATAGCATTTTCAGTAACCTATCGCTATAGGTTTCATTGCAATGTTCCATTCGCCTAATACACACACACACACCACACCTTTGTTAGGAACATAGCTGGGGTATGTCGTTGTTTGCCACTAATAATGTGAAATAATATCTCCTCAAATATTATGACCTTGTACTAACTTTTCAATTAATTTATAGACCACCTTCAAATATAACTTTGCAATCGCAATTTAAACACAAAAGGATTCCACGTACTGTATTTTTGTTTTGTTATACTATAATGTACTGTATTTCATTATACATTTCTCATCGCAGAGCGAACAACGCAGGCCTCGTTGGCACACACTATTTTCTACTTTCACTGCTGCCCATTATGTACCAACTACATCCTGAATATAATCTTGTATCGCCTGAATTAATGCCGCCCCCGTCCCTAGTATCAACCACCACGAGGAAGTCATTAACGTTAAGCATCTTGCCATCACCACACACAATCATCTCTCCTTTTAGCCGCGCGCGCACACACAAATATCGATGTCTACAGCTCCAACTTCCTTATAGAATGAAACTTGCAAGTAGGCAATTGAGGACAGTTCATTACATCTTGACGTTATTGAATTTAGTTTTGGGAGTATGAAGCTATACGTAGACCAGAAATCGTCAACCCTATCCGCTGTCACTCAATAAGGGCTAGAGCAAATGAGTCGCCAATTCGGTAAGAGTTGTGTTATAGGGCGTACCACTACCGACATACAACATAAATCATCTATAAATAACCTAACTAAAAAGCCTAACTTAACCTAGTATTCGCATTACTACATGAATACTAGGTTAGGTTAGGTTAATGTTTTAGAGAGGTCGAGTTATGCTGTATGTCGGTAGTGGTACACTTGGTCAAAACAGTATCTGCACCCCTACCCTGATCATCTGGTGTGTACAGCTCGATAGCGTTGGCATATCTTCCTGCAGCTATATCCATCTATACTAATACCTACCTATACTACCTAAGACCTATTACCTATGACCTAAGACCTATACTACTAAGCTGTACACACCAAATAATCAGGGTTGGGGTGCAGATACTTTTTTGACCAAGTGTACGCCCGATAACACAACTCTTACCGGCAATTCTCCCGCGCCCGGTAACGACGAAGTGCAAGGTTCGCTGGTGCCGGGGTGTTCAGGTCAGACACCTTCGGGAGACCCTGACGGACCCGCCCTGCCCTTAGCACGCCAGCCATCTGCTCCGGGAGGGCGCTGTCACTAAAGCCGGTAGCACACGAGAGCTTTTATACTCAACATTCGATTGACAAAAATGTTCTGACAAAATTTTTTGGAATATTTGGCACTGGTATCGGGAACTAGACTGGTGATAGATGAATTTAGGTCACCGAAATGTTTTAAATGTTGACCTCATAACTACCTCACATTGACTGCCAGACCAGTGTTGAGGATAAATGTTGAGGGAGAAAGAGCTCGTGTGATACCGGCTTAATGTACGGGCAAGGTCAGACGTCGTTCATAACCCCTTTACATCTTTAAGGGGGGTGCACTGCTTCTTTCTCGTTCTTGGTTGTATCCATTCGGCCCCATTCAGCCTACAGTTTTAAGACATTTATTCCCATCCAGGTGTCAATTTATTCCTGGCGAGCGAGCGAGTCAGCATTTTATGGAAGAAACCGGAAGCCGGAGACATTTATCTATCGAACAATTTACAAAGTTAGCCAGCTGTCTAATTTATTATCCAAAATATGATGGCTCGCTATCGCTCGCTAGGTATAAATGGGCACCTGGATGGGAATAAACGTTTCAAAACAGTAGGCCGAATGGATACAACCTCGAGAGAGAACAAAATCAGGTCACCTCCCTTAACTCAACTTTCTCTCTTCTGACTGTAAAATTTGGATTAAGCTCGGCGATTATTGCTTGATTTTGTCAGTCATCCTGCATAGGCGTTAACCCTTTGCACTGGATCTCCCCATTTGTCATAGTAGACCATTTTGTGGAGCTTCTGAAGGACCTGTGTGAATCAGATGATTAGCGGGCATATATTTCGCCTCCATCGATTCATAATGACTCTTCCTAAGCTAAATAAAATTGTCTAGTGTTAGCCAGACTGTAGTAAAAAGTACAAAAAGCGTCAATGCGTTACGCGAAGCACCCACTCACTGTCACTGCTTCCAGCACGCACCGTGGCAGGCAGACACGCGCCACGAAGAACAATCTATTAGGTGCCCTTACAATGCTTTATATCTTCAGAGTTATCGCCATGTTGTATACCTTGCCTTATATTATATTATGTGGTATAATCAGTGAAAATATACTTGATTTACATTTCGAATCCCATTACGCCATCAGACAGTACACTAGGACCATACGGCTGGGAAAGTGTAGATAGCAGAGAAGAGGTGTTGTAGATCGAGGAAGGTGTTGGAATTATTTAGTTGTGTATGTCATTAGTCTGTATAAGTCATCGAGGTGTCCCCCGACTCGGTGCGAGCATGTGAAACACGCTAGGACATACTACCACACCCACTAAATGTCGGCCTCGGTTGGGATTGAACCCAGGTCAAGCAGATTTACACGTGAGCGTGACATTTAAGTATGTGTATGATTTGTTGTTCTTCGGGACTTGTAGAAGAGTTATGATTCCCAACACACCCCGCACATCACCCGACTCTATAATTCTCCCCGTAGATGATTCCAAACCCATCACCGACTCTAGAATTCTCCCCGTAGATGACTCCCAACCCGACACGCGCCCCCGCTCCCTGGTCCATCAAGCACTCGCGGCCCGTTACTGCAGGCACCACTTCGCCCCTTGATGGTGGCAGCGGGGGTGTCGCCGCCCCCCACGCCCCTTGCAAGATCAAGTCACGCGATTTTTTTTTTTTTTTTTTTTTTTTTTTCCCGGCGTCTCTTCCTGTCTATTCTGGTTAGGACACTTTATCATTACAGTTTTGTAAGATTTCATCAAGTTGTTTTAGAATCTACTTTCAGCGTAGTTACTAATAACAAAATATAGAAAGTTAGAAACCCATGATAGGCTGACAAATAAAGAATCTGACTAAAACAAGAAGAAAACAAGAATAAAACAAAAAGTTTGGTGTTACTTGGTCGTTACTACAAGCGCCACTTCGCTGCATGATTCTCGCACCCCCCGCCCCTTGTCAACTCACACATGGTTTGGTCTGCGTGACAAGAACACCAGAACTCTGCGGGTTACTCCACCACGCCCCTCACCTGTACTGCTTGCTGGCACGCAAAACTTCTTGGCTCCATAGTCGTTAGCTCTTACCATATTATGAGGGTGGTCTTTATATATACTATATATATATATATATATATATATATATATATATATATATGTAAAGAAAGAAAGAAAGAGAGAGAGAGAGAGAGAGAGAGAGAGAGAGGGCAGTCGTGATTGTGAAAGTAGTTGTGATAGTGGTGGTGATAGTAGCAGTGATGATGGTAGTAGATGATGGGGATAGTAATAGTGATGATGGTGAAAGTATTGGTGATGTTGGTGATGGTTACTGGAGATGACGCCCCAAAAACAACTCGCCCCGCATTTGTTAGGAGAATTAATTTGTATCTCTCTCGTTTAGCTTTTTGTGTCCCTATGAATGTCGTAAGTTCACAGATAAACTGGATAATTTCATGGATACATATTACCTTATAATTATAGCGTACACAGGTAACATAGCTCATCGACTTCAATGACACCGTAACTTTTCGAGCATTGTCATTTGCTATGGCACAATGCATCTCCAAGTGTGACATTGTAACCTGATAATAAAACACACGCACACACACACACATACACCCACACCCACACACACACACACACACACATACACACACACACACACACACACACCCACACCCACACCCACACCCACACACACACCCACACACACCAAATATTACACAATTATCTATACGTTCGCAGAAACAGGCAAGCGTATCAGCAACACATTCGAAACAGGATTAAGGGGGGATGGTTCACTTTTTGGTAGATTTTTTCATATATTTATTATTTTCTTTAGTTTCCTCCCTAGACCTCCATCAAACTTTAAAAAAACATCCATCAGATCCCCCTTCTAGATTAATATGTACATTTTTCGGTAGAAAAATTTCCCGGCCGAAGGCCGGTTACTCTTAAGATTACAGACTCGCTATCGCTCGCCATGAAAAAATCGACATCTAAATGGCACGAAAAGGTCTTAAAATTGACAACGAAATGGAGCAAAAGGTATTAAAATCGCCAAACTAATGGGCCGAACGTCATAAAATCTGAAAACTATTGGGGGTAAGCATGAGGAAGAAGGGGTGACCAGAAAAACAGCCCATGTCCCCTCAAGTTACGACACCGAACTACGTGAGGCAAAGACAACAGAAAACGAACTATACATGAGGCAATGACAACAGAAAACGAAATGAAACCTAGCCGTGAAATATCGTGTTCGTACCGATTTTCGATTTATAATTTAAGGGAAGATGGGTCGTTTTTTCTGGTCCCCCTCTTCCCTCGTGTTGAGTCCCATTTGTTTTGAGATTAGAAGACGTTCGGCCCATTAGTTTGGCGATTTTAACACAATTCGTCCCATTTCGTTGTCAATGTTAAGACTTTTCGTGCCATTTAGTTGTCGATTTTTTCCTTGCGAGCGGCAGAGACCCTGAAATTTTAAGAGGAACTCACCTTCGGCTGGGACATTTTTCTACCGAAAAATGTACACATTAATCTTGAGTGGGGTGGGTGTTTTTCCAAGTTTGATGGAGGTCTAGTGAGAAAATAAAAATAAATAAATAGATAAATAAATTAATTAATTATTAGAAAAAAAAACACTAGCCCCTTGATCAAAACCAGGAAAGCGTATTTTTTGGATATTTTGGGTAGCTTATTAGCGCTACCGTACACTCGGTCAAAACAGTATCTGCACCCCTACCCTGATAATCTGGCGTGTACAGCTTGGTAGGGTTTGCATATCTACCTGTAGCTATATCCATCTATACTACTATCTACCTATACTACCTACGACCTACTACCTACGACCTACGACCTACGACCTACGACCTACGACCTACGACCTACGACCTACGACCTACTACCTACTACCTACTACCTACTACCTAAGACCTACGACCTACTACCTATATTACCAAGCTGTACACACCAGATTATCAGGGTAGGGGTGCAGATACTTTATAGACCGAGTGTACATAGCTGCATAGATATGGAGGGTTCAAGCTACCATATCAATGTCAGATGTGCCCATATGTTGTAAATATTGTACACTCTAAACTCAATAAATGTGGGAAGAGTTTAAGAGTTAATGTACTCTTACTCTGCCATGAAATACCGTGTAATTCTGGGATGCACCATAGCATATCTTGTTACGTGTGTACAGTACTTTGTGGTTAAGGGGAGGTTTTTAGTTGATTCCCTAGACTTCCATCAAACTTAAAATTACTCCCCCTAGACCCCCTTTCAAGATAAATTTGTACATTTTTCTACCGAAAAATGTCCCGGCCGAAGGCCGATTCCCCTTAAATTACAGGCTCGCTAGCGCTCGCCAGGAAAAATCGACACCTAAATGGCACGAATGGTCTTAACATTGACAGAAATGGGGCGAGGGTTCTTAAAATCGCCAAACTAATGGGGCGAACGTCTTAAAATCTCAAAAGCAATGGGGCTAAACATGAGGGAGAAAGGGGTCCAGAAAAAAATCCTCCAGGTGGAAATCTCCCCTTAAGTAGAGTACGCCTCCTAGCCGTAATAAGTCTACACTCATTTGAATATGCAACAAACCCAGACGAGATCATTAATTTTCTATGTTTGACTATGTAGATTATATTGTATTGTTTATATCTGGTCTATTTTCATTTTGACTCCCTAGACCACCATCAAACATGATATAACCCCCAAGACCCCCCTTCGAGATAATTTTGTATATTAATCGGTAGAGAAATATCCCGGCCTGGTGACGCCTCCTCCTAAATTATGGGCTCGGTATCGCTATCCATGAAAATCGACACCTAAATAGACCGAAAGGTCTTAAAATTGACAAAGAAATGGGTCGAAAAGTCTTAAAATCGCCAAACTAATGGAGTGAACGTCTTAGAATTTCAAAATTAAAGAGGGCTATACATGAGGGAGAAGGGGGTCCAGTAAAATGAACAAAAAAAGGGGTTACCCAGGAGAAGTATGACGCGTTTTAGCAGTATATTTTGGTTCTCGTGAGACGATTTCATTCAGCTTAGGAAAGGTCTGTGGGAATCAGAGGCATAAAGCTCGGGTCACACATACACGTTCTAACGTCCCATCTGTCCCCGACCAAGAAAATAACTTCTGTGTGTGTCCGTGTGTGTCCCGTGGGTATCCCGGCATAACAAGTTTTCTGGCAGTTTCCCCGACCCACACGGACCATTTTATGCATGCACAAAAAGGACGCCGCCTAGGCACAGCGAATTAAGAGGTCGGGGCCGGACGGGACGTTAGAACGTGTTTGTGTGACCCGAGCTTAATTGAGTTGGTTTTGACCCCTTAGATTCCTAGAGGTCTTTCTTAAATTGCATAAACGCATCTAATGATAGCCAAAATATGCTGTCAAAATGCGTAATAACCCTCACGGGGTTAAGTACGGTGGTGCTAATAAGTCATGTCTCAGCTGTCACTATGTTTGGCTCGCTCTGTGCTGCATTAATGTCTGTCAGATGTTGAATAGGGTGAGTAAGTGTAGGGATTTGGTTGTATATCTCACCCAAAAATAAAAAATCATGTGTAAATATTGCTGATACCAATTATTGATCAACCCATAATTGGTGCCGAGACATCACTCATCAGGCCGCTTGTACATCCCCAAGTCAATGTTTTCCCATATTCAACGTTCATAATATACTATAGTACCAGATACTTCTGCGGGTGACTGTACTTGCGATTATTTTTTCTATGCGTATGAAGGACACAAAGGCAAATTGGCTGTAGCAAGTGTCTGCCCCAAAATTTGAATGATTGAGAGAGCCAAACTCAGGGTGCATTACAATACAAATGTCCTGGTATACAAGATGGCGGCCAGGAATGAAGGGCCTCCCGAAGACTCTCAATAAATCTCGTGGTATACAAGATGGCTGCCAGGTATGAAGGGCCTCCCGAGTTGTTCCTCCCGAGGGCACTTTACGACGTTCCACACGGAGGCGCCCTTCACTGGCCCCTCCCTCACACACCACCACCACCACCAATACGTTACACACACACACACACACACACACACACACACACACACACACACACACACACACACCACCAGTACGTTACACACACTCACCACACGCACACCACCACCAGTACGTTACACACACACTCACCACACACATACCACCAGTACGTTACACACACACATACCACCATCACCACTAGTACATTACACACACTCACCACACATACCACCAGTACGTTACACACACACACATACACCACCATCACCAGTAGTACGTTACACACACACACACACACACACACACACACACACACACACACACACACACACATACACACACACACACATACACTACCATCACCAGTAGTACGTTACTCACATTCACACACACACACACACACACACACACACACACACACACACACACACACACACACACACACACTCACACTCACACACACGTTTAGGCGGTTTCACATGCAGGATAATTTCATGTATTGTTGTATATATTTACTCTGTTTTGCTGATACTGTAGCCTCTTCCTTAGAATATTTAGGCCAGAAATATTTACCGCTAACAATAATGACGCAGATATAATAGGGGCCCAGAAGGGAGACCAGAATAACGGCCCATCTCACCTTAAGGGGAGGTTTTTAGTTTGGTCCCTAGATATCCTTCAAGCTTAAGATTACACTCCCTTGAGCCCCTTTCAAGATAAATTTGTAAATTTTTCGGTAGAAAAATGTCCCGGCTGAAAGCCGGTTCCTCTTAAATTACAGGCTCGCTATCGCTCGCCAGGTTAAAATCGACACCTAAATGGCACGAAAGGTCTTAAAATTGACAGAAATGGGTTGAAAGTTCTTAAAATCGTCTAAATAATGGGGCAAACGTCTTACAATTAGAAAAACAATGAGGCTAAACATGAGGGAGAAAGGAGTCAAGAAAAAAATCCCTCAAGTGGAAATCTCCCCTTAAGATTACGTGTGTTTGGAAGTTATTATATTAGTGATATAACTATTATACGTATTGTGTAATTATTGTCAAAACTACATAACTACACGCTCGCTGTCACTCGCCAGGAAATAAATCGACACCTAAATGGCACGAAAGGTCTAATATTGACAACGAAATGGAGTGAATGGTCTTAAAATCGATAAACTAATGGGGCGACTTCAAGCTCGTGTAGATAATAAAAACTAACATATATATAATAGAATATAATACAAATATTCAGTAATCGAGCTAATATTATATCCCGACATCAACCTCTTGTAAATAACAAACTAAAAGGAAAATATAATACAAGTCTTCAGTAATCGAGCTAAAATGTACGCTGTACCATCTGAAAGAGTCCTCCAGTCAATAGGAGTGGAAATATTCAGCTCATTTGCTCTAGCCCTTTTTGAGTTAGGAGTCGCTAATGCTGGCCTACCTATAATGAATTGACTATACTGTAGGTGTTCCGATACGTGACCTTTGACCCGGAGAGTACAGTTGCCCAAATAAGTGATGTCGCGGCACCAAGTATATGTCGATCAATAATTGGTATCAGCACTATCTAAGCTTTAATTCATCGTTTCGAGTGAGATATAAAAACGTGTTCCTAGTTTTACACACCCTATTCAACATCTGACAGACATTACTACAGCACACAGCGAGCAAAATGTAATGACAACGGAGACATTACTTAATTGGCCAACCGTACATTCGATACGGTTTTCCGACACTGTATCGGGTTCTGTTGACTAAAGTGGCCCTCTCCGTAACGCAGGTAGGACTTCGCTTGATTGGTCAGGTGGGCTATTACCTGGGTGTTGGCTCTTCTGTGGGACCGAGGCAGGTGTGTGGAGAGAGAGAGAGAGAGAGAGAGAGAGAGAGAGAGAGAGAGAGAGAGAGAGAGAGAGAGAGAGAGAGAGAGAGAGAGAGAGAGAGAGAGAGAGAGAGAGAGAGAGAGAGAGAGAGAGAGAGAGAGAGAGAGAGAGAGAGAGAGAGAGAGAGAGAGAGAGAGAGAGAGAGAGAGAGATATTTATATAATCGGAGTTACAAGGTTAACAGAGTATATTTTACAAGTTGATTTCTAAATATTTGTCTAAGTTACATACAATATTCTGACGCCGATTAAATATTAGTAATTTTCTTGAGTCCCTCTTTAAAAACTCTGAAGTAATACTGTTATTTATATAAATTACCCAATTTAACCCATTCAGTACCAGGGGATATCCTTTTTATCATATTCTGGCGACTATGAGACGATTTTATTCAGCTTGGGATGGACCTGTAGCAATGGTAAAGGCTTCAAACTGCCTCAACCAACCATTTCAACTACCACAGATCCTTCCCAAGCTGCAACATATCGTCTAAATATAGCTAGAATAAAATATAACACACGTCGCTGGTACTCACAGGGAAGGAAGACTGATACAAACAAAACAAAAACAACACATGGATTGTTTTTGTTTTGTGTATGGGTAGCTTGTTTGTCACTGGCAAACAAGAATAATTTTATCGATTGTTATGTTCTACCTTTGTTATTGTGGCAAACAAAAGATAGTGTTATGGTTTGTTATGTTGTATCTTTGTTACTATGTCAAAAAAAAAGAAGTATAGATTGTTATTATCTAGCTTTGTGTGTTTGTCACTGTGTCAAACTAAACAATAGTGTTATGCTTTGTATTTAATTTCTATTATTTATTTATTATATTATACCCGGTATTTTATTTATTTATTTAAATTTATTTATTTATTGACTGATTTATTTATTTATTTATATTTTTATTTATTTATATTTATATTCATTTATTAGTTATGTTTGTGACTATGGCGGACACTGGTATCTCTTCCCTTATCACCTTCTCCCTACACACACATAGTTTGTGTTCCGGTCTAATCTGGGCTGCCTTAGCTCAGGTTCCGGCCTTTATCGGACTTATATTCACATGGGTTTCGGTGCCATAGATTGCTGGCTGTCGATGTTGTTTAGGGATCTATTTTTAGGTTTGTTTTTATTGTTGTTATTATTTGCCAAAAAGATGTACTTCTATATCATGAACTTGGTATGTAGTAAAGTCATACATATACTGATTTGCGTATATGTGAGAGAGAGAGAGAGAACACGATTTTACGTGTTCAATTGAATTACAACCAAGGACATTATATTTGCAGTGTAACATTTGTAATAATTAAATATCATATGTTTGTTTGCATATCATAACAAACAAATTGACGTCACCCAGAGTTAAAAAAAACAAAAAACACACACACCTTTCCCCCAGTAATACGTGCGGGTACATTGATGATAATTAGCATGACGAGCAAGCAAGCAGCACCTTCTCTAGCAATTACTGTCATGATGCAGGTGTATGGCCCCCTCGGTAAGGGAAGGAAGGTAACAGAGGGCCATCACTTATAGGTAGGGCCTGGCGACAGAGGGCCACTTGTCATTGGGGTGTCACAGGCCATGATCACCATTCTTAGGGAGAGACTCGGTGGGGCATATGGGTGTGTTCATTTAACTTTCCTGTTCTTCGTTTCCGTTTTATTATTGACAAATCATAGACATACCTTGATTTTGGCCCTGTCACTCTTTCAACTCTGTGGTAGGCACTCGTCACAATCATTATTGCCTTTTGTCTCCCTCACTTACATAAAAATAGTAAAACAAAACAATCTCACAACTTATATTGTTAAATGAGCTCCGATAACTTGACGAAATGGATTAAAACACCATTTGAGGAGTACATTATTGTTAGTGTTTCGCAAATAGCCTCTTAGGGTCACTAACAGATTACATTATGTGCTCAATTTATAGCCCTTCAAAGTACGATTATATCCAATTATTCGACGACAGCCTTAACCCCTTCTGTACCAGCGACGTATTTTTCGTTTTTATTCTAGCTATATTTAGACTATTTTGTGCACGTTATGAAGGATCTGTGGTAGTAAATAGATTAAAGGGAGATAGTTCGAATCCTGTTAGATGCTGGAGGCCTTTTTTAAAGTGAATAGCAACGTCTAATAGTAGCCAGAATATAGTTAAAAAGATGGCATTGGTACTGAAAACAATGATATAGTTCCAAGTCAAATAAGTTGAATATACTATAGTTTATTCAATATAATTAGGCCAACAAACCTAACCACTAACTTGTATAACTAATATATAATTGAGTACGGTAATTGAGCTAATATTTATACCATTTGGGAAGAGACAGCCAGGAAAGAGGTGTGGAAATTTGCAGCCCATTTGTTCCAGCCCTTGTTGAGTTACAGAGGTAAGGGTCAAGATTTCTGGCCTACTTTTATGAATGGACTATAGTTCCGAGTACAAAGAATTATCAGTCGAAACCCAATTGGAATAGGACCGGCCATTAGACCCAGGATGATCACTTATGTCAGGGTGAACACACTATCTGATCCGACCTCTTGGGGGTTATTACGATATCATGTTTAATATTTGTTTGAGGATTAGGACCTATGCTTGCTTTCGTTATTTTCGAGCAATGTGTTTTAGTTTGTCCCCTAAGCTAACAAACACGCCTTCCCAGACTTCCATCAAACTACAAAAAATGCCCACCCAGACCCCCTTCAAGCTAAATATGTACATTTTTCGATTGAAACATTTCCCAGCCGAAGGCCGATTTCTTCCAAGTAACAAGCTTGCTATCGCTCTCCCAGAATAGATTCGACACCTGAATGGAGTGAAGCGTCTTTTTATCTCCAAACTAATGGGGTAAAACTTCTTAAAATCTCCAAACTAATAGAACAAAACAGGGGAGGTCGTGAACTTTTGATTCCAACTGTGTGTGTGTGTGTAGAGAGAGAGAGAGCCATTATTACCATTACTGGGGCTTGTTATTTATTGTTATGTTTGACAGCCTTCTTATCATTATACCTAGATGATTACGGTGATTATATATGACAGGTGAATGGGATGCAGCTTCTCGTGTACTCGTTTACCCTTCCCCTGCTATTTCCCTTTGTCTGAGGTTGTTTGTGTGTGTTTCGATGTATATTGCGCTCCTACACATGCACTCACAAACTTACACGCGAATGCATGCAAGATCAGGTACACGAAAAATATTGCACGCACGCACACATCCGATGCAAATATATTCAGCATTATTGATGACTTTCACATGGACATTACCAAATATTTAAGAATTAAACAAATATATCTTGTAAAATGCTATGGTACATAAAGTTCAGTATATTGTATATCCTCACTAGTATTTTGTAATACGTAGGGATTGATGTTATGGTCCTTTCGTACCCAAGTCTTTTTGCTATTTTTTATTTTTTATTTTTTTTATTTTTTTATTTTTATTTTTTTTAAATATACAGACTCGGCTGGTTTTGTCCTCGATTAAGAAATATGTAGGTTCAGGTGGTAAGGTTAGGCTGTATTTAGGTAAGGTTAGGGCAGGGTAGATTAAGGTTTTAGGCTCGGTTTAATGTTCTATGGCATGGTTAGGTTACATGAAGACAGACATATCTAGTACAGGCTAGGATACGATAGATTAGGTTAGTTCAGTTTGTGCTAAAATGGGTAGGTATAGGGTTAATTTAAGACAGGTTAAAGTAAGATAGATTAAGATAAGTGTACTTCAGACTGTGTTAGGTTAGGTATAACGTAAATTTAGGACAGGTTAGGGTAAGGTAGAATATGATTAGGTTAGGTCAGGTAAAGTTAGGCAAGGTATACAGGTAAATTAGGAGAGGTTAGGAATTAGGTTAGTTCTTCAAGTTGGGTTAGACTTGGTTAGGTACAGGTAAATCGACAAAATGACCATAAACCAAAAGTGATATTTGGATAAGGTTAGATAGGAAGGTGGAGGGGGAGGGGAAGGGTGGGGGGTGGGGGGGAGAGAGAGAGAGAGAAGAGCAGCTGGTTCCTTGATGTTTCATGCTGGTTGTAAGGGAGAGGAGGGGGAGGGGGTCAGAGGTGTAGAGAGGGGACAAAACATTCACACAAAAAAAAGAGGTCGTTCAGTTCAGTTAATTAGGAACCCGCAGAGGGATGATCGTGGGCAGAATAATGAGTGAGCGTTGTTGCGGAAGGAAGATGATCGCGTTAGCTATTTGATATATTTCACCATATCATCTCGCTAACTTTAGGATATTCCCAATGGTGAGTTAAGTAGGATATAGTATTTAATTTGAATTGAATGAATTATTTATAACTTCGAGACCTTAGTATTGTTTATATATTATGCTTAACATAGGTTTGATATATAATCTAGGACAATATAAAAATAAATTAGTTTTAGTTATATTAAGTTATATTTAGAGGAAGAGCATTTCCCGTTTTGAATGTCGTATAAGCATCATCATAAGAAAAATACACGATTTATCTCTGAATAACCAGTAAAGAGCGCAGTGTATTCCACTTAATAATATTGAAATCCTATTAATGTGATATTATAAGGGATTTTATAGAGGGGAAAGCAAAGGAGGGGGCTATTGAATATTAATCAAGAATGGATCACTGTGTAGATTAAACATTAGGTTGTCACTATATTCTTGTCAATTAATGTATATGTTGTTGTTGGTATTGGTGATTTATATGTTGTTATTGGTATTGGTGATTTATATGTTGTTATTGGTATTGGTGATTTATATGTTGTTATTGGTATTGGTGATTTATATGTTGTTATTGGTATTGGTGATTTATATGTTGTTATTGGTATTGGTGATTTATATGTTGTTGTTGGTATTGGTGATTTATATGTTGTTATTGGTATTGGTGATTTATATGTTGTTGTTGGTATTGGTGATTTATATGTTGTTATTGGTATTGGTGATTTATATGTTGTTATTGGTATTGGTGATTTATATGTTGTTATTGGTATTGGTGATTTATATGTTGTTATTGGTATTGGTGATTTATATGTTGTTATTGGTATTGGTGATTTATATGTTATTGGTATTGGTGATTGGTGATTTATATGTTGTTATGGTATTGGTGATTTATATGTTGTTATTGGTATTGGTGATTTATATGTTGTTATTGGTATTGGTGATTTATATGTTGTTATTGGTATTGGTGATTTATATGTTGTTATTGGTATTGGTGATTTATATGTTGTTGTTGGTATTGGTGATTTATATGTTGTTATTGGTATTGGTGATTTATATGTTGTTATTGGTATTGGTGATTTATATATGTTGTTATTGGTATTGGTGATTTATATGTTGTTATTGGTATTGGTGATTTATATGTTGTTGTTGGTATTGGTGATTTATATGTTGTTATTGGTATTGTGATTTATATGTTGTTATTGGTATTGGTGATTATATGTTGTTATTGGTATTGGTGATTTATATGTTGTTGTTGGTATTGGTGATTTATATGTTGTTATTGGTATTGGTGATTTATATGTTGTTATTGGTATTGGTGATTTATATGTTGTTATTGGTATTGGTGATTTATATGTTGTTATTGGTATTGGTGATTTATATGTTGTTGTTGGTATTGGTGATTTATATGTTGTTATTGGTATTGGTGATTTATATGTTGTTATTGGTATTGGTGATTTATATGTTGTTATTGGTATTGGTGATTTATATGTTGTTATTGGTATTGGTGATTTATATGTTGTTATTGGTATTGGTGATTTATATGTTGTTATTGGTATTGGTGATTTATATGTTGTTATTGGTATTGGTGATTTATATGTTGTTATTGGTATTGGTGATTTATATGTTGTTGTTGGTATTGGTGATTTATATGTTGTTGGTATTGGTGATTTATATGTTGTTATTGGTATTGGTGATTTATATGTTGTTATTGGTATTGGTGATTTATATGTTGTTATTGGTATTGATGATTTATATGGTGTTATTGGTATTGGTGATTTATATGTTGTGATTGGTATTGGTGATTTATATGTTGTTATTGGTATTGGTGATTTATATGTTGTTATTGGTATTGGTGATTTATATGTTGTTATTGGTATTGGTGATTTATATGTTGTGATTGGTATTGGTGATTTATATGTTGTTATTGGTATTGGTGATTTATATGTTGTTGGTATTGGTGATTTATATGTTGTTGTTGGTATTGGTGATTTATATGTTGTTATTGGTATTGGTGATTTATATGTTGTTATTGGTATTGGTGATTTATATGTTGTTATTGGTATTGGTGATTTATATGTTGTTATTGGTATTGGTGATTTATATGTTGTTGGTATTGGTGATTTATATGTTGTTATTGGTATTGGTGATTTATATGTTGTTATTGGTATTGGTGATTTATATGTTGTTATTGGTATTGGTGATTTATATGTTGTTGTTGGTATTGGTGATTTATATGTTGTTATTGGTATTGGTGATTTATATGTTGTTATTGGTATTGGTGATTTATATGTTGTTATTGGTATTGGTGATTTATATGTTGTTATTGGTATTGGTGATTTATATGTTGTTGTTGGTATTGGTGATTTATATGTTGTGATTGGTATTGGTGATTTATATGTTGTGATTGGTATGGTGATTTATGTTGTTATTGGTATTGGTGATTTTATGTTTGTTATTGGTATTGGTGATTATATGTTTATTGGTATTGGTGATTTATATGTTGTTATTGGTATTGGTGATTATATGTTGTTATTGGTATTGGTGATTATATGTTGTTTTGGTATTGGTGATTTATATGTTGTTGGTATTGGTGATTTATATGTTGTATTGGTATTGGTGATTTATGTTGTTATTGGTATTGGTGATTTATATGTTGTTATTGGTATTGGTGATTATATGTTATTGGTATTGGTGATTTATATGTTGTTATTGGTATTGGTGATTTATATGTTATTGGTGATTTATATGTTGTTATTGGTATTGGTGATTTATATGTTGTTATTGGTATTGGTGATTTATATGTTGTTATTGGTATTGGTGATTTATATGTTGTTATTGGTATTGGTGATTTATATGTTGTTATTGGTATTGGTGATTTATATGTTGTTATTGGTATTGGTGATTTATATGTTGTTATTGGTATTGGTGATTTATATGTTGTTATTGGTATTGGTGATTTATATGTTGTTATTGGTATTGGTGATTTATATGTTGTTATTGGTATTGGTGAGATATATGTTGTTATTGGTATTGGTGATTTATATGTTGTTATTGGTATTGGTGAGATATATGGAGATATACAACAACATTCGCACAGTTGATTGATTGATGTTTTCGATTAAGGGGGGTGACCTGTTTTTGTTCTGTCCTTTTCTATCTTTCCCTGGCTTGTATCCATTTGGCCCCATTCAGCCTACTATTTTAAGACGTTTATCCCCATCCAGGTGTCCATATTTTACTGGTGAGCGGTAGCGAGCCAGCATGTTTATTTTTGTTCGACAGCAGGCTAAATTTGTACATTTTTCGATAGAAAAATGTCTCCGGCGAAGCCGGATTTCTTCATATAATGCTGGCTCGCTAGGAAGAAATCGACACCTAGATGGGGATAAACTTCTTAAAATAGTTGGTTGAATGGGGCCGAATGGATACAAGCCAGAAAAAGAGAGAAAAGGACAGAAATAACAAAAAGCAGGTCACCCCCCTTAAGGTGTAATAGATCACAAAATACTAAATGTCGTGAGCTGTCTTGTGTGGGGTGTTAAAGTGAGGGGTGTGGTGAAGGTGATGACGGTGATGATGAATATGGTGACGGTGATGATGAATATGGTGATGGTGATGACGGTGATGATGAATATGGTGATGGTGATGACGGTGATGATGAATATGGTGATGGTGATGATGAATATGGTGATGGTGATGACGGTGATGATGAATATGATGATGGTGATGACGGTGATGATGAATATGGTGATGGTGACGGTGATGAATATGGTGATGGTGATGACGGTGATGATGAATATGGTGATGGTGATGACGGTGATGATGAATATGGTGATGGTGATGACGGTGATGATGAATATGGTGATGGTGATGACGGTGATGATGAATATGGTGATGGTGATGACGGTGAGGATGAAGTTATGGTGATGGTGATGACGGTGATGATGAATATGGTGATGGTGATGACGGTGATGATGAATATGGTGAAGGTGATGATGAATATGGTGATGGTGATGACGGTGATGATGAATATGGTGATGGTGATGACGGTGATGATGAATATGGTGATGGTGATGACGGTGATGATGAATATGGTGATGGTGATGACGGTGATGATGAATATGATGATGGTTGTGTTGAGGTTGGTCATAGTCCTAGTGTATGTGAATGATGATATAATGTGGATAATAGTGATGGTAATGGTAATTTCATGGAGATATGATGATGCTAATCTTGGAGATGATTATGTAGGTGATGGTGATGACGAGAGTGATGATAATGATAAGTGATGAGGCTGTTGATGACTGGTGATGCTAGTGATGATGATAATGCTGGATATGACAATGATGGTGGTGGTGATGATAATGGTGGTGATAATGTTTGATATGATAATGGTGGTGGTGGTGGTGGTGATGTCGATAATGATGATGGTGGTGATGATGTTAATGATGATGGTGTTGGTGATAATGTTGGAGATGATTGATGATGGGGATGGTGATGATGGTGATAATAGCAAGACAAGTGATGAAGACAATACAAAGGCTGGCGATAGTGATGACGAGTTGCGTGATGAGGGTTGATTGTGACCCACCTGGACTCACCTGGCTATACACACCTCCAATTAACAGTGCCGGTAGGGGGGAAGAGGGGGGGGGGGGGGGGGGGGGGGGAAGAGGGAGGGGGGACGGGATGAGGGCTGTGGGATGGCCTCTTATTATATTCCTATATATATATATATTCGTTTATTTTTTTTAGTTTCCTCCCTAGACCTCCATCAAACTTTAAAAAAAAAAATCCATTAGATCCCCCTTCGAGATTATTGTGTGCATTATTCGGTGTTTTCGTTTTCAGGTTACTTCACTATCACTGGCAATCAGGTTGGTAATCAATGCGTTTAGTTGCGTTAGGGGGGGGGGGGAATCTTTTTTTGATGTTCCCCTTTTTTCCTCAGGCTTGCTTATCCCCATTAGTTTTGAGATTAAGGTGTAGGGGAACCGATTTTAAGGGGAGATGATTGATTATTCTGGGTGCCTCATTTCTGTGTCAATATTAAGACCTTTCGTGCCATCCAGGTGTCGATTTACTCCTGGCGAGCGATAGCGAGCCTGTAATTTAGGAGGAAACACATGTACGAAATAATTTTGAAGGGGGTTCTTGTTTTTTATTTATTTATTTTTTAAACTTTATGGACGTCTAGGGAGTAAACTAAACATATAATAATAATAATAATACAATTAATAATAATAATAATAATAACTAATAATAATAATAATAATAATAATAATATTAAATATTAATAATAATCCCCCCCCCCCCCTTCCCTTAAATGAACACGAAGTGACTGTAGACAAGAAAACCGTAACCCTTTGATCTTAACCCTTCAATTTAGCAGACTGACCATTGGTGAAGCCTGACCGGACAGTGACGAGAAGAGGAGGACTAGATGGCTGGCAGGTCGTGCTATAACCATCATATTACACAGGTCTTTGTACCTGGAACTTAGATTCGTCAGAAAAGGAACAGTTATATTTATTTTGTATCCAGAAAAAAGATTCGGCAGAAAAGAAACTGTTATATATATATTTTGTTTTATCCAGAATAGAATAATAATTTTATTGAACAAAGATTGTAGTTTACACTGCGTGTGTCCAGGCATTCTGACTCTAACGTATCGTGAATTTGGCTCTCTGTAACTCTTTCAACTTTGAGGAGACACTTGTTAAAGGCTGCTTTGCCTTTTGTCGCCGGTACGCACATAGAACAAATATATATTATGTTGGATGCTCATGTCATAAGCTACATCAAATAATTGCAAGTTATTCAGTACACCTGAAGAAAGGTATTTCCCATTACAAAAATTACAACAGTTGTCATTTGTGAGAAGAAAAACACAAGATTGCACACACACAACATATTTCACGTGCCTGATGAAGATAAACGACGCTCCGAAAGCTCCAAACTGTCCCACCCATATATTTAGCAAAGGGCGCGACACTGACAGATTCCTAATGTATGCCGGCCCATATGATAACGAAGACTCTGGCGGCCCTTGGTGACAGCTGAGGGATGAATATGACACACACCAGGGAATCAATGTGTCCTGGTCAGTCCGGTGATGTACGGTGACAGAGGTGCAGGGAGGACTGAGTTGGCTATTAGTGTGTGGTGGGAATAAACAGACCTCTGGTTTTGATGATATGGTCTTCTAATACAGTTGTTTGTACCGTTATGTAGCAACTTATGTAATCGAATCTAGTTAGTAATCGGCCGAATGCCGGTTCCTTCTAAATTGCAGGCCCGCTATGTACGGTACTCCCCGCCCGCATGGGGCACGTGCTAGTCATCTGCTTTCTACAGAGCACCTTTGTTAAATTCGCTCGTGTAAAACCACCTGTTATTCTGCAGTTTCGTTGTACGTTGAAATGTTGATATTTTCCCTTCCACCATAACCCTCGTCGTCACAGCCTCTTTTCGTGATGTCGACACTTAACCATCGGGGTCAGCTAAGTGAGGGGGTCTCCAACCTGCCTCGCCACCCATCATCCCCGCCTCACCACCACCACTACCACCAGGGCCCCAGAAATGATGGGGTGTCAGCTCGGGGCATGGTGTGAGGGGGTAGGGATGTGGTTATAGCCCTCTCCTCACCAAGATACACTCCATGACGACATTGCTATCTTGGGGAGATATTGTTCTTGTTGATGTGTGTTGGTCTGTTCGCGTATTTATATAGAATGACTTACCAGTGGATTTTAGACGAAATTTGGTGACTATCAAACAGCTCGGGGCATGGCGGGAAGGGGTAGGGTTGTGATTAGCTCTCTCCACAGCATGACGACATTTCTATCTCCGCCTGTTCAGTTAAGGAAGTATTTTTTTGTTGACGTGTGTTAGTCTGTTCTCGTATCAATAATGTCGTAAACGGTATACATTATTCTCCAAGGTTGGTCTTGGGGGTATATTTTAAAAGCTTGATGGAGGTCTAAGGGAAAACAATCAAAATAATAATAAATACATAAATAAATAAATAAATACAAAATATAAAAATAAGTACATAAATAAATAACACAACTATATATATAAATAATAAACACAAACACTTACGGTCAAGAGAAGTGTACGTTTGTTTGCCTGGGATTAACAGAGTGGTGAGGAAGGGAGGAATGCCAGGTGATGACGCAAGGGGGTTGGTAAGGTTAAGTAAGAGTGAAGGTGATAAGGGGGGGTCCATAGGGATTGGGCCCATACGGGATTGGGCCCATACGGAATATACGGAATTAGGCCCACGGGATTGGAACCTAACCTAACCTAACCTAACCTAACCTAAGTGGCCCCAATCCGTGGTCACCGATAAGGGGTAGTATAGGAGGTCCTAATGTACACTCCAGTCTAGGACATAAGTCATGACATTGAGTTTTCGAAGCGATCCCGAACTGAATCGAATCTTCTCATTACATACTCGCTTGATTTTTCCATTTAGGAGGTTCGTTTTGCTGTTCGAGTGGTTCAGATTGGACCACAATACATGTCTTAGAGTGTACTTTTGGAAGAGAAGATACGTTTATTTATTTGGTTATAATTAAAATGAGGCGATTATATTCAGCTTGTGAATACTCTCTCATAAGTAGCGCGTAACATTGTATTTTTGTCCTGCAAGCCAGGATGTTAATTTATGCATGACTGATATATAAATTAGTTCAGGTCGTCAAAATGTTCATATCAGCCTACTACTATAACCGATAGTTCACAGAATTGACTAAAGAGTCTTTCATTAGCTAGTTATTTGTTGTAGACAAAATATAAAAAGACGGATTCGAACTGAAGGAGTCCCTAGTTGTGGATAATGTAAAGGCACATATTACTGAGCAGTTGTGTCCTCAATTTACTGAAAGGGTACTAAGATCACATTGGAGAGAGAGAGAGAGAGAGAGAGTGCTCGAACAGGAAATATGAAGAGATGACGTAAGAAGGAACCGCTCGGCCAGTGTAATGACGAGATGAGCCTAACGTTGGGAGGAGGAAATTACTGTATTATGGGTGGAGAGAGAGATAGAGTGAGAGAGTGGCTTAGTGTTTGTGTGTGAGAGAGAGAGAGGCTGAGTTTTTGTGTATGTGAGAGACGGAGAGTGAGACTGAGTGTTCGTGTGTATGTGTGTGTGTGAGAGAGAGAGAGAGAGAGAGAAAAATTATAATGTAGATTCTTGATTCAGATTTTTTATAAGATGATAATAATGATGATGCTGGATAAAGAGGATTATGATGATCAAGGACATGGATAAAGATGCTGATAATGATGATGATGATGACTATGATGGATAAAGATGATGATGATGGAGATTGATGGTGAAGATGTTGGTAAATATATAATAATAGTAACAATGATGGTGGTATAGGAACGAGGCGAGTTATGTCCGGGGAGTGATGATGGAGATGTTTACACGGCTCCCTTTCCTTTATTGTTCGTTGGTCCATCCGTTTGTTTATATCGCTCAGTTGTTTGCGATATATATTAAGAGAGAGAGAGAGAGAGTGTGTGAGTGTGAGTGAGAGAGAGAGAGAGAGAGAGAGAGAGTGAGTGAGTGAGTGAGTGAGAGTGTGCGTCCTTCAGCAATAAACAGGCTCCGAACTATCTCACTTAACCCTTATTGCTTCAACAGATCCTTCTTAAGGGGAGGTATTTAGTTTGTTCCCTACACCACCATGAAGCTTAAAAGTACACCCTCTTGAGTCCCTTTCAAGATAAATGTGTACTTTTTTCGGTAGAAATATGTCCCGGCCAAAGGCCGGTTCCTCTTAAATTACAGGCTCGCTGTCGCTCGCCAGGATAAAATCGACAGCTGAATGGCACGAAAGGTCTTAATATGGGGTGAAAGTTCTTAAAATAGCTAAACTAATGGGGCGAACGTTTTATAATATCAAAAGCAATGGGGTTAAACATAAGGGAGAAAGGGGTCAAGAAAAAAATCCCTCAAGTGGAGATCTCCCCTTAAACTGCACACAATCTTCTAAATATAGCTGGAATTAAATTTTAAGACGTCGCTGGTACAAAATGGGTTGAGGGGAGATTTCCACTGGAGGGAGTTTTTTCTGGACACCTTTCTCCCTCATGTTTAGCCCTATTGCTTTTGAGATTTTAAGACGTTCGCCCCATTAGTTTGGCGATGTTAGGAACTTTCACCCCATTTATGTCACTTTTAAGACCTTTCGTTCCATTTAGGTGTCGATTTGTTCCTGGCGAGCGATAGCGAGCCTGTAATTTAAGAGGAACCGGCCTTCGGCCGGGACATTTTTCTACCGAAAAATGTACAAATTTATCTGGAAAGGGGGTCATGGGGGTGTAATATCAAGCTTGATGGAAGTCTAGGAAACACACTAAAAACCTCCCCTTAAGGCAGCATGGGTTAAGGCAGCATGCAATTTCTGTCCTCTCTCCAGATATTTTCTTTATCAATGCAAATAGATATGTAGACTAATTATGTGTTTGCAAAATGGTAATCAGGCAATTGATGACTACAACTCTTTTATATCTCGTGTTCAGGATTAAAACAAACAACGGTTATGTAATGTCAAGCATCTAACTAGTGTTAAGAGGAATAGTTGTCCGATTTCTCCATGCATAATGATCTCTACCCATCATCAATATTATCATTATATCTCCCACCTTTCCCCTGGTCTCCCTTCAGTATGGGGGTACCTGCATGACGCGTCTAGTATTGATTTGCTGATTATATATACAGTCATTAGTCGATCGTAAGCTTAATTGTTGGGGATATTAATTATGTTATTGGTGTAAGCATGATGTGTATCTAATTATCTACTTAGCCCAATATATATTTATTGATATGGTACCGGTATCTCACTTTAGTACTCTTTCCTACATAACTATATGTATCTTTATAGCAATAAGTGTTAATACGTATGTCTACAGTATTATGATATGACTATAATTGTACTTCCGTGTAATATAAAATTATACGGCATATATACAGTATATATTGGTTTTTTCTCTGTGTGCGTGCGACAGTTTATAGGAGTGTACAATTTATGGATTCCGTTCCGATCTCTCCTGCAGTCACCAATATACAAAACCTATATTCTGTCCCAATATACCGTTCGTCAGGGAGTGTCTGAACGGGTCAGGTGAGGGCGATGCAAATGTCGGGCTCAGCTGCTGGTGGTGGGTCTCTGATCAGGGTGAGGGGGTAGTGGATGTTAGTGGTAGTGGATAGTCGGGGTAAGGGGTGGGTGAGAGGGGTAGTGCATAGTAGGGGTAGGGGGCTCGGGTGGCTAAGGGGGATGGTGGATAGTAGGGGTAGTGAATAGTCGGGGTAAGGGGTGGGTGAGAGGGGTAGGGCATAGTAGGGGTAGGGGGCTGGGGTGGATAAGGGAGTGGTGGATAGTAGGGGTAGGAGGCTGGGGTGGGTAATGAGGTAGTGGATGTTCGGGGTAGGGGTAAGGGCCTGGGGTGGATAGGGGGGTGGTGGATAAAATGGATAAGGTTAGGGTGGGTGAGAAGGGTAGTGAGTAGTAGGGGTAGGGATAGGAGGTGATGTGGGTAAGGGGGTAGGGTGATGGTGGATAGTAGGGATCGGGGAAGGGGACTGGTTTGGGTAAGGGGATAGTGAGTAGTAAGGCTAAGGATAGGGGAGTGGGTGGGTAAGGGGGCAGTGGATAGTAAATGGAGGGGGTTAGGTTGGGTAAGGGGGTAGTGGATAGTAGGGCTAGGGGACAAGGTTAGGTAAGCGAGTAGTGGGTGTTAGGGTATGGGGTATGTGCTAGGTTGGGGCAAAAAGGTAGGGGTTAGATAGGGTTAGGGAGCTGTGGTGGGTTGGCGGATGGTGGATAGTAGGGGTTGGGGCCTGGGGTGGGTAAGGGGGTAGGGTGTTACTTTATGTAAGGGGGCAGTGGACAGTAGGGTAAGGGAAAGGGGATAGTGGGTATGACAATGGGTAGGGGGGTGGGATGGGTAAGGGATAGGGGATCGTGGATATTATGACAAGGAATATGGGGATAGGTTGAGTAAGAGGGTAGACAAGTCAGGGTAAGAGGTTAGTGGATTCGACAAGGGATAAGGGGGTAGGTTGGTGGGAAAGGGGGTAGTGGATGCTAGGGTAAGGGATAGAGGGTAGCGAGTGTTATGACAAGGGATAGGGTCTAGGATGGGTAAAGGGGTAAAGGAGGCAGGGTAAGGGGATAGTGGGTATGACAAGGGATAGGGGGCCTGGGATGGGTAAGGGGGTAGTGGATAGTAATGTGAGGGATAGGGGGTGAGTGGGTAAGGGGATAGTGGATGTTAGGTCTAGGAATAGGGGGGTTGGGTGGGTAAGGGGGAAGTGGATGTTAACCCCTTCTGTACCGGCGGACGTGTTTGTACTTTATTTTGGCTACTATTTGACTATTTTATGCAGTATATATATGGCCTCCAGCAATAACAAACTTTGAACATTCTCACTTTACCCGTTTTACTACCACAGATCCTTCCTAAACCGCACACAATCGTCCCAATATAGCTAGAACAAGATTATTAAGGCGTAGCCAGTACAGAAGGGGTTAAGGATAAGGATAGGGGGTAAGGGGACAGTTGATAGTAGGTTTAGGGCTAGGGGGCTAGGGAGTGTAGGGGGGTAGTGGATGTTAGGGCAAAGGATAGTGAACTGGGCTAGGGAACGGGATATTGGGCATCATGCATTGTTTAGACAAGAGGATGGCCAGGGTTAGCTAAAGCCCCGTTCACACAAGCAATTTTAAGTCGGTGTTACACGATGGAATTTATCCGATACCAGGCTCGGAGTTGCTTCGTCGGATTCGAAATATACCAAAGAAAAGGTTGGTATTCGACCAAGCAATAACACTAGTACTCCTCACCACCACAACCACACCACCACCACAACCACCAACACCAACACCAACACCATCACCATCACCAACACCACCACCACAACCACACCATCACCAGCACGACTGCCACCACCACAACCACACCATCACCACCACCACCACCACAACCACAACCACACATCACCACTACCACCACCACCACTTCTCTCTCGTCTCTTTCCTCTCTGTCTGACAGTTACTGTCACTATAATGATACAGCCTATGTCGATCTTTATATTATTCTGACCAATACCAACACCACTACTACCACCACTCACATCACCATTTCCACCAATACACAATTAAACCCACTACCCAAACCACCACAACTAAAGCCACCACCACAACAACCACTGTCACCGCAACCACCATCTCTCTCCCAACTTACCACCACTACCACTACTCTCTGCACCATCAGTAGCTCCACCACCAACACCACCATACCATCACCATTTTTCTCTCACATCAGCAGTCTGTACCATCAGTATCTCCATCACCACAACCACCATCACAACCATCACTACCACCACCACCACCACCACCACCACCTCTCTCTCTCGACCTGCCACCTCGACCTGCCAGTACCTATCACTATAATGAGGCGGTCTGCTATGTCTACCTTTATTTTACCCTCACCTTATTTATCACATGTGTAACTTCCCTATTATTATTATTATTATTATTATTATTATTATTATTATTATTATTATTATTATTATTATTAGTTGTTGTTGTTGTTGTAGTAGCAGTAGTATTTGTTATTTTTTATTATTTTTATTATTTTTATTATATATTATTAGTTTGATTATTATACTCATCTGTCCAACTGATATTGAGGTAGTGTGACACGAATATGTTATTTTGACGTTATTATATCACGAATTTCACTTCCTTAACCCTACGATTCTTCACCATTTCGCCGACTGATTAATGTAACTCAAATATAATTGATTAATGATGTTGCAAGAATATTAACCCATTGATTAATGATGTTGCAAGAATATTGACCCATTGATTGAAGATGTTGCACGAATATTGACCCTTACTGCACACACTCATTCCAAATAGCTAATAAATGGAAGGGTGATTATCTTACATTAATTCATCTTAGACTATTGGCTGATGACAAGGCATCAGTTAATGTGGGCAGGTGGCTAGCGTCAGAGCCATCGTTAGGGAGCTTCATGCCATCTATAAATCTGTTTATTTTCAACTGACTGTAAATTGCAAAGTTCCCATCAAGATCTCTGTTACTTTGAGGAAATTTACATTTGGCTGGGACATTTTTCTGCCGAAAAATGTACAAATTATGCTTGATGGGGGTCTGGGTTGGCATTGTTTTTAGCTTGAACAAATTCTGGGAAGGCGTTTTTGTTAGCTTAGGGAACAAACTAAAATAAATTGTTCTAGAATGGCAAAAATAAGCAAAATCCTTAATAATTATTAAACAGAATATCATAAAAACTCCTAAGACATCGGGCCAGATAGTGTTAAGCCTATTTATTTAAAAGCATAACTGCATAGTAATTTCTTCCCAAGTTACTGTCCCACCAAACTTTCTGGACCCTCAGGGAAGAGGATATTGATTAATAATAATCACCCTTTTACGCCTATTTCTGCTAAGTATCCCACACTCGTTTAAGGTGCTCTCAAACAGAAACTAATGTCAACTTAATAATGTCTGACAATTTTGTGACAAATGTTGACATTTTTGTCGCCTGTCAGCATGATTGTTTGTCTGAGTACTTTGGTTACAGACTAACTACACCGACAACCACAGCCAGTCCAACAAAACAATAACATTTCATAAGCACCATGCCGAAATTAGCCACCGTTGTGAGATGCATAGGGTGTGTTTTCCCCTTGGGGGTAGGCCGAAAAAGAAATGTGAAGATGGGTCAACTCTCCCCATAGTGTTGGCCTTGGCTAGCGTGAGGTCTCCCCTTCATCATTTGGCTCCGGTGGTCATGATGTCAATAATTCTCAGGTGTCACGACTAAAGTATCGGTCAGCGCCTCGGCACCTGTCCATTACGGCCAGTTTACGGCGACGGCGACACAAAGCCCGCCCACGGTTATTTATGGCGCCCATTATTATACTATACTGAAGGGAGGTCACCGTTTTTATTTTGTTTTATCTTTCTCTCCTTTTCTCTCTTTCCCTGGCTTTTATCCAATCGGCCCCATTCAGCCAACTGTTTTAAGACGTTTATCCCCCATCCAGGTCGTTTATCCCCCATCCAGGTGTCGATTTTTTCCTGGCGAGCAATAGCGAGCCAGCATTGTATGGAGAAATACGGCTTCGCCGTAGCCATTTTGCTATCGAAAAATTTACAAATTTAGCTTGCTGTCAAAACAAAAATGTATATATGCTGGCTTGCTACCGCTCGCCAGTAAAATATTGACACCTGGATGGGGGTAAACGTCTTAAAATAGTAGGCTGAATGGGGCCGAATGGATGCAAGCCAGAGAAAGAGAGAAAAGGAGAGAAAAAACAGGTGACCCCCCTGAAGGACGCCGCCTAATTGGGGCCCCGATCAGCCGCCCAGTCGTGATCGTGGTTTTTGGAATCGTGGCTATTGAAAAATTGTGGTTTAGCGATGGCGATTGGAAAGTTATGAGTTTTCGTTGTGGAATGAGGAAAATATCGCCTTTAACCCCTTCTGTACCGGCGACATCTTTTTAATTGTATTCTTGCTATATTTAGACGATTTGTGTTATTTAAGAAGGATCTGTGGTAGTGAAAAGGGTTAAGTGAGATAGTTCGAAGCCTGTTAATTGCTGGAGGTCAATTTTAAGCTGAATAATATCGTTTAATAGTAGCCAGAATAAAGTTAAAAGTACGTCACCGGTACGGAAGGGGTTAATAATCTAAGGCTAGCGATGCCAAACAACCTCGTAGTTGAATATCTTTTCGAGTATATTAAGATTAAGGCAAGCATGGTTAGTACGGTCGAGGTTAATAAGTGTTGTCAAGTATTTCACAAAGTTTCGGACATTGACTAATAATTTGAGGGATAAGCACTTTTCCCAGTAACTATAAAGATACCAATAACACTTTTTGAGCGTAAACCACTGGAATCTATGACAACACTTAATACTCCCGATTGTACATACGTGGTTCGAAATCCTATCTTCCTTCATTATAATAAGCTAAGAAAGCATAGCAAACGAGTGGTTGGTTATTGCCTTCATTTTCATTCGAGGTATAAAGCCGGAGTCACACGAGCCCTTTTTCGAGCAATTTTTACGGGCAATTATGTTCTGGAAGCTTGACAAATTACACTTTATCAAAATTCAACCACCTAACATACTCTACCTTCAGTATATTTCCGAGGTCAGTGCAAACAAGTCCCGAAGTATATCGATAAAAAACTTGGTCATGGAAAATTGACGGAAAAAGCGCTCGTGTGACAGCAGCTTTCAGGAAAAATATATATTATCTTCGAACAGAACAATATTACAAGGTGTTTATTACAGTCAATTGAAAATGAAGGTCACCAAGTACGAACAAAGAAAAAATCACATGACGTAACTGGTGGAAGATGCTAGTAGGCTACCCCCCAATATGGCAGCTTAAGGAGAGACTGGCCGTTTGTTTGGTCTATTAATTAATTTATTCATATATGTTTTTAGTTTCCTCCCTAGACCTCCATCAAACTTAGAAAAACACCCCCTAAACCCCCCTTCAAGATAAATTTGTACATTTTTCGGTAGAAAATGTCCCGGCCAAAGGCCGGTTCCTCTTAATATTGCAGGCTCGCTATCGCTCGCCAGAAAATAATCGACACCTAAATGGCACGAAAGGTCTTAAAATTGACAACGAAATGGGGCGAAAGGTGTTAAAATCTCCAAACTAATGGGCCGAACGTCTTATAATCTAAACACTAGTGGGTCTAAGCATTAGGGAGAAGGGGGTCCAGAAAAACGGTCTGCCTCCCCTTAAACCCGAACCAGCCAAGGCAGACGACATCGGTATAGAGTGAGGGGTATAGTGTGTACGGGAAAACTGGCCACGCACGTTTCCTTTTAGTCCAACTGAACGAAAAATACATATGACAACATGCACTCCTCCGCGTGAGTGTGTGGCGTAAGCAGGAACGAACACACACACACACACACACACACACACACACACACACACCTCTTACATACACTCACACTTCTGTTAAAATATGACATAGTATCTGTATATTGATAGTGTACATAACAAAGCCACTTCTATGGATCATCTAGTTATCTATCTAATCTATCTAACTACCTGTCTGTCTATCTATTTATCTAATATATCTATCTATCTATCTATACAGTATATATATATCTATCTATATATATATATATATATATATATATATATATATACTGTATATATTGTTTACTCTGCTAGACTCCTCTCGATTTTACAGATGATGAGGGACTCCAGAAAAGTGCAACTGCCGTGTCTTTACAATAAATACTATTAATTGGTGGTTATGCTAATAGTTATGGTAAAGGTGGATATTGTGGTAGTGATGGTAATAGTGGTCGCAGTGGTAGCAGTAGTATGGGTGGTATATACTTATGATAAACAAGGTAGGGTGGTGTTTGATGTATGATAAAAATTATGGTGGTGATAGTCAGAGTGATAGTGGTGAAGGTCATCGAGTTGGTCAGAATGGTATGGGTAGTCTAAATAGGAGCAGTGAAGGTTGCTGTTGTAGTGGTGGGAATGGAGTATTTTTTTTTTTTTTTTTTTATCACACCACCAAACACCTCCAATGAAATTAATGAAAGCATATAAGATTGATTGTGGTAATAAAAGTAAAACTGGGGAGGTTAAGCTAAGCTTCGCTTGGCCGTGGCGATCATCTCCGTAACATTGCGCTTTAGAGAATGTGGTGTTGCCCACTACAGTCTCGGTGAGTTATCCAGCCTGGTACATAGGGCAGGGGGCTTAAGGAGATTGAATACAAACACTATTTGAGGAGGAGCGCTTTATTTACAATGTTTCAGCAGATAGCTTCAGGTCACATCAGGAGAGCTCCTCCTGAAATGGTGTTATTATTCATGCTGTCAACTTTTCAGAGTTCATTTTAATGTAAGGAGATCGCGTACCCGTATTTTCCTGGCCGTGAATCGAACCCAAGCCCTTTGGATTGTAAGTTCGACGTGCTACCATTACCCCACAGGTCACAGGCGGTAGTTCGTTCGTTCGTTGTACATCGTGACATAGATAGAGTAGTAATAGTGATCAAGGTGGTATTGGTGGTAAAGGTGGGGTGGATAATCTCAGCCGACCCTCCAGCACCACCGCTCTCTCTTGATTGGACTGGGCGTCATAAATACCTTGAGAACTTCCAGTCTTGGCCAAGAGTCTATTTCCCCGGCAGTTCGTGATCGGCGCCGGACGTAATTGCTGGTCATTTAATAGGGCCGAGATGGTGCCAGGTCTGGGGGTGGATTGGGGGAGGGGGGGGGGGTGGGGGGAGGGTAGGGAGAAGAGGGAAGGTGTAGGGATTGGGCTGGGGAGAGGTCGAAGAGGTTAGGAGAGGAGAGAAGTAGG
The DNA here is from genome assembly GCA_032716605.1 of Paralithodes platypus. Classification (NCBI taxonomy): domain Eukaryota; kingdom Metazoa; phylum Arthropoda; class Malacostraca; order Decapoda; family Lithodidae; genus Paralithodes; species Paralithodes platypus. The sequence continues at coordinate 62,193,474 of CM064482.1, forward strand.
GTGGATAGTGTGGAGGTTTTTTGAGGTGCTGTTGCAGAGAGAATATTGTTGATGTTTGAGTAATATAACCTTTGAAATTAATTGTGTGTGTGAGAGAGAGAGAGAGAGAGAGAGAGAGAGAGAGAGAGAGAGAGAGAGAGATGGGAAGGGGGGGGGGGGTATATGACGACATTGGTGAACATTGCATATACTTATAAGTCGTCCGGTATCTCTCTCTCTCTCTCTCTCTCTCTGTATAGTTGTATCTGTTAGTTGCGAAAACATGTTACAAAACCCTAAACACAAATACAGTAGATCCATGAATAACGATGCTTTCCTCTCTCTTTTGCAGGTACGAATGGGAGGGTGTCCAGGGCCGAGTTAAAACTATATTATCACTTACTGATGACGAGGTGGTGGTTGGGTCTTGCCACATAATGAACTGTGTCACCCTGGATTCAATTTCACCTTCGGGAGTCGTGACATGCTCCAGATGCCATAGAGGGGGTGAGTGTTATATATTTGGCCAAGGGGAATATTTTGAAGAGGGTTTCCTAAGTACAAATATGCTCAATGAAATGTATTAGTGTTATTTGTTTATTTATGTTTAATTTTTTTGGGGGGTGGGGGACAAAGACGACCTTTTTGGGGGCTCACTCCCACGCAAATACAAATCCACTCACGAGAACACTTGCGATGTCAATAGCCAATCTATATTTTACTGAGGTTTTACTGTATTAATATTTCATAATCTCGAACTAACTTACACATACAATAGTTGTGTATTCATAGAAATTATGGCAATATTGATTGTCATAGAAAACCAATACATTCTGATACTTTGCGATCTATTGTCGACACCTCAACAAGCGGATTTTGTTGCTATAAACTTACTTCATAATTTTCAAGAACGAGTGTGCGAATACTAACTAAACTAAGTTCTCGAGTCTTAAAGAATGTAAGTTCCAATTTCTTGACCACGATCTGGTCTCAAAGTTTTAAATAGTGTAGATAATTTGCAATGATTAATTTATCGTATTGCAGTATATGAATTTAACTCCATTTGATGCATTGGTAGAATTGCTTTTGAATGTATCGTATCTGTTTCTTATTTATTTTTTATTTTTTCACCCCAAGCCTATCCGTCAATCTGGCAAAATGTTGATTTGAAAACTGCCAGCATTTTAGTTGAACCTATTGCATTTATATGTCTAATCAATTCATGCAAGACAACTGTGACATGAACAGTATTGAAATATAGCTTATACGCTAATTTCGTATTTTAAACATGAATAGACTTGTATGTATGTATGTATGTATGTATGTATGTATGTTTTTATTCTGGGGGTGGCCGACTCGAGACAAAAAAAAAAAAAAAAAAAATTAGATTGCCAACAGGTAGGGTGTCAAGAACGTTCCCTCCCTCTTTTCTACTAAGTGTGTTTCCATCAGCAAGTATCCCCTGTGAAACTTTCCTAATGCGTCGGGCTCTCGGGGGCCTAAACACTAAAGACCTTACACATCCAGGCCATATTCAGGCGTCGCTCGGGCACTCACCACCATCAAACACGTAACATTAAGGGGAGATGGGTCGGGGTTTTTTCTACTAATTCATATATTCCTTTATTTCTTAGTTTCCTCGCTAGACATCCATACAGCTTAGAAAAACACCCCCTAGATCCCCGGGGCTTCAAGATAAATTTGTACATTTTTCGGTAGAAAAAAAATCCGGCCAAAGGCCGGTTCTCTTAACATTTCAGGCTCGCTATAGCTTGCCAGGAAAAAATCGACACCTAAATGGCACGAAAGGTCTTAAAATTGACAACGAAATGGGGTGAAAGGTGTTAAAATCGCCGAACGTCTTATAATCTCAAACCAAATTGGGTCAAACCAAACACGAGGGAGAAAGGGGACCAGAAAAACGACCCATCTCCCCTTAAAAGTAGTTGAAGGCTAGTGAGAGCGTATATTATACGAGGGAATGCACAGGGATAGACATGGACAGTTACAGGTATTTAAGAAGATATACTGTATCATACAAGAAATTATTGGAATTCAAAGGATAGGTGTGGATTCGCGAGTACTTATGTCACTGTGATCCATAAAAAAAAAAAAGTATTCTTAATTCTGTTTGTTTTCTCTCTCTCTCTCTCTGTCTCTCTCTGTCTCTCTCTCTCTCTCTCTCTCTCTCTCTCTCTCTCTCTCTCTCTCTCTCTCTCTCTCTCTCTCTCTCTCTCTCTCTCTCTCTCTCTCTCTCTCTCTCTCTCCAGTAATGTCCCTCAGCGTTGTTGTTGTTCATTTGTTCACTTGTATATTTTCTCTCTCTCTCTCCAGTAATGTCCCTCAGCGTTGTTGTTGTTCATTTGTTCACTTGTATATTTTCAAATAACGAAACTTCATATTGAGCTAAAATTTCTAAGCCATGACATCTTCACCTCCTGCAATTGACCACTTGCGAGTTTCAGGCTATAAGGAAGTTGGAGCCGTGAACATCGATATTAAAGAGAAATGCAATAGTAATGTTGGTTTCTGATGGATATAAAGTATGATCAATTTGGTTTTATATATTTATATAATTATGTATTTTGACCGTATTTTATCTGATAATTGCGTTAAATATCAATGTCTACAGCTCCAACTTCCTTATAGACTGAAACTCGCAAGTGGTCAATTCACGTTCAGGCCCCCTACTGCTTCTTCTGACCCCCTCTTTGAGTGATCATATTCAGGGTGTCAAAAAAGAGCCAAGTCCATTAATGTTAAGTCTGTATTATTGTATATGTAAAGACAGATTTATGGTTTATAGTTCAAATTGTGTCTTTGGAAGTGATAAAATGGTGAAAACAAAGCTATTTCATGATCATATTCTTGTATTCCTTCTCATATTCATTCAAGTTTTCAAACAAAATTGCTCCAGTTTGACACCCTGATCATATTTATTGCCTCTGTATTTTCTGTCTTTGTATTTTGTCTGCCGTTGTAACATTATTGACCCCTTCTGTACCGGTGACATATTTTTTTTATTTTATGCTACCTACTAATAGATGGTTTTATTCAGTTTAGGAAGGGCCTCCAGCAATTAACGTGCTTCGAACTATCTCAATCAACACCTTTTTCCTCCTACAGATCCTTCTTAAGCTGTACAAAATCGTCTACATGTAGCTAGAGTAAAATAATAAAGACGGCGCCGGTACAGAAAGGGTTAAGTGAACGAGCTGCCTTGGCATGTAGACACATATGAAGGCGATTCAGTCGTGTCCACCCCCTCGGCGATCAAGGCGTCTGGCAATAGATAGATTGTGTAATTTCTTGACTGACTAAGTACTAAATATCATGCGTATATCTAAACAATACACAAAAAGCATTGGCCAGTGGCAAAAATATATGTATACACTTTTTAACACGAGGCATTTCCACTACCATTCAACACCAGACGCAGTAATGCAAGTAATGGTCGCTCTTCTGTAAATCTAAGATGGCTTACTTTAGAATGGGAAAGGGGTGGGACCTTCTTTATTTTTATTTATTTTTTCCAACACCAGACACAGACAGAGACAACTGGGCCCGGGGTAACTAATCGCCCGGGCCCAACACTGGTTCTCATTTGCAAGAAAGACACATTTATTTCTGGGGGGAGCAAATAACACTGTCAACTTTTGTTTTTCCCAGTCCGCCAGTGTCCAAAAGAGGGGGAGGGAGGGAGGCGTAAGCATGGGAGACAGGGTTGGGTGGTTGGGGAGGGTGTGTGTGTTTTGTAATTATTTATTTATTTATTTATTTCTATGTGGATGAGAGAGACAAAAGGCAAAACTGTCTGTGACGAGTGCCTCCCCCAGAGTTGAAATAGTGACAGGGCCAAAATCAAGGAATCGTCGAGCCAATATGTCTGGATGGACACACGGAGTTTGAAACAATTTAAGTCATAGGATGAAGGGAAGATGGATTCAGGGAGAGAGTTCAGCTGTTGAATAGAAGACAGATTGGAAGTATCGTTTCACTCTTGAGTTGGAGAGTTGCACAGAGTAGGGGTGGGATTGTTTTGCAAGACGGGTACTATGTACCCTACGTAGAGGAAATGGTATACACTGGGAGAGCTCTGAGGAAAACTGATTATTGTAATAGCGATAGAATAGCAAGATAGATGCAATAGTGCGGCGAAGAGAGAGAGAGATTGCATAGAGTCGGTGAGTGGACAAGAGTTAATGATACAAAAGGCTTTCCTTTTTACTTTGTCTAGAAGTGCAGTGTGAGAGGATCCTCCCCACACATGTGAACAATACTCATGAGAGAGAGAGAGAGAGAGAGAGAGAGAGAGAGAGAGAGAGAGAGAGAGAGAGAGAGAGAGAGAGAGAGAGAGAGAGAGAGAGAGAGAGAGAGAGAGAGAGAGAGAGAGAGAGATGTGAGAACTCTGAGAACTCTGAGAACTCTGACGGTGGCGGCGAAGGACTGGAAGGAGGTGGAGCAAAAAGCGATAGCGGCAAGTTTGTATGTATTGCATCGAGATGGAGGGAGTTCTTACTCCGGCCACAATACGAATCTGTATCGAACCCAAATGAGATAATTCAGTGTTATATAATATTACAAGTTATTTCGAGTTTGACTTTCAAGGCTAACAAATTCAAAGGAGCGTAAACTACTTACAACTTTCGAGTGTAAAGTCCAAGCTGCCCGAACTAGCCTGCACAAAAAAAGGTTAGGATCGGGTAGTACTATAAATATTGCCCGAACTCGCCTGCATAAAAACGTTAGGAGCATCCATCGCTCAGTGTCCCGGCCGCCTCATCTACATACTGCTTCCATTACTCTCACGTCACACCATACACACTTTTTGGATCACACCGGGTTGGGGCTGTTGGGGTTGTTTGTGTGTATATATGTGGCAAATTTTGGATCACACCGGATTGGGGCTGTGGGTGTAGTTTGTGTGGTTTGGATCACACCGGGTTGGGGTTGTTTGTGTGTGTATAATGTTTATGTGGCAATTTTTGGATCACACCGGGTTGGGGCTGTGGGTGTTGTTTATATGTGTATATGTGGCAACGTCGCAGAGGATCAGCTTTGATTTCCCTATATATATACTCGAATACAAAGATATTTACACATATTATACCCACACGACATGCATCCACATACAGAGGCCCTCAATCACCCATTCTCTCTGTCTGTCTGTCTGTCTGTCTGTCTGTCTGTCTGTCTGTCTGTCTGTCTGTCTGTCTGTCTGTCTGTCTGTCTCTCTCTCTCTCTCTCTCTCTCTCTCTCTCTCTCTCTCTCTCTCTCTCTCACACACACACACACTCAAAATACGCTCCCAATTAAATACACTGTATATTGCATTATACAGTAAGTTATATATATTAAGTGCAAGGTCTTATGTCTAACTCCTAATCTTTTTTCTACAAACCCTAGACATTATGCTACCTAACACTTCCAGTACCAGTGCCGTACTTTTGATTATATTCTGGCTACTATTGAGACGATATAATTCAATTTTGGAGCAAGAATGAGGCTTTATTATATCTCAAGTAACCCTTTTAACTACCACAGATTGTTCCTAAGCTGCCTAAAATCGTCTCAATATAGCTAGACTAAAAGGAACAATACGTCACAGGTAAGAGTGAAGACCGTTGTCATTATGTGTATACCTCCAACGAATGAACTAGTAATCAGATTCATTTACCGAATATTTATGGAGACTTAGTTAGAGCATTATTATGTAGTATAATTAAGTATAATGCTTGGTTAGGCGAGGTTGGCTATTATTGGTATTGCCACATTCACAAAACAACCCCATCTCGTCGGGAAGAAAACAGTCCTCCACCCTACTAGCCGCGGCCCACAGACCTCCTTCCAACTCACCCTATTCATCACCCTATCCCCTACCTCGGCCCGCTTTTGTGATCGGCGCTCCTTGTAATGCTGACCGATGCGGGCTAACTATCCGCTAATTGGTGAGGCTGATAGGTGGGGAGGATAGGGAATTAATAGGCGTGGCAAGCAGGTGCTATTATTCACGATTAAACTTAAATAATAGACGCTCACCGGGGATTTACTTTTTGTTTTTATTGGTAATTCTGTTAAATATCGATGTCTACAGCTCCAACTTCCTTATAGTTTGAAACTCACAAGTGGTCAATTGACTTAAAAAAAATCGCACTGGGTAAAGATTCGAACTTAAGACTCCTAAATAAATTGAGAAAAAATATGATTTAATATGTTTTGTTTAATCTCTCATGATATAATTAAATACCAGGAAAGCATGTTATCGCCGCCTATTATATATTTAGTACGCAGTTCACGTCTTAAGGGGGTAGTGTTTGTTTTTTGGTCTATGCATTTATTTATTGAATTTTGATTTTCCTCGCTAGATCTCCAAGCTTAAAAAAAAAACACCTAGATCCCCTTTCAAGATAAATTTGTACATTTTTCGGTATCACGGCCGAAAGCCGATTCCTTCTAAAATTACAGGCTCGCTATCGACACCTAAATGACACGAAAGGTCTTAATATTGACAAAGAATTGGGACGAGCGTCTTAAAATCTCAAAACTAATACGCTAAATATGAGGGAGAAGGGGGTCCATAAAAAGCGACTACCTTCCCCTTAACGTTCTCAAAATGCTGTGTTGTTACGGGCGTGTGATGAATGAGGCTCAGGTTGACAGCCCGGAGTAATTACGGTTAATTTTCCCGTTTACCGCCTCATAAAGTGGTTGTTTCCTGAGGCTGCGTAATGGCCGCGTTAATGCGAACCCTAAAGCCATTCTTATAGCCGGGTTCCTTAGCTTGCAACTGAGTGTACAGTAGGTTTCCTTCGTGCAACCGAGTTCTGCAGTTCGCATATATGGTTTCGAGTCACTACGGTCGCATTCCGAAGTGGCCACAACCAGAACGGCCACAGTATCCTAAGCTAGCCTTTCTCAATTTACCTAAATTGATGGATGGGACTCGTCAGCCTTGGTTGGCAACCTGTCTAGGGGAGTAAACCTTACACAAATCCTTACTGCTCATTTAAGGGTGAAACGGGTTGGTCGTGGGACCAACCACCCATCACTGTTGAAACAATAGTGCTAAAAACATACATAGAGGACCTCAAAGTCAGACGAACCATAAGTTAAGTGGTCATTCCTGCAAGTCCTTGAATAAACTGGCACAGGTTTTCCTTCTCATGGGGGACAGATCCGCTTGGGGGAGTTTTGTATGTGGCCACCCTTGTAAAGGGGAGTACGGCGTCCGGTAATAGATAGATAGATAAGTTTTGAACTATCCTAGTTTAATCAAGTCTAGCCTATTTTACCCTAACTTATGGATTTTACCATTTGAGTTGTAGCCGTTTCAGCGTGCCCTTTTTGGCATGCTTTAGTATATTATGGCAACATATTTGTAAGTCCCAGCGTATGACTAATCCCAAATAGTGCCAATGCATTCTTCAGTTGTTCTTTTTTAACCAGGACAGTAATATGAAATTCTCCCATATCTGTTTCTCTCATGGCTCTTCCTACGGTCACATATTCCCGTACTCAAACAAACTCTGCCAAACTTCGCGAATATTTGTTTTCCCGGTATGGAGCTCAGTAGAAGTCAGACTGGCTCGACTATATTTTATTTTATTATATATTTAGTGTTCACTAAGGAGAACATTATATATAAGGTCCCACCCCTTTCCCATTCTTAAGTAAGCTATTTTAGATGTAGAGAAGAGCGACCATTACTTGCATGACTGTTTAGCCACACACATTTCAATTATGTAAGCACGTTTCCTTCGAGACTGCGACTGACTCAACGTACAGCCTTCTTATTCCCTTGAGGATTAGCAGTTTATTTTTAGCTATCATTAGACGATTCTATACAGCTTAGGAAGGGGTAAAAACCAACTCAGTTATGCCCCTGAATCCCACAGATGCTTTGTAAGCTTAATACAATCGTTCAATTATAGCCGCAATAAACTTCTAAAACACGTCATAATCCTTGAGGGGTTACTTTTCCTCGATAATCTGGGCACATGACAGTTTGTGGTGTAAACATTGGCTGAATTATCTACCGCGCTCCAATGGTGACGTGTACAGTTGGACAAATATATTATGTCTCAATGTCAAACTATACAGCGTTGCAAACATATAACATTGCTTCCACTTGTTATTGCGAAGATCATTCTTTTAATATGTTGCTATACTTAAGCCATTGTCACTCGTGCACTTTGCTGTCATTTTTTGGACAATATTGGTCATAATGAAAATGTTTCAATGAATTTAGTTTCTATAAATGTTCTACCTTTGGCCTTTAGACTCTCATAAAGAGCCCCGAAGATATGTCAAATAAAATCTGCAGACAAATTATTGTCGAAAAAGAATACTCCTGTGACTCGGTCCTTTACACATCTTCATTAGTTAGACATTACGACTGTGCACGGCGATTGAAACATGATCACAAAACTTGCGTGACATATTGGACTGCCTGTAGTCTTGAATCACAATCTTTGAAATAAATTGTAGCATCAAAGGGAACTGAACATTAACTTGACAGGTGTAGCGTGAATAAGAAGTTATGGATGAATAAATGCAACTGAGGACGGCCAGAGCAATTCTGAGCAAGGAAATCACTAATAGGTCAAAAATGTTAAATAATTCGCCTGGCTGACAAATTTGGAATATACAGTAATTATTAGTTTCTGATCAATTATTTATCAAATCCATTTATACTAATTTATGAGTAATGCCAGCATTAAATCAATAGTTTGTTTTTGTTTTAGGTATCCATAGACTGTCATGACCCTATAGTAATTACTTAGCTATTTTACGGAGATTTTGAAGCGATCTTTTTCTAAATATGGGACTTGGCATTGATATGATGCAGATACATAGTAGTTTTCATTTTTTCCATTAAGAATCAACAAATCAGCTGTTATAGGATTAAAATTGTCGCTCGGTAAACACAAAACTATACACAAATAATCATAGTTAAGATTTTCCTATTTAGTCAATAATTTTCTGGAAGGCCAGGTTAAATAAAGGCTTAACATATCTTGACTTTAATCCTGCTCTATTTGTTTTTAATAACCTGGCGAAAACTTGACTTTAACATCTGATTCCTCAATAAGTCATGGCAAAATAAGAAAGTGCTACTGTATGTGTTAGCATCATACTATTTGCCAGTTTTCACAATTAACGACATACCGGAAGATAGGGACAGGTTAATATATCGCCAACTTAAAATATACACACTATAATCAAAAGTAGTGAAGATACCCTTAGAAATACCTGCACTGATTATTGTTTACGTAGTTCACGGCCCAGGTAAAGTAGTTCATCAAGAGTGTGAAATAACTTTTGGTCTTGCTAC
>CM064482.1:62205286-62210286 GCA_032716605.1 Paralithodes platypus
TACCTAAAGCTATATTCCATTCATAGTGTGTTTGTAGAAACTGGATATAAATTGTTGTACATACCAAGTTTGTGGAAAGCACTCCTACTTTTAATGTATTACTTTCTTTCATAATTTCCTGTTTTCCCCCTTCTCCCCCAAACCTCTTATTTCCTCTCTTAGACCCACCTTGGGTTAAAAAAAAAACATTTTTTTTTTTTTTTTTTTTTTTTTTTTTTTTTTTTAAATAATAGAGTATAGTAATTCTGGTGAAAGATACATTTTGATAAACAGAGGTTATACATTTTGAAGGAGAGGATTTCGTTCTGTTGTCCTAGCAGTATAAGCAATTTTTGTACATTTTTCTAGCATCTACTAATTAAAACAGATTATGAAATATGTTCAAGCTAATACACACACAATTATACATTAACTATAGCATCTTAACGTTCGCTAACTTCAAGGGGCTATATTTTTTTTTGTTTTAGTTATTTGTTTAATTATATATTTTGTTTCTTTTATATAAAAAAATTACAATTATTTATTGCCGACTTTACTTATTTTTGTCTATGGAAGCTTAAATTCACGACACCAAAGCTGGTGTCACATGAGCGCTTTTCCGTCAATTTTTATGGGCAATTGTATTCTGGCAGCTTAAAAATTTAAGTTCCACATCAATTAAGTAACCTAGCATAATCTACCTTCGATCTAGTTTCCGAAGCCTATGCGAAAAACCTCAAAATAGTACGATAAATAACTTGTGCATAGAAAATTGCCAGAAATTGCGCTCGTGTGACATCACCTGAACATGAAAGAGAGACGTGGCTCATAACTCAAACAAACATGTCAACATGATATTAAAAGAGCACCAGTATCACGTCAAGTTAGGTATCTTTCTATTATCAAACAATAACATCAATATAAACTGTATATGACAGTCATTTGTCAATAGACACTAATATTTTAAATTTCAAGCCATGATTATTTTGTATATGTATAAGGTTGCAAGTAATTTAATAATTAAGTACTGCATACTGCATATTATGTACCTGTACCACACAATTATGTTCTGCCTAGGTCTCATATTCTGAATGTTTTGCAATATATTGTAGTATACAGTATACCATATGAGTAAAGTCATAACTAAAAATAATCTCAGTGTTCACAATCAGTTTCGTTCTGTATACTGTATATATATCCAGATAGCCAATAGAAATACTTCAAAGCAATTAAATTCTCGCCGCCCAGCCAGTTATAATCAGTCGGAATGTTGCACGAATTGCCTTGGCAGATTATTGATGGAGGTCTATTATTATGAGACTCCACAGTTATAATCCCGGACCTTGAACAGCGACAGGCCAAATGTCTCTTCTCTCTTAAAATAATATCGATCCTTTTACTTCCAAGGTAGTTCGCCCGTAAGTTTGTTTTCGTTCACTTTCGATCTGTTTTGTCCTGATTTTGTAGGTATTATAGATTAAGTTGGGCTGGGATAGGCTATGTTATGATAGTTTAGTCCTAGGATAGATTAGGGCAAGGCTAGGCTAGGTTAAGGTAGGTCAGGCTAGAAAACGATAGGGTAGGTTAGGGATCGGTAGGTTAAGCTACGGTATCGTAGGGTAGGTTGGGGAAAGGTAAAGTAGGTTCAAGGTAGATGGGGGTAGCCTAGGTTAACGTATTAATAGGGTAGGTTAGTACCGCTTGGGCTATGATTAAGTTTGGATACGTTAAATTTAATTACGTTACGATAATGTTACGTAAGCACGACTTAAAGTGTAGGCGAAATGACGGTGTAGTGAAAGAACCGTACCGCACACCAACGACACTCCCTATGGACATCAAAAACTGTGATCTGATAAACGATGGCCTCTCAATTAGACCACCTCCTAAGCTTGGCAGACGGTGGAACCCCCCTTAAGACCGCGGCACAAAAGGCCCAGCCGGCGCCGAGTAGTTTATCAGTCAATTATGCTAATTTTGCCGTGAATCATCTTGGCGTATATATGAGCGTCGTTAATCATAGTCTGTGTTTTTATCTGGCCTTCCTGGTGGTGGTGCTTGGCCATACAGACACAATGGTGGCTTGTGTCAGCTGCCGAGGACGCTGGCTGTCGCAGAGGAACCATATTTCTAATTATTATTATCTCCCGTTAATTCATTTCATTATGGACCAAACAAAACGGACTTGTCTGAGCCAGCACAGGTATCCGAGAAAATTAATAGAGGAATTTTCCTATGATATGATATCTATGCAGACTATTTGTTTTCTATGCAGTATGTTTTTATCACCTGTCTGTTAAATATATACTGTATATATATATATATAAAAAAAAAAATATATATACAGTATATATATATATATATATATACCGGTTATATATATATATATATATATATACTAATAATAATAATTATCAATATAGTTTTACATTGCCTCCTATAATAATCAGTGCCATTTCTGAATATCTTGAGCTTCACGATTATATTACCTGTCTTGTCAAATAAATATAATTATCAATATAGTTTGCCCTTGCCTCATACAATAAGCAGTAACATTTCTGACTATCTTGAGCTCTTCTTCCCACATTAAATTATCGGCGGACTACAACTTACGATCAATCCAACACAAGGGCAAAAAAGGTATAATGAGAAAGGCCTGTAACTCATTGAAGATAAAAGGATCGTGAGCAGTGCCAAGGTGACCTGGGAAATAAACAACAGTGTAGGATGAGTCCAAGAGAAGGAAGTACGATTATTATTTACATGTAGGCCAAGGATGAAGGTCAAAGGTCTTAACAATGACAATCTAATGGAGCGAACTTCTTAGAATCTCAAAACTAATTGGACTAAGCATGAGGGAGAAGCGGGTCCAGAAAAAGCAACTATCTCCCCCTTAGCCCTTTCACGCATTTATGACGCAGAGATTGCCAGATTAGCAATAAGAAATAGAGTTCTCTCACTCTTATAATTACCTCTCCAAGATTAGTTTTCTGCCCACAGCTATCTCAAAGACAACTGCAGAGGTTGAAGTAACTAAACTAAAGTTTTATAAATACCCCTGATGGTAACAAAGGCTTTAAAGTATCCCCAATAGGCTCAAAATCGCGTCATATGCGTGAAACGGTTAAGAAAGTGTTATATTCGGTAATACCAAAGATTTACTGATTATCTTTATTCAGCATATCCTAGTTAAAGGTACATTTACGGGGGATTGTTTTCCATTATTGAGTTCGTAATTATACATCACTATAGTTTATGCATATACTATAGTATTTTTAGACGGGAGGATTTGATTATGTTGTTAAATAATGATCTTAAGTGACACAATTCTTATAAGTTTTAACTCTAAATAAGCAATATCTCAGTTGCTTGAAAAAGTTGTTAGAAGAATGCCACGTGGGATTCACCCTTATTCTTATATACAACAAAGCTTGCATTTCGTCAGTGTCCAGATCCCTACTACACAACCCTTCTCTCATATATAGATTGCTAATGCAAAACCCGTATATAAAGCGTTGGTCAGCAGCCCTTCATACATTTCAAACGTCTCCCACATCGTCCACTGTATTCTGTTCATCCTAACCAGGCGAAAAATGTATATGTCCATATCATGATTACTGACCTAGATTGATGTCCAATATTCGAGGTAAGGATATAATCGTGCTCATGTCCTGAACCTTTAACTGTCTTGATGGTGTAATGGTTAGTGTGCTTTTATTCTGTATGTGGTGTCCCAAGTTCGAATCCCGGGAGGATCACATGCTTTCATTAATTTCTTTGGGGGTGATTGATGTTGGGAGTGAAGTAAAATAATAAAGATTATTTGTATTAATGGTGTGATGTATTGTTTATTATGATAACAACCTTTAATATTTTAACCCTCTTCGACATATGACGCAATTTTGAGCCTATTAGGGATACTTTAAAGCCTTGGTTACCATCAGGGGTATTTAGAAACCTTTAGTTTAGTTACTTCAACCTCTGCAGTTGTCTTTGAGTTAGCTGTGGGCAGAAAACTAATTTTGGAGAGGTAATTATAAGAGTGAGAGAACTCTATTTCATATTGCTAATCTGGCAACCTCTGCGTCATTTGAGTCTGAAGGGGTTAAGTAGAGACGACGAATACAATCAAGTATCAGGAAATTGGCTACTAAAGGTGGCATCACACGACTGCATATTCTGGCAATTATCGATGAGCTAGTTTGTTGCTCGTACTGTTTTGCGGCTCTTTTGCATTGGAATCGGAAACTAGATCAAAGGTAGATTATGTTAGGTAGCTTAATTCTTATGAAACTTAACATATTGATTCCGCCAGACTACAATTGCCCGTAAGAATTGCCGGAAAAATCGTTCGTGTAACACCGCCTTACGGGATGGCATATCTCACCCGGTTAAGATGAATAGAGTATAGTCCATTTGGTTCCCGGACATCTCAACCAGTAGACCATTTCAACCAGTAGCTCTCAACCAGTGCCAAATAAAAAAGACCAACCAAACCAGTTCCAAAATATAGAACTAACCTAACCTAATCTAACCTAACCTAACCTAACCTAACCTATCCGTATTGGTTGATTTGGTACTGGTTTATAGCTACTGGTTGAAATGGTCTACTGGTTGAGTTGTCCGGTCACCAGTCCATTTGGCTAATTTTATGTTTCAGCCCGCATCACCCTAACTAGCTCGGTCCCTTGTTATCCTACCTACACCTGCTTATACTCGCTCCTTTCACCTGCTGCCTATACTCGCTCCTTCCACCTGCTCCATATGTCGCTTCCACTGTTCCTCCACATATTTATCCACCTGCCGTCGTCCAGCTGCATCCACACCCGCCTTCCACCTGTTTATATTGGTTTTCTCTGTTGACGTCCACCTGCTTATAGTCGTTCCTTTCACCTGCTGTCTATATTCGTTCCTTCCACCTGGTTCATCTGTCGCTTTTACTGTCCCTCCACATGTTTATCCACCTCCCCACGTCCAGCTGCATCCACACCCTCCCTCCACCTGTTCTAGCTGCTTTCTCT
>CM064482.1:62214717-62253997 GCA_032716605.1 Paralithodes platypus
GAGTGATCGAAGCTGAGTCAGGGGGAGTGAGTTGAATGGTCGAGGTTGTGTGAGGGAGTTGATGAGTGAGTTATGAGTGACAGTGATAAGAGTGAAGATTCAGACAGAATATGAGGGTGAGGGAGTTGTGAGTGATCGAGACTGACTCAGGGTGAGGGTGAGCGGGTTTTCAGTGACAGGTGATGTGGAATATGTTGGTGAGTGAGTTATGAGTGATAGAAGTGGAGTCAGAGTGAATATGAGGGTGAGTGAGTTATGAGTGATAGAGGTGGAGTCAGAGTGAATATGAGGGTGAGTGAGTTATGAGTGATAGAGGTGGAGTACAAAGGAGTACAAAGGAGTACAAAGGAAATCAAGCAACAACAGGTCTAGTGACCCTTCTAGGTTGCTTGTCCTCCAAAACACTGAGGATCAAGTGTCCAAACAGTGGTTTAGAGGGGGTAAGGGAACATTGGAAAGGGAACTACTGCCCTGCCACTAACGTGGCAGGACTAGGAAGTTAGTAGGGGACATATGGGTTAGTAACTGAGGGGAGGATAAAGTTATTCATTTACAAACGCAGTCAGTCGCGGGTTTGATGCGAGATATTTGTCTAGGCGGAATTTAAATGAATCAACGGTGCTGCAGTCTATAACGTCTCGGGGAAGCCCATTCCACAAGTTGACAACTCGATTGAAGAAGAAATTCTTAGATTCGTGCGAGTTAAAAGATTTACCAATAATTTTGCAACCGTTTCCCCGCGTGTAATTAGATTGGTCGATAGTGAAGTACTTACTACAGTTCATATTGTCGATGGCCTTTGATGAGTTTGAAACACTTGAATTAAGTCGCCTCTTAATCTGCGCTGGGTTAAAGGAAATAGATTTATTTCTCTAAGACGCTCTTTCGTATGGTTTGTTCTTTAGGCTAGGTATCATTTTGGTAACTCTATGTTGAACTCGTTCTAGCTTGTTTATATCTTTTTGGTAATAAGGGCACCAGGATTGAACGCAGTATTCCAGAAGAGGGCGGACTAATGAATTATAAAGGGTTAGGATAACTTCTTTGGATTTATGCTCAAATGACCTGCCTATAAAGCCAATTATTTTGTTTGCCTTCTTAACAACTTCTGAACATTGTTGACTCGGTTTTAGGTTACTCGATATTGTTACTCCCAGATCAGTTTCTCTGAGTGCCATTCATCGAATAGTTTGCTTTCTCATTTAGGTATCCGACATGTAGTACTTTACATTTATCCGCATTGAAACTCATTTGCCAAATTTGGGCCCAACATGACAATTTATCTAGATTGTGTTGCATATCGTCAACTTGTTCTTTTGAGAGTACGCTATTTGCAATTTTTGTATCGTCAGCAAATTTTGAGATTGTGCAGGTGAGACCCTCATCTATGTCGTTGATGTAAATTAGAAAGAGAATTGGTCCTAGTACCGATCCCTGGGGTACCCCCCGCTACTTACATTGTGTCCATTTAGATGCCTTACCGTTTATGACTACCCTTTGCTTTCTGTCGCTGAGCCAATTTTCTATCCATTTCAACACACCACCGTCTTGTATTCCATGCGCTTTTAGTTTTAGCAGTAAACGTTTGTGGGGAACTTTGTCAAAGGCCTTTTGAAAATCAAGGTATATAATTTCTACAGCTTTACTCTCATCGTAGAGGTTGAGGATATCGTGGAAGAAGTCTAAGAGGTTTGTTAAACAGGAACGTTTTTTACGAAAGCCGTGTTGAGTATCTTTAAGTATGTTATTTTCCTCTAAGTGATTTACGAGTCTGTCTCGTATGAATGACCGTTTCTAGCATTTTACATACAACTGAGGTTAAGCTAATTGGACGATAGTTACTGGGTAGGGATTTGCTGCCTTTTTTGAATATCGGTGTTACGTTGGCTAGCTTCCACTGATCAGGCATAGTTCCAGACTGCAAGGATTTATTGAATAGTAATGTCAGTGGTTTGGAGAGCTCATTCTTAGCTTCCTTTAGAACTCTAGGCGAGATTGTATCAGGTCCTGGCGTTTTATTTACCTTGAGTTTATCTAAACAATTCAATACTTCTCTCTCTGTAACGGTGATATTGCTTAGAACATCTGAATTATCAAATCTGAATCGGCGATGGTGTAGGGATATCACTGAGGTCTTCTGTTTTAAAAACTGATGCAAAGAAGGTATTGAGGGCATTACTCATTTGTACTTCGTCTTTGGTGTATTCTCCTTTTTCATCGACTAACGGTCCAACAGTTGAAGTAACTACTTTTTTCTTTCTGATATAACTATAGAATTCTTTCGGGTTTGTTTTACTTTGATTCGCAATATGTAACTCTAAGGTCTTTTTACTTTGCTTAATTAACTTTTTGGCTTTGCGTCGTAGCTCTACAAATTTCACCCGTTCTTCGTCATTTTGTGAGGATTTTAATCTATCATTAGCAAATTTTTTAGCAAGCAGGCAGTTTGAATTATCTTTATTCCACCATTTGGGCTTATTATTATGGCCTGGACGCCGTATTTTCGATGGTATGCAGTCTTGCACTGCTTTTAGGTAAGTGGTTTCGAATAAACTTCCAAGATGTATTTATGTCGTTATTGTTAATTAAAAAGCTCCAGTCAGTTTCTTTAAACATAGCTCTAAGTTTATGGAAGTTTGCTTTCTGAAATTAGGGACTTTTTCGATGCTACTATTTGGTTCGTTACTAGTAAACTTTAAAGTGAAAGTTATCGTACGATGGTCGCTGTTACTGAATTCATCACCAACATTCAAATTCTCTATCAATTCTTCTTTTGTTGAAAGTACAATGTCAAGAACGTTATTACCACGGGTCCGGCATTCGAACAAATTGATAAAGCGAACTCTCTTGCAAGTTCGTATACAAGTCATGTCCGGAGTGTGAAGTAAGAGTATCGCCCCACTTGGTCACAGGTAAATTAAAGTCGCCAAAAATTACGGTATCTTGTGAGTTACTTACATCTGCAATTTGTTCGTAATTTCTCGGTCAGTTTGCACTGATTGAGCTGGAGGTCTGTATATTAACGCAAGTATTATTTTTGTACCTTTACTATTCTTTATTAGCACAAAAGATGTGTCGACGTTTCACAATTTGAGGTTTTGACACGAGGTCGGGTTAAACTTTCTTTGATATAAAATAAAATGCCACCTCCATTTTTATTTATTCGGCTGTTCTCAAACATTACATAACCGGAAGGTGAATACTCTGCTAAAAAGTCTCTATCTTGTGTATTGAGCCAAGATTCTGTTATGCCAATCACATCATAATTTTCTGTAAACACTAGTTCCTCTAAATCTGAAAATTTATTGCGTATGCTACGAGCGTTTGCATAGAAAACCTTTAAAGTTGCGGTTTTAGAACTCGCAGATCGTTCTTTCATCGAATTTTTGGTTCTGGTCGGATCTACATTTACATTCATGGCTGTCCTCGGTCCTCGGTCGTTATCCCTGACGGTTTTGAATTTGGGTCGTGTTGGTGGAGCTTTATCCAAATTCGCGGTTCTTGACGGATTAGTATTTAATTCCTTTGTAGATTGCCGTCCTCGCTGTCTTCGGTCCTCCTTCCTGGTTGTTCTGTGCTGAGTCGATTTCTTCTCTCCGAAAATCCTTCACCGCATCGTTTGAGAAGACGCCCAAAACGCGCTGCTCCCACCTGGTTCAGATGAACTCCATCGTCCGAAAACAAATAGTCATCGTAGTAGAAATTGTCCCAGGTGTCGACGAATCCCACGTTCTCCTTCCTGCAGAGGTTTGCTAGACAACGATTTGTGCTGGTGGCTATGTTGTAAAATCGGCTCTCTACACCGAGCCGGGGGACGATTCCTGAGACGATGATCCTTGATGACTTCTCCTTAAACGACTTGATCAGCTGCTGGTACTTTAAAAGCAAATCTTCCGACCGAGTCAGAGTGAATATGAGGGTGAGTGAGTTATGAGTGTTATAAGTTGAGTCAGAGTGAATATGAGGGTGAGTGAGTTATGAGTGATAGAAGTGGAGTCAGAGTGAATATGAGGGTGAGTGAGTTATGAGTGATAGAGGTGGAGTCAGAGTGAATATGAGGGTGAGTGAGTTATGAGTGATAGAGGTGGAGTCAGAGTGAATATGAGGGTGAGTGAGTTATGAGTGATAGAGGTGGAGTCAGAGTGAATATGAGGGTGAGTGAGTGAGAGTGATAGAGGTGGAGTCAGAGTGAATATGAGGGTGAGTGAGTTATGAGTGATAGAAGTGGAGTCAGAGTGAATATGAGGGTGAGTGAGTTATGAGTGATAGAGGTGGAGTCAGAGTGAATATGAGGGTGAGTGAGTTATGAGTGTTATAAGTTGAGTCCGAGATAAGCTGAAGGTGAGTGAGTTGTGAGTGACAGGTGCTGGAGTGTATGAGGGTTAATGAGTTGTGAGTAACAGAGAACAAGTGATGGGGAGTATGAGAATAAACGAGTAACGATCAAGTCAGGAGGTGAATGGAATAATGAGGGTGTAGGTGTAGGGTGATGGTTGAAGATAAGGCAGTGTGAGTGATAGAGGTTGGGTGAGAGCGAGCGAATGAATTGTGAGACTAAATATGAGTTTGTTGTGAGTCATTGGGTGAGTGAGTAATGAGAGAGTCAGGGAGTGTGTGAGAGAGATGGTAAATGTATAGTAAAACAGAGTGCAAGAGAGTTGTAACATACTTAATGTGTAGCACTGAATCTGAAAAAGTAGTGGAGATAAATAGACAATAAATAATGGAATACTATGAATATTAACAAGATATCTGATAAAATATGTTGTTAATTTGTAAAGATGAAATGGGTCACATACGAAAAAAAATAGGAATGTAAGAAATAAGACGGATATTTGAGAAACAGGAAGTTCAAGAAAGAATGAATTATGATATCAGGGAGGGCCAGCATATTTATGAGAACAGGTAGGATCAAGTATCGAGCAAAAGTATTATAATCGTTGAGATCAGTTAGGATATAAGGAAACAATACCGCATATTAAGAGAATTGGAAAAGGTGACATTAACTCTTTCTAGATAAAATACCGCATTTGTTTGCTGTTGTTATTATGCAGATTGGGAAGGGTATATGGAGGTCGAAGGGTTAATGGAGATAACCTTTACCCTTTGCATGCCCACATATCCTTCCCAAGCTGCATAAAATCGTCTAAGAATAGCCAGCATCAATTGTCAAAACCCAGCCTTTACCCTTTGCATTCCCACAGATCCTTCCCAAGCTGCATCAAACCGTCTAAGCATAAACTGTCAAAACGCGGCATAAGCCTCAAGGGGGTTAATAAGAACAGGTAATGCAAATCTCTGGATAAATGATATCCAGTTCGTGAAAAAGAGTGAGAGTTAAATGGCAAGGAAAGGTAGGGTCTGGTCGTGATCAACCCTTTCGGTGCGTGGTTCTCCATTTTATTCAGGCTATTATTAGACGATTTTAGTTAGCTTAGGAAGGAATTTTGGGAGGAAGAAGGTAGGCATATATATAAATTACCCCTTTGATTCGTAGAGGGCCTTCCATAGCTGAGGAAAATCGCTTCATGTTAGGCAGAATAAAGTGAAGTAGCGTTTACTGAAAGAGGTAAGGAGAGGGTCAAGTCGAGAGGAAGCGAAAAGGGAACTGGATATTGCAACAAGGAGAAGAAAAAAAATCTATATACATACGCCAGATCATGGCTAATGGAAGGGTCGGGGCAGGACCAGGAAACGAGTCGGAGCTTGAGAGAGAGATCAGACAGTTCAACAAAAGGAATAGGCCATGAGAAAGGGAGAACCGGGCCTCAGGAGTAAGTTAGTTAGTTATACGTTCTAGGGGTTAGCTATCATGGGGAAGAGATAGCTCATTAGAAGATAAACGTAGATATTATGGGCTATGTAGAACATCTGTGAACAGTTTTAATATTACGATTATATTTTCCTATGTGTAAGGAGGCAAAAGTATGGGTGTATCCCCCCCTGTTTAAGAGAGTGACGTATAACCAAATTCAAGGTACATTGAAGTCAAAATGTCTGGACACACGGTGTCTGAAAAAGTTTAATTCATAGGATAAGGGAAAGCTAGATTCAAGGAGAGAGGCTGGTCGGTGTTGGTGACGTACAACCTTTCTTATTGTATCTATACTTCATAATTTGACTAAACAATCCCAACAAATACAACGTTGCTATGCCTCGCATATTTTACATAAATACAAAAGGGTAGGAGCGAGAGAGTTAATTGAGATAGTTGTTACCCCTTGCATTCCCTCCCAGAAATGCTTCTTAAATTGCAAAAAATCGTCTATTGATAGCCAGCATAACGTGTAGTTGTTGCCCGTTTTCATTCCTAGATATACTTCCTAAATTGCATACAATCGTCTAATGATATCCAGAGTTAAGTGATAAATTGCGTCCTGAAATGCCAAAAGCTGCCACATTTCACCCAAACTGATCTGTTGGTGTAAATTCCAAAGAGAGCGGGTCAAATTGAACCTTCAGTTATAAGTATTCATCTAATATGCTGCTATATAAAAAAATAAAAATAAATCAATACAAAATAAAAATAAAACTTAAATAAGTATGTAGTTGAAATGAAAGACGTGGTGTTATGGTGGTGGTATCATAATTCAGCCACCTAACATAATCTTACTTCAGTCTAGTTCTGATTCCAACGTGAGCCTCAACATATTACAAGAAAAAACTTGCTCGTCGAAAGTTCAGGGAAAAAGCGATCGTGTGACACTGGCTTCGTGCACGTTTCGTATATATCCACCCTTTTCATTTCTAAGCTTTCAGTCTGAGATAAACTAAAGGGGTATTGGTTGGCAGTTACTTTATGCAAACGATATTTCCCCCGAACGCAAAACGAACATAGATCTCTCGCCAAACAGTGCTGAGCTGATTTTGTGTCCATCAGAGCATATCAAGTTCCGTTTCCTTTCCCCGTCAGTTCTGCGGCCATCACATCCATAGTTGTCATGGTCGCGGTGTTCACGCACAGTTGGGCTAGTTTTGAAAACCTGTGGCAGAAAATGTCTTTAGGTTACGAGTTTTAGGTTGCTTTCCAGGCACTACGAACACAACATAATACAAAACATTGTCAATAATATTGAAAATACAATGTCAATAACGCTAGACGCTGAAAGAAACTGATGAATACGGATATATTGGGCTATTTTTTCTGGCTATTGGGCTATTTTGTTCTGGCTTTTGGCCGGGTTACATTCTGGTGGAGGTGGCAACGCTGATCTCATCCTTCCAACATCTTTATTGCTAATTCCAACAAGTATGCACAATTTGCCAACGTCTCGCTCTAGACTTGCAACTCCCATTTTGTACCCATTCACTTGCTGGATTTATCGGCGCAAAACGTTAGTAAGTATCCGCGTTTCTGATCATGATTTGAAATTTTTGGCTTGTCTTTTTTCTTTTCACTTCGTCATCATATTTGTTCCGTCGTTAAGGGGGGATGGGTTTATTTATGTGTGTATTTATTTATATGTTTATTATTGTTTTACTTTCCTCCCTAGAACTCCATCAAGCTAAACAAAACAAACCCCCCCCCCCCCAAGTTCAAGATACATTTGTAATATTTTCGATAGAAAAGTGTTCCGGCCGGTTCCTCTTGATTTACAGGCTTGCTATCGCTCGGCAGGAGAAAATTGACACCTAAATGGCACGAAAGGTCTTAATATTGACAATGAAATTGGGTGAAAGGTCTTAAAATCGCCATACTAATGGGTCGAACGTCTTAGAGTCTGAAATGTAATGGGGCAATAGAGGAGGGAGAAGGGGGGCCAGAAAAAACAGCCAACCCCCCTTTAACTTATATGCAGGTGTGTGTGTGTGTGTGGTTTGTGTTTCTCTCTTGAATTATTGCTGTAAATTCACACCTCCGCCCCAGCATTGTATACTTTTCCAATTGCCTTTATCACACACACACACACACACACACACACACGCACGCACGCACGCACGCACGCACGCACGCACGCACGCACGCACGCACGCACGCACGCACAGTAAAGAAAAACACAATGAAAAAGAAAAGAAGGCGTTTGATCGGGAATAAAACAAGCCAATTTTGCCTGAGTAAAAAATGAAAAGCATGCTGTCCCATTTATTTTTGTTTCTAAGATTCCGACGTACAGTATTTGGCGCCGTAATCATAGAGGATTTAGTGTGATTTATATCTTATACGTGAAGCGCTTGTCCGAGTGCGCCTGCCCCGAGAGAAAGAATTATTTAGTGTCGGGGCAGGGGAAAATACGAGAGTAAAAGGAATATATTATAAAAATGTTCAGAGTAAACACCCGCGAGGAGGTGAACACAGGGATGAACATTATATTATTTGCAATGTTAACCCCTTCAGTACCGGTGACATCCTTTTCGGTGTATTCTGGCAACTATTAGATGGTTTTATTCAGCTTAGGGAAGATGTCTACCCGTTAAAAGATTACAGGTTATCTCAATCCTTTTAGCTACCATGTATCCTTCCTAAGCTTTATAAAATCGTTTAAATATAGTTGGAATAAAATTATTAAAAAGACGTCGTCGGTACAGAAGGGGTTAAGCCGCACACAAAAGTTCGCCTGATTTGCCTGTACTTATCATTTAAAGTTATGAGTTTAAGGAGGCTTGGGGGGGGGGGGGGGGGGGTTTCGGGACCCCTTCTCCCTGATATTTAGCCCAACTAGTTTTGATATTTTTAAGAAATTCGCCCAATTAGTTTAAAACAATTGTATATCCTTTCGTGCCATTTAGGTGTATATTTTTTCCTGGCGAGCGAAAGCGAGTCTGCAATTTAGGAGGAATCGGCCATTGGCCGGAGCATTTCTCTACCCTAAAAAGGCACACATTTATCTCGAATGGGGGTCCTGGGGGCATATTTTTAAGTTTGATGGAGCTCTGGGTAGTAAACTAAAAATATATAAATGAATATATAAATGCATAAATATATACATTAATAAAATAATAACGTCTCCCCTTAACCCCACGAGGATTATGACACGTTTTGACAGTTTATACTAGCTATTTATGAACACTTAATTCAGTTTATACTAGCTATTTATGAACACTTAATTCAGTTTATACTAGCTATTTATGAACACTTAATTCAGTTTATACTAGCTATTTATGAACACTTAATTCAGTTTATACTAGCTATTTATGAACACTTAATTCAGTTTTATACTAGCTATTTATGAACTCTTAATTCAGTTTATACTAGCTATTTATGAACTCTTAATTCAGTTTATACTAGCTATTTATGAAACACTTAATTCAGTTTATACTAGCTATTTATGAACACTTAATTCAGTTTATACTAGCTATTATGAAACACTTAATTCAGTTTATACTAGCTATTTATGAACACTTAATTCATTTTATACTAGCTATTTATGAACACTTAATTCAGTTTATACTAGCTATTTATGAACACTTAATTCAGTTTATACTAGCTATTTATGAACACTTAATTCAGTTTATACTAGCTATTATGAACACTTAATTCAGTTTATACTAGCTATTTATGAACACTTAATTCAGTTTATACTAGCTATTTATGAACACTTAATTCAGTTTATATACTAGCTATTTATGAACACTTAATTCAGTTTATTACTAGCTATTTATGAACACTTAATTCAGTTTATACTAGCTATTTATGAACACTTAATTCAGTTTATACTAGCTATTTATGAACACTTAATTCAGTTTATACTAGCTATTTATGAAACACTTAATTCAGTTTATACTAGCTATTTATGAACACTTAATTCAGTTTATACTAGCTATTTATGAACTTAATTCAGTTTATACTAGCTATTTATGAACACTTAATTCAGTTTATACTAGCTATTTATGAACACTTAATTCAGTTTATACTAGCTATTTATGAACACTTAATTCAGTTTATACTAGCTATTTATGAACACTTAATTCAGTTTATACTAGCTATTTATGAACACTTAATTCAGTTTATACTAGCTATTTATGAACACAATTCAGTTTATACTAGCTATTTATGAACACTTAATTCAGTTTATACTAGCTATTTATGAACACTTAATTCAGTTTATACTAGCTATTTATGAACACTTAATTCAGTTTATACTAGCTATTTATGAACACTTAATTCAGTTTATACTAGCTATTTATGAACACTTAATTCAGTTTATACTAGCTATTTATGAACACTTAATTCAGTTTATACTAGCTATTTATGAACACTTAATTCAGTTTATACTAGCTATTTATGAACACTTAATTCAGTTTAAGAAGACGTTGTTGGTGCTGGAGAGTTAAGGGGACCCACCTCGTTTTTTTTTTTTCTCTCTCTCTTCGGCTTGTATCTATTCGGCCCCATTCAGCCTACTGTTTTAAGACGTTTCCCCCAGCCAGGTGTCAATATTTTCCTGGCGAGCGGTAGCGAGCCAGCATATATATATTTTTGTTTTGACAGCAAGCTAAATTTGTACATTTTTCGATAGAAAAATGTCTCCGGCGAAGCCGGATTTCTCCATACAATGCTGGCTCGCTTGGATAAAATCGACACCTGGATGGGATAAACGTCTTAAAACAGTTGGCTGAATGGGGCCGAATGGATACAAGTCAGAGAAAGAGAGAAAAGGAGAGAAAGATGACCCCCCCCCCCTTAATGGAGATAGTTTGTACCCCTTTGATTAATAGATATCTTTCCTAATTTGCGTAAAATCGTCCAATGATAACTAGAGTGAAGTGTATAATTGCGTGCTAAAATGGTGAAACCATTAATATTATTATTAATTGTCGACAGCTATGCTTGGTGCTATACCCTATCCCAAGTAAGTAGGCCAACACTCTTGAACATTAAGGGGAGGTTTTCAGTTTGATCCCTAGACCTCCATCAATCTTATAGTTACGCCCCCTAGACCCCCTTTCAAGATAAATGTGTAAATTTGTCGGTAGATAAATGTGTACATTTTTCGGTAGAAAAATTTCCCGGCCAAAGGCCGGATCCTCTTAAATTACAAGCTCGCTATCGCTCGCCAGGAAAATATTAATACGTAAATGGCATGAAAGGTCTTAAAATTGACATAAATGGGGGCACCATTCTTAATAATCGCCAAACTAATGGGGTGAACGTCTTAAAATCTCAAAAGCAATGGGGCTAAGCATGAGGGAGTAAGAGGTCCAGAAAATAATGCTTCAAGTGGAATTCTCCCCTTAACGTCTATAACTCCCAAACAGTAATCGAGCTAATGTATCTACCACTTGGGAAGGGTTAGCCAGGCAATAGGTGTGAACAGTTACAGCCCATTAATTTTGCTCTAGTCTTTTTTTAGTTACAGATGTTAGGGTTCACGATTTCTGGACTACTAATAAGGAACAGGGTATGGCTGAGTGCAAGTACACCTGCCAACAAACATAACTGATACAGAGCTAATTGTATAACGCTTTACGATACTACAGGTATAATGCAATGCTTTGTGTCTCCTCAAAACCATAGCATAATTGAATTGGTCATGTTGCATACCTGCCGCTATAAATCTAGCTTTACTGCAAGTAGTTTATCTCTGTTAAACTCGTGCTATGCCTATGAGTTATCATATATTGTGTAATATAGCATACCACATAATATATGGATATATACAGCACTGTAAAGCAGATGGAACCCAATCACAAATCACGGGACGCCAATAAATATATAACGTAATTCCCCCAATATACAGCCCTGCTTAACATGACGATAATCCCTCAAAAATCCCATAAATCTCCGTGCACCGCGGACCATGAAGGATTAATTTAGCAGGCGGCCGTGGCAGAAAAGGGCGGTCCAATCTTGCCTCCGTAATCCTATCATCACTTATGCAAATATTTTGAAGCCCGCGAGTGTAAACCCATCTAATAGAGCATTATCTTCATTAAGTCTTAAAGACCCTGTCATAGGACGAGACAGTAAACGGTCGCCGCAGGAAAATGTTTACAAAATGTTTATAAAGCGTTTAATGTCAGCGATGAGGTGGGGGAAGAGGTCCAGGATTTTACGCACTGAGGCAGAGACACATAATTAGTAGAGGCCTGGCTAATCGGAGCAATTTGGTCCTCTGTTTACATTGCTTAGGAGGAGAAGTAGATTGTGTTTGAGGGCAGTAGTATAATAATTTAATCTGTTTACATATACATTTTTAGAGTGTTTGAGAGCAATGTTTGTGTAGTTTTCTTAAATTGTTTAGGAAAAGGACTAGAAAGTATTTGTGGGCATTATTGTACTCACCAACTCTCTGCAATCTCTCTCTCTCCGCTGCAATGTTTTATCTCTCTCGCTATTCTATCGCTACTATAGTAATCTGTGTTCCTCAGAGTTTTCCCAGTGTATACCACCTCCTTTACGTAGGGCACGTGGTACCCGTCTTGCAACTCAATCCCACCCCTACTCTGTGCAACTCTCCAACCCGAGAGTGAAAAAACTTTCTTCTACTCAACAGCTGAGCTCTGGAAGTCTCTCCCAGAATCAGTCTTTCCCTCTTCCTATGACTTAAATTGCTTCAAACTCCGTGTGTCCAGGCATTTTGGCTCGAACGTCCCTTGATTTTGGCCCTATCACTCTTTCAACTATGGGGGAGGCACTCGCTATAGGCAGTTCTGCCTTTTGCCTCCCTCAATCACATAGCAAAATAAATGGTCTATTTACATAGCTTAAGAAGAAATACTGTATATAGTGTTTTATGAGGTCAGTATTTTGTTTGATAGTTGGTTTATATCGCTCAGGAACAGGAGGAATACTGTCTCTGATGGTAGTATTTTGCGTGTTTAGTCTCGCATAGCATTTTTTGTATAGTGATTGGTTTATTGTTGTCCACTGCTAGGCACTATTAATTAACCCCTTCTGTACCGGCGACGGCTTTTCATTTTCATTCTAGCTATATTCAGACGATTGTGTGCAGCTTAAGAAGGATCTGATGCAGTAAAAGAGATACGTGAGATAGTTCCAAGCTGGTTAATTATTGGGGGCCCCTTTTTAAACTGAATCAAATCGTCTAATAGTAATCAGAATAAAGTCAAAACGACGTCACCGGTACTGAATGAGTTAAGGGGAGGTTTTTAGTGTGTTTCCTAGACTTCCATCAAGCTTGAAATTACACCCCCATGACCCCCTTTCAAGATCAATTTGTACATTTTTCGGTAGAAAAATGTCCCGGCCTAAGGCCGGTTCCTCTTAAATTTCAGGCTCGCTGTCGCTCGCCAGGAAAAAATCGACACCTAAATG
Source organism: Paralithodes platypus (assembly GCA_032716605.1). Lineage (NCBI taxonomy): Eukaryota > Metazoa > Arthropoda > Malacostraca > Decapoda > Lithodidae > Paralithodes > Paralithodes platypus. Next base: position 62,227,934 of record CM064482.1, read on the forward strand.
GGACGAAAGGTCTTGAAAGTGACATAAATGGGGTGAAAGTTCTTAAAATCGCCAAACTAATGGGGCGAACGTCTTAAAATCTCAAAAGTAATGGGGCTAAACATGAGGGAGAAAGGGGTAAAGAGAAAAATCCCTCAAGTGGAAATCTCCCCTTAAACTATAATTATAATGAGAGTGCACTCAACATGAAGTGCTCGGGACCTGGAGTAATACAGAGGTTTAGGGTACGGCTGTGTTTTTGTAATCGTCTATATAGCTATGGTCAGACGTAATGATCTCCGAAAGGGGTGGCCACGAATAAATCGCCTCTATATTCCAAGCCTATAAGTCCGATTCTCTAGTTTATACAGTCGCACATATCAGTATTATAATGTTGTGTTCATAATCCAATACCTCTCATTTTATACTACACTAATTTACTTGTATCACAATTGTAAAAGCTACGAGTTGACATTCCTCTGGACAAGAACAAGGCTTGATAATATATTGTGCTTGAAGGTAGTGATGTACATTTGCGCAGATCTGTCTATAACCCCCAAGCTACAAAACTGGCATTATTGCACAGGTCAAGTTACACACAATACTGTAACCCTTTCACTGTGATTTAGGTAATTTTGTATTCTTGTATTGCTTTCGGCTGGTATATTTCTCTATCACCTTTGACATAATTTTGTTTCTTAATGAGTTTTGCTCCATGGTAACACTATGGTAACACCACTTTTGTAAATGAAACTCTACCATCTAGCAACTAAGGTAGCTCCTATTACCTTTGGACGTCATGATCTTGGGATAGCTTAAGAAGTAATGCTGTTGTCTGTAAATAAATACATAAGGAAAAAAAAAATTAAATCATTCAATTATGTGAATTAGAATACTCGTAAATTCTAATTAGTCGTCGAGATATACTGTACAATCTCACTGACGTCTGGATTTACTTGGCAACAATATGAACTCAAACTAACAATAAGGTAATCAAAACAATAACAGGTATCTTTGTTTTCGTTCTCTCATATAATTTGAAAGCTCTAGGTGTGTGTGTGTGTGTGTGTGTCTGTGTCTGTGTGTGTGTGTGTGTGTGTGTGTGTGTCCCCCGTCTGTCTGACCTCTTTACATATGCCTGCGATTGTTTGTGCAGCCTATATACGGTATATTGCTGTGTTAACAAATGTGCACTAGGCAAGTGTTGTCAGGATCACAGATGTTATCTACCTGTCTCCCTCCACTGCCTTCCAAACACACACACACACACACACACACACACACACACACACACACACACACACACACACACACACACACACACACACACACACACACACACACACACACACACACACATGCTTACCACACCCACCCACCCACTGACACACGCACACCTTCCATCAATACACACACACACACACACACACACACACACACACACACACACACACACACACACACACACACACACACACACACACACACACACACACCTGCTCTGATAATAAGGACAGGTAGGACATTTGGGTCAGACGGTCACACCTGTACGGCAGAGACCCTTTAACGAACGGAAACTGGACACCTGTCAACATGGTGTTCTGATTTGTCGGGAAATATATTTTTATATTTAATCTTGTTATGGTTTCTAAAATATTGAAAAGGTTATCAAGTGGATAGCGTTATGTGATAGAAATGTATGTATTATATTGTTTATTAACTTAAGTAACATTCCTATGCTGAATGATATATTTTAATATAGCCTATATTCTAGATACTGTTGTATTGTAAATGTATTGTAACTGTCAGTCATTACTGGTTATGTATTTAATGTCAGTAATTATGTGTTCCTGAAATCTTTGAAAACGATTTTTTCCTCATAATTTATAATTTGTCACATTCTTGCAATAAATATTGCAACCCGGTGTCCATTAATTCCTGTATGTAGTGTCCTTATTTAATGTGTCATGATTTGTTTCTTTATTATAGTTAATGTATATTATATAATCGTAAATAAATAATACCCAATCAGTCCACAAATCAAATGTTCGCACAAACATACATACTTCCTTTATATTTGGCAGGCCAAAATTTGTCGTAACACGCATGAGTTTGGCTCAGTGCAAGGTCTATTAACACTTACAGTACCGGTGACATCGTTTTGTTTTATTTCAGCTGCGTTTAGACGATTATATGAAGTTTAGGGAGGATATATGGTAGCTAAAACGATTAATTGAGATAGTCTGTAATCCTTTAACGAGTAGACATCCTTCCTAAATTGAATTAAACCGCCTAATAGTTGCCAGGTTATAATGAAAGGACGTCGCTGGTACTGTGCGGGTTAACTTGGCTCAGTGTCTTGATATTTATCCCACGGCCGGACATACGGGTCATAATGGTCACAGGTGTATCTTAACAATTGACAGATCTAGGGTGAGAGCTTTGTGGCGCAAGTGTGTCTGAAGTCCTGTGTATAGAGAAAGCGATTTATTTGGTGTATGTGTGTGTGTGTGTGTGTGTGTGTGTGTGTGTGTGTGTGTGTTTGTGTGTGTTTGTGTGTGTGTTCCTCAGGTCCAGTGTATAGAGAGGTCTTTTGTTTGGTGTGTGTGTGTTTTTTGTCTCTATATGGGACTGATTTACTCTGATAACTTAGCGTGTTGTTTGCGTTTGTGGGTTCGCGTAGGCTACGTGTTTTAGCGTATTGGCGCCAGCACCGGTGCAATCTTGTATGTGTACAATTATGTATGTGTATGTGTGTGTACCTATATAGAAGTGATACATGCTTTGGGTTAAACAGAACAAGAACAAGAACAAGTGAAACCTATAATTTGAATATATCTTGAATAAATATATACACTCTGAAATTGAAAGCCGTATGCTAATCTACACGAATCCTAATGATAGTCCAAGACCCTATTACCACATTGTGTCCCCCTTTACATAGTCGAGAACGCCCTCTACAGTTTAGGGAATGTAGGACAGAATCGGAAAGTAGCATTATAAGACGATCAGTTAAGGGGAGGTTTTTAGTTGATTCCCTAGACTTCCATCAAGCTTAAAATTACTCCCCCTAGACCCCCTTTCAAGATAAATTTGTACATTTTTCTACCGAAAAATGGCCGGTTAAATTACAGGCTCGCTATCGCTCGTCAGGAAGAAATCGACACGTAAATGGCACCAATGGTCTTAAAATTGACAGAAATGGGGCGAGGGTTCTTAAAATCGCCAAACTAATGGGGCGAACGTCTTAAAATCTCAAAATCAATGGGGCTAAACATAAGGGAGAAACAGGTCCAGAAAAAATCCTCCAGGTGGAAATCTCCCCTTAACCCCTTCTGAACCGGCGACGTCCTTTTCATCTTATTCATTATATTACACGTGTTAATGTTTACCTAACGATACAATACTAAGCGTGTTTTACTTATTACATTGTGTAAGGTTTCAAGTGTCTGCTACGGAGGTACGGCTGTATTAGACGATTTTATTCAGCTTAGGAAACACGTCTACTCATTTAAAGGCTACTGATGATCTCACTTAATCCCTTTAGCTGCCATATATCCTTTCTTAGCTTCATCAACATTGCCAACATATAGCTGCAGTCAAATATAAAAGACATAACCGGTACAGAAATGGTTAAAGCCCACATGTATAGTTTTCTTGTGACTTATTTTGTGTGTGTTTATTTTTTCACTTCAATGGTATGGACGTGGCGCAAACAGAATTAAAATCGGACCATTAGTTTAGGATTTTGATTTTGACTTGGCCTTCCTGGAGGGCCCAGGGGACCGTTTTTGGGGACTTTAAAAGTCCTCTGTAGCCCAAACTATAAATCCTAGAGAATTCTAACTGGTGCCATTCGTTTTTTCTCGCCGAGCTGCTTCTAGACATGGTCGTAGATTTCATTTTCGCCCAGGCAAATCCTTGATTTTGGTCGAATTTTGAATTGTCAATATTATTACATATTTGGATTACATATTTTCTTTGCTATAGGACTTATTAACATATAATATATACAAATATATAACGAGTTCGAATCTTGACCCCAACAAGAAGGATACAGCGTTTGTCTTTCTAAACATCTGTTGGTACTGGTAGTCCAACTAGGCCCTGTTTTTCTCTGGATCAAGCATACACTTATGTCGACCAAAAATATATAAAACATGCAATATGCTAAGGGAAGCCACAAATATCATGTTCACAAAAAATAATATATTCGCTGTACATATGCACATATGCGTTGCCTTATGAGTATATTTGTTCTATTCAAAATGTTCTTACATAAATTGAATGCTATTATGAATAATTATATTCTGTTACATCAAAGTTTCCAGAGCCCAAAGATCATTGTCGCATACGATCAATAGCAACAGGTTCAGATAGAAACTTTAACCTGCTAAGTCTGAGCGTATATATTGATAATATTTTAGTATATATAATGTAGGTTTTATGAAGCAATATCAAATGCATGCATAAAACATGTATGTGTCCTTGTCAACAGTGTGTAGGTTATATTATACAGTCCTGTGTTGGGGCTGGGATAAAATGTGTGGCCATTTTCTTGACCGCAGGGTGGAGCAGCCAGAGGGTTAAGGGGGGTGACCTGCTTTTTGTTTTTTCTGTCCTTTTCTCTCTTTCTCTGGCTTGTATCCGTTCGGCCCCATTCAGCCAACTATTTTAAGGCGTTTATCCCCATCTAGGTGTCGATTTCTTCCTGGCGAGCGATAGCGAGCCAGCATTATATGAACAAATCCGGCTTCGCCGGAGAAATTTTTCTATCGAAAAATGTACAAATTTAGCCTGCTGTCAAACAAAACTAAAAAATATGCTGGCTCGCTACCGCTCACCAGTAAAAAATTGACACCTGGATGGGGATAAACGTCTTAAAACAGTAGGCTGAATGGGGCCAAATGGATACAAGCCAGAGAAAGATAGAAAAGGACAGAACCAAAACAGGTGACCCCCCTTAATGGAGGGAGGGGTGCCAACATACTAATAGTAGAGGCCATATCGGTTATTCTGCATCGTTTAGCAGTATTTCTCCAACTATTCTGTGCTTTACAATTAACCCTTTGTATGTGATAGGTTTTATGTTTACGAATGGCGCCATTGGAAATATATAGACGTTTTTTAAATACGACAGGACGCACTACAAACAATATGTCTGTAGACACTGAATGTTCTACTCCACCCTATAGATGGCTTGTGACAGGGTACAGTAGGTGTCAACAATGTTGAATGACCTCCAATACCTCGACTTTGCCTTCCTCTCCAGGCTCAAGAATAATTAACCCTTGAAGTAACTTTGACTATAGAAGATAATATGTCCATGGACATTATGGACATATTTTATGTTATAACAATAAAATATATCCGTCAAATGAGTGAGGATATTGCATAACTTTCGACCCCGACTGTACCAAGCACACGGGCACAGGGGAAAAACTAAAATACAATACAAAAGGAAAGAGAGCGTCCATTCTTAACCTGCCAATTCCTCGCCGTAAGTACTTGATGCTGCGAGGTCCGCCCATATTATATATGCAGCACCCTTGTTTTATGTGTATAGATTCTTGTTCTCTCTCTCTCTCTTTCTCTCTGTCTGTCTGTCTCTCTCTCTCTCTCTCTCTCTCTGTCTGTCTGTCTCTCTCTCTCGCTGTCTCTCTCTCTCTCTCTCTCTCTCTCTCTCTCTCTGGCTATCTCTCTCTCTCTCTCTCTCTCTCTCTCTCTCTCTCTCTCTCTCTCTCTCTCTCTCTCTCTCTCTCTCTCTCTCTCTCTCTCCCCCTTTGGTCCCTGTGCCACGGTCAGATGTAGTATATTTTTATTATTGCTTGTTCAGAGATCGATTTGAATTTTGTCTCAGAATTTATGCCAGTGTACTGTTTTTGTAGCAAAGTTTGTACTGCACTTTTTCAACTGGTTCATCAGATACTTTATATCATGTCTGAATCTTGCAACTTGTATCCTCTTAAAGCTCTCTTAGTCAAGGATACGTACAAAATACTATATGCACTGTAAATATAAAATCTGGACACCTTTCCACTTCCTCAACTCCCTCCATCTCAAACCTCCACTTTTCTTCTCCACTCCCTTCACCTCCTCTAGTCTGTCACCTGTATCCACCTTCTGCATTTCCCCCCACTCCCATCTCCTTTAATTCTTTCCACTTTCACTCCACCCCTTTCATTCCCTCTACTCCCACCACCCCCTCTAGGCCTTCCACCACCCTTCTACTTCCCACTCACCCTTCCAACCAATCCATTCCTCCATCCCTCCACTCCCTCTTCATCCATTCCCTCCTCTTCTTCCACTCCCGCCACACCATCCACCCTTCCACTCTCTCCTCCACTGTTGCTCCCCTGTGGTTCCTCATATAATAAGTCATGTTCGGCGACCCTATTAGTGACCAGTAGCAGTGTTGCCAATTTAGCTACTTTCCTGCTAGATCTAGAGGTATTTACGTCCATCCAGAGGCTATTTTTTTCATCTAGCGACATGAATTCTAGCGATACTCTGGAGATTTGAGCCATTTTAGAGCGATATTCTAGAGATTTTGGCACTATTCTAGCGATTTTCTGCCTTTATTTACTATCTAGCGGACTTGATTTGGTAACCCTGGCCAGTAGAGAACCTGCAGGACGAGAGAGTGGCCATCTTTGTCTTTGGAGGCCATTTTGGTGCTTCAATTTGTCAAGAACGAGGATACATTATATGTTTGATCGTGTAGAATGTGTAGCGAAAGACTAAATTATAGATCCTGTACCAAAATTGCTCAATGTGTGTCATGGGTGTGAAGATAGAGGAGGAGTGTTAAGAGAGGCACATGGACCTTTTTGTTTTATCTGTGTTTTTCCTTCCTCCGTTCATTGTCTCTTAAATAAAAAAAAAAAAAAAAAAAAAAAAAAGGATCATATCACCAGTGGCACCAAGATGGCGGAGGTTGGCCGATCTCTGTTTTTATAGGATCTCTTGGGGCCAGCGAGGTACAGTAAGACAAACCAGTAACTATAGTCCATTCATTATACGAAGGCCAGAAATTGTGAACACTAACTAAAAAAACAAAACAAAACAAAAAATGGCTAGAGCAGGGAGGTGGTAAGGGCTAGAGCGTATGGTCGGTAAATCTCCACACCAATGCCCTGGCTGACCCTTCCCAAATGGTAGAAATATTAGCTCTATGTAGAGCTTAATGTTCAAGAGTTTAGGCCTACATATTTGGAACAGGATACAGTACGTGACCTACTCAGTTTAGCTAGTGGTAGAGTGAGAGTGAGGGGGGTAGAGATAGACAGATTGAGAGTGTGCGTGCGTGCGTGCGTGTGTGTGTTGGCGGTTATTATATGTATGGAGTCAATCAGATAGCCTACATGCTCGTAATGCCACACATACGAACCACCCATTCTCACCGCACTAAACACAAAGAGGTAACTCATCTCGGCTCTTCTACTGTCTCGGCCCATCACGTTAATTATTACGACACCGCGGCTCGTAAGGGAGATTTAGTGGCTGGCGAAATACGATGATTGATTTGAGTTATGCGGAGAACGTGATCAAGACGGCCAGTGTTTGTTTTTTGTTGGTGTGGTGATTGATATTATTATTATTATTATTATTATTATTATCATTATCATCATTATTATTGTATTATTATTATATATATTATTATGCAAAGGTATGCATCTTCTAATTGAAAGAATCAAGTACTTCTTATGTTCGTCATACAAACTCCTTGAATGATATTTCCTCTCCTGTTAATGCTTAAGTTACATTATTTTGCTGTGTCGAATAATTACTGCAATGTTTACTCTGTGTTCAGGCAGCTCTGTGTTCTAATAGTTAAGTATTTATAGTTCTTTGTACAAGTGTTTGCATGTAATTCTATGATACTGTTGATAATAATTGTCTCGTACTTTATGTCTGCTGCTTGTCAGTCTTTCACGCTGACTGTCCATGAGTTTATTTTATTAATCAGTTTATCTGCATATATTTCCTTCTCAACGGATAACGTCGCACAGTTATACACAGATAGATGCGGGCTATAAAAATCCATGATACATAACCCTATAGATACCTGTTTCTATAGACTGTTGGCTTGTGTCCGTTTATGAGGGATTAGCGAACATTAGAGGACCTTTCTGAGCTGTCGGGGTGACGTGGGGGAGGGAGGGGGGGGGGGGAGGGGGGGGGGGAGGTTAAAGGTGCCTAGGGTTTACCTGCAACATTGGTAGATGGTCATCGTAAGGAGCGTTTTATTAGGAAAGACTCCCAACCGCTGTGTACTTAAGAGCCATATTGTATACCATGTTCATAATGTATGTGCTCTGTAAACGTAACTTCTCAGCTTATATTCCTTCTATTATTTTATTTATGTATCTTTTTATTTCACAATCCATCATTCTACGTCTATCAGAGCACGTAAGTCCCCGGGCGCCATATTGTTTCTGACTCCCGGGACCCTCTATGTCGCCACTCTCTGTATAAAGGCACTCTAGTCCCCGGGTGCCATATTGTTTCCGACTCCCTGGACTCCCTATGTCGCTACTCTCTGTATAAAGGTACTCTATTAAGTCCCCGGGCGCCATATTGTTTCCGACTCCAAGGACCCGCTATGTCGCCACTCTCTATATAAAGGCACTCTCGGTAGGTTAGATTCCGTTGGTTTTGGAAACATGTATTAGGTAGGGTTTGATGGTCATTGTGTGCCAATAGAACATCATGACATTAATAGGAGTATTGGTATTAGTAGTAGGGTGCAATACCTTACCTTGTGATGTGTTCGCCACTCTTCTAGCGGCACCGAGGAGCGCGTCGCCCCTCGTTATGGGTGGTGATTTGGTGCAGCAGACTGTTTAGAAATTATATCCTGTATGTTTGAACTCTTAAAAAGAATGGATAAAACAGTGGTATCGACTGAATATATAGTTGATAAGATCGGTTTATTTATTAACTAGAGATATTTGGTAATACTTACAGAATCACCTATTATTTAATATGGTACACGGAAACTATTATGTCATCGAAGGAAAGTATATGTTTTTTCTTTCTTTTTTCTTTTACCATTTGATTATTCAGTTAAGTAAACTAACACAAATATTTGTCCATAGGCATTCATTAAACGTCTTGATAAAACTACATACAATAACATTCAATTTATAGTGTAAAATATCCGAGCTTGAAAAAAAGTTCCATTAAAAAGTTTCGGAAAGACAATAACAGCAATAGAATAAGTACTATACATAAACAAAAATAAATAAATACATAAATAAATAAATCTTTTAAATATTATTATATAAGTCGATACGTTCGGAATCTAACGTACTGTTTATTCACCTATCACTGAAGTCGATGAGTGTCGACCGTAGACTTAACGCTCTGTTTTGTATAATTTTCTGATATCGAAGGCGTTTTACGGATGGGCCCATAATTGTTTGAAGGATGATTTAACTAAGCACTGGCGAGAATAATGCTCCCATACCTACTTTTGGTTATGAGCTTTGTTTCTTTAGCATATAATAATGATACTACAAGTTTTCCAACAACATCAACCCCATTGTGATGTTAATTGCACAACGAAAGACCAACAGAGTCCATAGGTATATTTCGGTGAATATATTAAAGATTGACGTTGCCTTACGAAAATCCTTAATTAATGGTTAGCTGTAATTCACATTCGCTGACTCACCGTAATCACGGTTACTATGGTGTTTAAGGGGAGATCTCCACTTGAGGGATTTTTTTCTTGACCTCTTTCTCCCTCATGTTTAGCCCCATTGCTTTTGATATTATAAAACGTTTGCCCCATTACTTTAGCGATTTTAAGAACTTTCACCCCATATTAAGACCTTTCGTGCAATTCAGGTGTCGATTTTATCCTGGCGAGCGATAGCGAGCCTGTAATTTAAGAGGAACCGGCCTTCGGCCGGGACATTTTTCTACCGAAAAATGTACAAATTTATCTTGAAAGGGACTCAAGGGGGTGTAATTTTAAGCTTGATGGAGGTCTAGGGAACACACTAAATACCTCCCCTTAAGTAGGGACTTTTGACTCAGATTTGTGTTCTCTTTTATCAATTACCCCTTCCAATCTTGTAATCATTAGGCTATCATAGTGCAGTTGGGTATAGGTACATGCTTAGGTTATTATCCAGTATTCGCTGCTTCGATTAATATCCAGTATTCGAGAATGGATTATTACATCTGAGCTTATGCTTAAATCTTTAATGGGTAGTGTGCTTGATTTCGGTGGAAGTATCCTAGGTTCGAATCATGGGAGTACCACAGGTATTCATTAATTTCATTGATTTCATTAATTAAGTTTATTTGTAAGGTAATTGGTGAGTTGGTGATATTACGAATGAATGAAATCGTTTATGGGTTTTTGTAAGCCAAGATACAAGGGCGCGTTTCTTCATTATATTTCGGCTCTCATTAACGCTATCTGGTCTGACGTATTGTGGGTTTTTATGATAGAAATTTTGTTTAATGAGTATCATGGATGTTGCTTGTTTTGGCCATTTCCGAGCATTGTATTTTAGTTTGTCCCCTAGGCTAATAAAAACGCCTTCTCAGACTTCCTTCAAACTAAAAAAATGCTTACTCACACCCCCTTCAAGCTCAATTTGAGCATTTTTCAATAGACAAAATATCGGTCAATAAGAACAATAATCGACACCTGAATGGGGTAAATCGTCTCATTATCGCCAAACAGATGGAATGAAATGTCTTAAAATCTCCAAAGTAATGGACAGAAATAGGGGAGACCACAAAAGACACCCTCAAGACTAAACAGGGTTAAGGGGAGATGGGCGTATTTATTTGCTCATTTATGTATCTTTTTATTATTATTTGTTAGCATAACCCCCAGACCCTCCTTCAAAATAAATGTGTACATTTTTCGATAGAAAAATATCCCAACTGAAGGCCGGTTCCTCTTAAATTATAGGCTGGCTATCGCTTGTCAGGAAAAAATCGACACCTAAATAACACGATTTTTTTTTATATTGTCAAAAAAATGGGGCGAAAGATCTTAAAATCACCAAACTAATGGGGCTAAACATGAGGAAGAGGGGGGGGGGGACGGGAAAAACGACCCATTTTCCCTTAAACGATAATATCAACTTAGGAAGGAATTTTGGAAGTCAGAGGGATAACTGAGATGGACTTTACCCCTCTGAATAGTAGAGGGCTTACCAATACTGAGGAAAGACGCCTGATGGTAACCAGATCAAAGTGAAAAGGCGTCCTCCTCGTTTACTGAAATGGTAACAAATAATATGTTTGAATAAATTATGGGTAGATATTATTTTTTTTTAGTTTACTCCATCAAGCTTTGAAAAAATAAAATAGAATAATAACATAATTAAATTAAATGAAAACGACACCCACCTTCGAGTTAAACTTGTAATGTTGGGGTTGAAAAGTACCCCGAACGAATATCGGTTCTTCCTAAATAGCAGGCTCGCTATTGCTCGCCAGGAAATAGTCGACACCTAAATGGAACGAGAGGTGTTAATTGAAATGGGGCGAAAAGTCATAAAATCGCCAAACTAATGGGGCAAACGTCTTAAGATATCAAAATTAATGAGGTTAGACGTGAGGGAGAAAGAAGATCCGAAATACCCCCCCCCCCCCATTAAGGTGGCTAGGGTACCAGCTGTTGAGGGCAGGTTGACTTTAGCTGCCATCCTTATGGTCATCCGTCCCTCCCGGCCATAACTTAAGGGGAGATTTCCACCTGGAGGATTGTTTTCTGGATCCCTTGCTCCCTCATGTTTAGGCCCATTGCTTTTGAGATTTTAAGACGCTTGCCCCATTAGTTTGGCGATTTTAAGAACCCTCGCCCCATTTCTGTAAATTTTAAGACTATTCGCGCTATTTATGTGTCGATTTTTTTCTGGCGAGCGATAGCGAGCCTGTAATTTAAGGGGAACCGGCCTTCGGCCGGGACATTTTTCTACCGAAAAATGTACACATTTATCTTGAAAGGGGGTCTAGGGGGAGTAATTTTAAGCTTGATGGAAGTCTAGGGCATCAACTAAAAACCTCCCCTTAAGGCTTAATTATATGGTGAGGCGCCTTAAGGTATACTCTGGCCCTGCCCTTGCTCCGGGAGACTTCTTGGCCATCTACACTCACAGACTATCACAACAGTTCGTGGACCTTTGTTGTGGAAATATGTTAATTGCCTTTTATATATTATGTAATTTCATATACATTAAGGAGAGATACATAGTTATTTAATTCATTATTTTATGTATTTATTTGTTATAATATACCTCCCTAGACGACCTCCCATCAAGCTTAAAAGCACCCCCAAGATTCCCCTTCAATAAATGTGTGCATTTCTCGGTAGATAAATGCCCCGGCCGAAGGCCTGTTCCTTCTAAATTGCAGGCTCGCTATCGTTCGCCGGAAAAAAAATGACACCTAAATGGCACGAAAGGTCTTGAAAACGCTATCAATTAACCAAATTGAATAAAAGTAAATGGACGAAAGAGTTTACACGAGGTATGTTCTAGTACCTTGACTGTTAGAGAAGCCATGTGTCTAACTGTACCGCTAAAAGGCCTGGCTATATTATATCCTCCTAGCAGAGACGATCTACCAACCCTCAGTTAACCCGGCCGGCCTCTAGTAGTAATTATCTCCCCCACCAGGCACATGCTAGCAGGAACAACCACCACCTGCTCTTGGTCGGATTTATTGGATTTTTATTTTTTATTTTTTATTATTATAGTTTTAATTTCTTCCCTAGACTTCCATCATGCTTAAACACACACACACACGCACACACACACACACACACACACACACGCACACACACACACACACACCCTTACTTCAAGATCCCCCTTCAAGATAAATTTGTACATATTTTCGGTAGAAAAATGTCCCGGCCAAAGGCCAGTCCCTCCTTAATTACAGGCTAGCTTACGCGTACAAGGACAAAAATCGACACCTAAATGACACGAAAAGTCTTAATATTGACAAAGAAATGGGACAAAAAGTCGTAAAATTGCCAAACTAATTGGCCGAACGTCTTAAAATTTAGACATAAGGGAAAAGGGGGGCCAGAAAAATCAACCATCTCCCATTAAGGAATATTTACACGAGCATCGTTTCCGTCAACTGTCTGCGGCAACTCTATACTGGCACCTTCTAAAGTAAAGACGCATGGATATTCTTCTAAAGTAAAGATGCACTGGGAGTCTGTGACCTAAATAATTACCGTGCCACATGTATAATCACCACCATTACCAGCGCTAAATAGTATATAATTATGTTTCTAGAATAAAATTGCCTATTCAAAAGTTGACATAAAAAGCTCCCGTTTAGATCCACCTTTATTGCCGCAACCACAAATTGAGGGTTTGGTGTGATGACAAGCCAGAGACACAAGGACACAACAGGTGAGCTGATGGCCCGTGTAAAGTGCTTAGTTCCAAATTACCTGCGGAATGTGTGTTGGGGTCTTTAACTGGTATTATACGAGGCCTTGTTCCTGAGAAATGTTTTTTTGTAATAGAGTTGTACAGAAATTCAGCAGTTTCAGACGCTAATGCAAAATACCTCAGCATTGTAGCCTGAACAAATCAGATCATCGGATTTTGGCTCTAACAAGATCTCATGTTATTTGAGAGGGACGTTGCCTATTTCATATCGAAGGAATAGTAAACAGCTGAGCATAATTGTGAACTTTATCACCAGTAGTCCCTCGAACGTCCCTTGATTTTGGCCCTGTCACTCTTTCAACTATGGGGGAGGCACTCGTTACAGGCTGTTCTGCCTTTTGCCTCCCTCACTCACATGAAAAACAAAATATGTGTGAATTCTTTCCATATCGAACTGAGCATAAGTGATGATATAATTGAATGAAACATGAATAACTTTATATCGTGACATACATATTTCTTTCTATTAAGGGCAGATCTCCACTTGAGGGATTTTTTTCTTGACCCCTTTCTCCCTCATGTTTAGCCCCATTGCTTTTGATATTATAAAACGTTTGCCCTATTAGTTTAACGATTTTAAGAACTTTCACCCCATATTAAGACCTTTCGTGCAATTCAGGTGTCGATTTTATCCTGGCGAGCGATAGCGAGCCTGTAATTTAAGAGGAATCGGCCTTCGGCCGGGACATTTTTCTACCGAAAAATGTACAAATTTATCTTGAAAGGGACTCAAGGGGGTGTAATTTTAAGCTTGATGGAGGTCTAGGGAACAAACTAAATACCTCCCCTTAAATTGTATAGAGATAAATTGCATATAATATCAATATACCTTTTACTTATGTTCATGTGTAAGGAAAATACAAATGGTAAAGCTTAACCCGTTCCGTCCCGGTGCCGTACTTTTAAAGTTATTCAGGCTACTATTAGACGATGCAATTCAGTTTAAATAGGACCCCCCAGCAATTAACAAGCTTTGGACTATCTAACTTAACCATTTGTAGTGCCATAGATCCTTCTTAAGGGGAGGTTTTTAGTGTGTTTCCTAGACTTCCATCAAGCTTGAAATTACACCCCCTTGACCCCTTTCCAAGATAAATTTGTACATTTTTCGGTAGAAAAATGTCCCGGCCGAAGGCCGGTTCCTCTTAAATTACAGGCTCGCTATCGCTCGCCAGGAAAAAATCGACACCTAAATGGGACGAAAGGTCTTAAAAGTGACATAAATGGGGTGAAACTTCTTAAAATCGCCAAACTAATGGGGCAAACATCTTAAAACCTCAAAATCATTGGGGCTAGACATGAGAGAGAAAGGGGTCCAGAAAAAAGTCCCTCAAGTGGATATCTCCCCTTAAACTGCACAAAATCGTCTAAATATAGCTAGAATGAAACTAAAAAGACATCGTCGGTACAGAAGGGGTTAAGACTATAACTGTGGTGCCATTACCCATGACCTTGAGGGTGGGATTAATCAGTGTTTTAGCGAGTCATTGGCGACCCACAGTTTTTATCACTCTCCCTTTGTGCCCGGTAATGGACCCTTGTTTTTGCTGCTGAAGGGGAGACTGGCCGTTTGTTTGGTCTATTAATTCATGTATTCATATATTTTTTTAGTTTCCTCCCTAGACCTAGATCAAGCTTAGAAAAACACACCCTAGATCCCCCTTTCAAGATAAATTTGTAAATTTTTCGGTAGAAAAATGTCCCGGCCGAAGGCCGATTCCTCTTAAAATTGCAGACTCGCTATTGCTCGCCAGGAAAAAATCGACACCTAAATGGCACGAAAGGTCATCAAATTGACAACGAAATGGGGCGCAAGGTGTTAAAATCGCCAAACTAATAGGCCGAACGTCTTATAATCTCAAAACTAGTGGGGCTAAACATTAGGAAGAAGGGGGTCCAGAAAAAAAACGATCTACCTCCCCTTAAAAGAACGTCGGATGGACCTTTGAGACCCTGTGATCTGACCAGGTGCCTCGCAGCATGTGCCATATGAGTCTTCTTCTACACGATTTTTTATTTTTATTTTGTTTAACTTGATTTAATGTTTTGGGTATTGCGTAGCACTCAATTTGGGCTCTCCGATGCACACATAGAAATATAATATTTAGAGAATATATATACCGTATATATATATATAACATTTGCGATAATCTTAAACAATTTCAAAATGCTTTATAATCTTTGATCCCACTCTGTAGTAAGCCGTATTACAAATATAACATTTTGTGAACGTGACTGGAAGGTGCCGGTACATCCAACATAAATAATCTAAAAGCAAAAGCGACTTGATTACATTTGATACCTGTAATTCCAAACAAAACACTACTATTTTGGGTATTGCTGTTACATTAATGAATGCACATCACACTATTTACCTGGCTGGGAGTATGTGACATGGACCAACAAATACTTTGTTTGCGTCGACATATACTGTATATATATACTGTACATACAGCTTGCCGCACGTATTCCATTCCGTTGGGGTCGTGATTTGGTAGCGCTACACCCACTATCCCCCCCCCCCCTCCCTCCCTCCACCTCATATTGGTAGGAGGTGGAGTGGGGGAGGGGGGTTGGGGAGGTGCTGCCTGCGTCAAACTGTATATTTGATTTTGTTCCTGTATTCGTGCTCATAAACCCCCCCACACACATATTTCCTACATGTTTGTCATTTATCCGCAATATCTTAAGGGGAGATATCGACTTGAGGGATTTTTTTTTCTGGACTCCTTTCTCCCTCATGGTTAGCCCCATTGCTTTTGAGATTTAAAGACGTTCGCCCCATTAGTTTGGCGATTTTAAGAACTTTCACCCCATTTATGTCACTTTTAAGACCTTTCGTCCCATTTAGGTGTCGATTTTTTCCTGGCGAGCGATAGCGAGCCTGTAATTTAAGAGGAACCGGCCTTCGGCCGGGACATTTTTCTACCGAAAAATGTACAAATTTATCTTGAAAGGGGGTCATGGGGGTGTAATGTCAAGCTTGATGGAAGTCTAGGAAACACACTAAAAACCTCCCCTTAATAAACTTGTTAAAGTGTACCTACCTCTCTCTCTCTCTCTCTCTCTCTCTCTCTCTCTCTCTCTCTCTCTCTCTCTCTCTCTCTCTCTCTCTCTCTCTCTCTCTCTCATATGAATTAATCAGTAGGTAAGTGTAATTTCCCTTTCAAACAAATGTTGTTCTATAAAAACGTTCCTTGTGGGCATTTCCTGACCCATAAGGTTATAATTGATCCTATTTTCCGGTACGGCTTTTTAGCTGTAGTGCGTGGAAGGTGGGGAGAGAGCCTTCTACTTTGCTGTCTTATTCTTCTACTATAAACTGTCCCTCTCTAGTAGTATTAAAGCCGGGCCACCTAATTGGGACCGCCGCTCTTGATTTCGAATAATTATCTTTTTTGCTCCGAAATCTAGGATATGTTTTAACGTAAAATATATTGTATTTTGGTGCTGAAAATGATCCTAGTCAAGGGGTCACGCAGTTTACAAGCCTTACATTACCGACCATTAGTCAAGCCATGTGTTATCTTTGACAGCAATTTAAGATCTACCAAACACGGGTTATAAGATCTACCAAACACGGGTTATAAAACACGTAACACCCTTTATTGCGAATGAATCCAAGATCGAAAATCTCCCTGTGGCTAGCTTGCACGCGAATACGTTTTATGCAACTAAGATCATGCATACAGCCGGCAGGTTTTCGAGGTGTTGCGAAGTAAATTATGTTGTATTTTAGCTATAATTTTCTTGATTGTGTAATGATTAGAGTGTTTAAAAATTTGTGTGTGGTTCGAATCCCGGTGGATCACATGCTTTCATTAATTTCATTGGAGGTGTTTGGTGTTGGAGTGAAATGAATGCAAATAGATACATTGCTAGTGAAATGAGGAACAAAACTTACGTGGGCAACTGCACATACAATTATCAAATCTATAAGGATATTGAACATCGGAGGGAGATTGTATGTGTGTAGGGAATCAGTCAGACGAAGACTTAGGTGCAGTTGGCCACATGATTTTGTGTAATCTAGGTGATATTATGTATGGAAGGAAAATTATTATTGTAGAAGTTGAAGTGTATGGAAGGAAAATTATTATTGTTGAAGTTGAAGTGTATGGAAGGAAAATTATTATTGTTGAAGTTGAAGTGTATGGAAGGAAAATTATTATTGTTGAAGTTGAAGTGTATTGAAGGAAAATTATTATTGTTGAAGTTGAAGTGTATGGAAGGAAAATTATTATTGTTGAAGTTGAAGTGTATGGAAGGAAAATTATTATTGTTGAAGTTGAAGTGTATGGAAGGAAAATTATTATTGTAGAAGTTGAAGTGTATGGAAGGAAAATTATTATTGTTGAAGTTGAAGTGTATGGAAGGAAAATTATTATTGTTGAAGTTGAAGTGTATTTTCTTATGCAGTAGTTATATGACCAATTAACTGTTTTATAGCAAATTATTCTTGCAAGTCAATTATACTATTTTGTTTTTCATACATAGAATTACTAGAGTGTATACGAATTACTGTAGGCAGCTGTACGAATGATCAGAAATGGGTTGGATATGATAGAACTCGCCGGCCACACACAGCTGACTGACCAAGCATGCAAGTGATTGGACAATACTCAGCTGGTGCCTCATCATCAGTAGGGGCTTCTACTTGCAGAACAGCCATACAGGTTTTAACTGACGCCATTTTGTATGCCTCTTGTAGTATTCTGATTCCCTCCCAGTTGATGGTAATTTGCTGTGTCCCCATTTTCATTACTCAATTATTACAAACATTTGTTATCCAAATAATATGTTGTTAATTGTGAAGACTTGGCAATAGTATGATGCAGTGACATAGTAGTTTCTAATTTGTCTATTATATATCGAGAAATCAGTCGCCAAGGGATTCAATCTATTATCAGCTGAAATATAACCGACTGTATTATATTTACACATGTTCCTTAGGGTATAATAAGTCGCTAAAATAAATACTCCTTCATTAAAGTCTTTCTTACATTATTCCAGCTATTATTCTACGATATTTTCAGTATAAGAAGAATCGTTACTTGTCACGGAATTGGAAAAGCTATCTGAGTATGAGGTATATATACATTATCGTTTTGCTACATTCAGGCGTTTTCATCCAATTTAAGAGTCTTGCAATCCAGGAATGATTAACAGATATCACCTCCCTGAGATTCGCATCGAAATAATTGTGACGTAAAGTAAATTAAATGGCGACCGTTCCAAATAGGAGTAGTTCGTACTGTCCTTATAAACGCCCTCTCACTTGATCAGGTTAAGGAATTGAGGGATAAGCCTTTACCACGGCACCTCTACTTTTCGAAGAGGGTTGAGAGGAGAGAGAGAGAGAGAGAGGAAGTGATTATCCTACCTATATATGATGTCGGGGTAAGCAATACGGCCACCGTATTGTGAAGGAGTTTGTATTACTCTCCTTATAAACGCCTTCTCCCCACCCTCAGCCCTGCAACTCACCTGTGTGAACGCGCCCACCGGAAGTTCCAGCAGGTTGAAGGGAAAAAAAACTCTGCTTTTTTTTATTCGCGAGATGAATTCTCTCCTGCGTGTCCGGTCTTCGCATCGTCGGAGGCTGAGATATAAAAAAAAAAAAAAAAAAAAACGCAAAAAAAAAAAAAAAAACAAAAAAAAACACACACACACACACACACACACACACACACACACACACACACACACACACTTTAATATTGTCAACAATCAAATCATAGAAGAAATAATAACAATACAAATAATAATGATAATGTTACAAATATTCTAGCATTTCTCGCCAAAGAAAATATATTTGTTTTTAAATCGCTCGTCAGTATGACTAGAGTTGCCATATTTCTATTGGTTATTATTGGAATGTTTTTTTAAGCCAAGTTACGACATTATTCAGATCTACACATGATAGATTTTCTGTGAGAGTACTCTTAACCCTTTCAAAATCCGATGACGCATTTCATTAATGTTTTCTGGCTATTGATAGGGCAAACGAACGTCTTAAAATCGCAAAATTAACGGGGTTAACATAAGGGAGAAGAGGGTCCCGAAAAGAAAATTAACCCTCTTAATCAAACTAGAACTGTATAAGGTGTGCAGTATATACAGTATATACAGTATATACAGTATATGTGTACAGTATATACAGTATATAAGGTGTACAGTATATACAGTATATAAGGTGTACAGTATATACAGTATATAAGGTGTACAGTATATACAGTATATCCTCGTATTCGGAGATTAAGGTTCAGTAGACAGTGACGGGAACAGTGTGGCTTGGGAACTGCTGTGTCCAGACATGACCATTACTACCTTCCTTAATAGAACATAGAGTATATAGAAAATGTAAGGCATGTAAATCAAGTATATTATTATTATTATTATTATTATTATTATTTTTATATATTTGTTTATTCTATATATTTTTTTTTCTTTGTTATTTTGCCTACTAGACCTCCATCAAGCTTAACAAACAAAACTCCTCCAAGACGCCCCCCCCCCCTCCCCCCTCCACCCCTTTTGCGATAAATGTCCAGGCCGAAGGCCGGTTCCTTCTAAATTACAGACTCGCGATCTCTCGCCAGGAAAACAAGCGACACCTAAATAGCGTGAAAGGCCTGAACAATAATCGACTCCTAAATGGCGGAAAAGATCTTAAAATTGACAAAGAAATGAGGTGTAAGGTCGGAAAATTTCAAACTAATTAGGCGAACATCTTAAGAAATCGCAAACATAATGGGTCTAATCAGAAAAAAAAACTAGAAAAAGAAACAAAAAAAAACTAAAATAAACCGAAGTGTAGGCTATATGATGTCTGTATATCCCTATTGTTGGAGGGTGAGGGGCAGCAGACAGTGACGAGGGCTTGGGAAGCTTCATATTCTGTCCAGACGTGACCATTACCGCCTATGATAGAGTTAAGAGCTATACAGTATAGAATCGACAGTTATATACAGTATATGTCCCTCCTGGTGTTATATACTATATTATAGAGAGTTTGGGGTTATATAAAGTCCAGAGTTATATACATGTCCCTCTTTACCCTCTTTCTCTCCTATTCTCTCTTTCCCTAGCTTGTATTCATTCAGCCCCATTCAACCAACTGTTTTAGGACGTTTATCCCCATCCAGGTGTCAATTTCTTCCTGGCGAGCGATAGCGAGCCAGCATTGTATGGAGAAATCCGGCTTCGCCGAAGACATTTTTCTATCGAAAAATGTACAAATTTAGCTTGCTGTCAAAACAAAGATATATATATGCTGGCTCGCTACCGCTCGCCAGGAAAATGTTGACACCTGGATGGGGGTAAACGTTTTAAAACAGAAGGCTGGATGGGGCCGAATGGATACAAGCCAAAGAGAGAGGGAGAGAAAGATAAAAAAAGCGAGGTGGGCTCGGGATATTTCATTATGTTTAGTGTTAACGTATTATAGTCACGCGTATCAGATCCTGGTTTATACTTTGCAATAATATAATATACATAAGCAATACAGGATATTACACCTTAATATAATATACATAAGCAATACAGGATATTACATCTTATTGCTTAATGTGTTAACATTAGAAACTGGTATCGGTTAGTTTATTAATTATAGATAATAACAGCGTAAACCATTGATTGCCTTCTTTCTTTGCCCATGCCAATATACATAGTAATTGACCACTTGCGAGTTTCGGTCTATAAGAAAGTTGGAGCTGTAGCCATCGATAATTAACATAACTATTACCTAAATTGCGATTGTAGTACTTACTGTATATAAATACATAAAACCCAATTCAACATACTTTTTATCCATTAGAAACCTACATTATTATTATTATATTTATGTGTAATATCGATGTTTTTGGCTCCAACTTCCTTATAGCCTGAAACCTCCAAGTGGTCAATTAAGGCAGCAACCGGACTTCCCGCGAAATTAACTTTAATCGAAAATATTGAAAATTTTGCAGGCGAATTAGTTTTACTAAATTGAGAATTACCGTAGCAAGTCACGATTACCGGCTTCGGGTTCACCGTAACAAATTGGTCTGCGACTAAAATGTAAGCAAACCCCTGAACAGGATATTTATCGATTATCGAGTATGTAAAAAGGTGTTTGAAATTCGTCTCGTGGATGTTTGATTAAGGGAAGCATTGCCTTGTTTACGTCAAGATTATAGACTACGTGCTGCTCCTAACAAATTACTCGATAATCAAGGTGTAAGAGTATAATAATAATGTCTTCAATATCTCCATGTTTGTAATGCATGTGTATTTAAATTTAATAGGTGGTAGTGCTCCACTCCCAAGAAATAATAAATAGAAGGAACTTTATAATATAAACACAAAGATGAACAACTTAAATATATAGCATTACACATATTGTTAACCTTTATTCTGTTAGCACAATGGAGTCACGCTAATAACAAACAATTAAGTGCACTAATCGAATTTGCTCCTCCGGCCAGATTTAATATAAACACAAACATGATGAACTTAAATCTAAATATTTAACATTTATCGCAAGCTCGTTCTGTTAGTGCACGTAATGGGAGGATTGTTTTTGTTTTCCTGGCCTCCCTTCTCCCTCATCTTTAGCATAATTAGTTTGGCGATTTTAAGACCTTTTGCGCTATTTTGGTGTCTATTTTTTCCTGGTAAGCGATAGCGAGCCTGTAATTTAAAACAATTTGTCTGTCGAAAAATGTACAAACTTATCTCGAAGGGGGATCTTGGGGATGTTTGATATAGCTTGATGGAGGTCTTGGGATGAATATAAAACTACTAGATACATAAATACATAAATACATTCACAATTAAATACAAATAAGTCCCCTTAAGACACGATAATAAGAGACGAGTGGGTGGTGCGCCTAACAAATTGCTCCCCGGGTCAGAAGAACGCTAAACAAGGCCAGAACAGGATTTTCAATTCCCTCCTTGTGAGGCTGGGTGAGGATGGTCATTACGGGTGAATTTAGAGCCTTCTGCCCACTGCACATGAATGTCGATTGCCGCCACCGGGAAGCATAACAGAGAACTTTTAAGACAGGGAGATCGGAGTCCAGTTTATCTTGGCTCTCGATTGACGATTTTATATAGCTTAGGGACGAACTGTGGGAATTAATCGGGAAAAGACTATCACTGTTAAACCTTCCATTTACCCTTCCTAATCTAAATATAATCGTCCAATAATAGCCCAAAACAGAACTGCGTTATCATATCTTGAAAAGGTTAAATAAAGTCGAACTTTGCTGTTTGACTGGGAGAGGTCCTATCTAACCTGAAAACAAATTACAATTTGGATAGACGGGGTCCGAGGGATCTTTTCGGACCTTCCCTGATTCGCTCCATTATTTGGCGATAATAAGACGCTTCACACCTTTCATGTGTCGATTATTCTCTGGGCGAGCGATAGGGACAAAAATCGGCCTTAGCCCAGGATATTTTTACTATCGATTTTTTTTTTTTTAAACATTTAGCTTGGGTGGGCCGTTATTTTTAGTTATAAGGAAGTCTGGTAAGGAGTTTTTGATAGCCTAGGGGACAAAGTCATTATATTGCTCGAAAATGACAAACAATATCCTCAATAATATTTACACAAAATATCATAAAAATTCCCAGATAGTATTCTATCTTAAACTACGTAATCTAACAGGACTGGTTGAATTGGCACTGGTTGAAATAGTCTATTGGTTAAGTTGTCCGGTCTCCATGACAATTATTGTCCACTTGCGAGTTTCGGGATATAAGGATGTTTAAATGGTGGTATCTATAAATGTTTGGGTAACATTTTGCGTTTTGTTTTGTTTTGTTTTCTGATGTGTTGTGATATCCCTGTTCGGGCTCTGTCTCGAGTCGGCGGCCACCCCCAGAAAAAAGAAAATAATAATAAAAAAGGGAAAACTGGGGAAGGTGCCAGAGTATATACACCTATCAATTTATGACAAATACACATTAATAGGGGTTTATGATGCTTGGAAAATAGGTTGTTCTTATGTAAGCTACTTATTATGTGCATGCAACTCTTGGCTCTGTAACTCTCTCCCTTGATCTGTCTTTCCCTCATCTTATGACTTAAACTATTGAATGTTCCGTTTGTACAGACAATTTGATTCTAACGTACCGGTAGCTTGAATTTAACTGCGTTGGTGGTGTAATGGTTTAGATGCTTATGTTCTGGGTGTGATGTCCCGAGTTCGAATCCCGGGAGGACCATATGCTTTCATTAGTTTATTCCAGTACATTGGGGTTTGTAATTGATGATTGATGTTAAGGGGAGATTTCCACTTGAGGGATTTTTTTCTGGACCCCTTTCTCCCTCATGTTTAGCCCCATTGCTTTTGAGATTTTAAGACGTTCGCCCTAGTAGTTTAGACATTTTAAGACATTTTGCCCCATTTCTGTCAATTTTAAGACCTTTCGTGCCATTAAGGTGTCGATTTTTTCATGGCGAGCGATAGCGAGCCTGTAATTTAAGAGCAATCGGCCTCCGGCCGGGACATTTTTCTACCGAAAAATGTACAAATTTATCTTGAAAGGCGGTCTAGGGGGTGTAATTTTAAGCTTTATGAAAACGTAGGGAACAGACTAAATACCTCCCCTTAAGAATGGGGTGTTAATTCATTTCTAGCACTCTTTCAACTTTAGGGGGGACACTTGTTACAGGAAACTTTGTCTGTTGTCTTCTTCGTAACAATAGAACAATAGAACAACAGCTATTTCTGCTGTACATCAACGTCTACAGCTTGAATTCCACAACACACAAGTGGTCAATTGTCCTGTCTATATATATATATATTTTTTTTTTGGTATGAACGAGCCTTCCTTTAAGGGGAGGTTTTTTAGTTTGGTCTCTAGATATCCATCAAGCTTAAGATTACACCCCCCCCCCCCCCTTTCAAGTTAAATTTGTACATTTTTCGGTAGAAAAATGTCCCGGCTGAAAGCCGGTTCCTCTTAAATTACAGGCTCGCTATCGCTCGCCTGGATAAAATCGACACCTAAATTGCACGAAAGGTCTTAAAATTGACGGAAATGGGGCGAAAGTTCTTAAAATCGCCAAACTAATGGGGCGACTGTCTTAAAATCTCAAAAGCAATGGGGCTAAACATGAGGGAGAAAGGGGTCCAGAAAAAAAATCCTTCAAGTCGATATCTCCCCTTAAAGCAACTCCATAGTTTAGTCCTCACCATGGTATAGAGTGAGGCTGCTAAGTATAATATTAAACAATTATTATATGATGCTAAAGTATCGCCCCATAGCAGCAGCAGCAGAATAGTATTACGTCAGGTTGATATTATACACTTGAATTTTTTGTCTCGTAGATCGTTAATAATAATAGTGATGGGAGGCGATACCATTATTCCACTGACAGTCATGGCTAGCTAGCGTGGTTACAGTAATGGCTAGCGTGGTTACAGTAATGGCTAGCGTGGTTACAGTAATGGCTAGCTAGCGTGGTTACAGTAATGGCTGGCTAGCGTGGTTACAGTAATGGCTAGCGTGGTTACAGTAATGGCTAGCGTGGTTACAGTAAATGGTTATAATGCATGGGGAGAATATAAAGGGGACCCACCTCGCTTTTTTTTTTTATTATCTTTCTCTCCCTTTCTCTTTGGCTTGTATCCATTCGGCCCCATTAAGCCTACTTATTCAAGACACTTACCCCATCCAACTGTCAATATTTTCCTGGCGAGCGGTAGCGAGCCAGCATATATATATTTTTGTTTTGACAGCAAGCTAAGTTTGTAAATTTTTCGATAGAAAAATGTCTCCGGCGAAGCCGGATTTCTCCATAAAATGCTGGCTCGCTATCGCTCGCCAGGAAGAAATCGACACCTGGATGGGGATACACGTCTTAAAACAGTAGGCTGAATGGGGCCAAGTGGATACAAGCCAGACAAAGAGAGAAAAGGAGAGAAAAAAAGCAGGTGACCCCCCTTAAAGTAAATGGTTATAATACAGTATATGGTGCTAATATTAACGACGAGGAAGCTTCAGAACTGATGCCTATACTTTCACCTGCTTATCAATATTTTTAAAGGGAAATTAGAAGCCAATTTGCGTAATTGTATTCGGTGATTTAAACAAGTAAACTTTTTTTAAGGTGTACGCAATGAAAAATGGAATTGGCGCGCTATAGTGTTCATCAATTTTCTCTCTCTCTCTCTCTCTCTCTCTCTCTCTCTCTCTCTCTCTCTCTCTCTCTCTCTCTCTCTCTCTCTCTCTCTCTCTCTCTCTCTCTCCCCCTCCCTCCCTCCCCCGCTCTCGCCCTTCATGCACCAGCTTGTATCCATTCGGCCCCATTAAGCCTACTTATTCAAGACACTTACCCCATCCAACTGTCAATATTTTCCTGGCGAGCGGTAGCGAGCCAGCATATATATATTTTTGTTTTGACAGCAAGCTAAGTTTGTAAATTTTTCGATAGAAAAATGTCTCCGGCGAAGCCGGATTTCTCCATAAAATGCTGGCTCGCTATCGCTCGCCAGGAAGAAATCGACACCTGGATGGGGATACACGTCTTAAAACAGTAGGCTGAATGGGCCAAGTGGGATACAAGCCAGACAAAGAGAGAAAAGGAAGAAAAAAAGCAGGTGACCCCCCTTAAAGTAAATGGTTATAATACAGTATA
>CM064482.1:62254097-62400674 GCA_032716605.1 Paralithodes platypus
CACTAATATACCTGTATATCATTCTCCTCCTCCCCCAGTTCTACACATTTATAGCCTATCAAAGCACGTCATACAATTACAATTGCGGGCAACGGCTGGCTCCCTCACATTACTAGTATAATTCATATCGGTGCTTCTTATATTCTAGTTTTATAATTAGATTCATACCAACGGGCAAAATTTTTTTTTATTAATGTATTTTTGTATTCATCATTTTCTTTAGTTTCCTCCCAAGGTCATCAAGCATAAAATAGATGCCCCCAAGACCCTCTAACCCCCACAACCCCCCCCCACATGTCTCACCCCCCCCCCCTCTACGCAACCCCTTCTCCCTTCGGAGCATAAGTTTTGTACATTTTGCGACGTTTATACAACATGTTATCCTGGCCGTAAGGACCGAATTCCCTTCCCCATTCTCTCTTAAACTGCAGAGCCTGCAGTTTAAGAGGAGAGAAGAGCGAGCTTTCGCTCGCTAGGAAAAATCAACACCTAAATGTCACCTTCACCCTATCTGATGCCAGGGGGGACTGTTTTTATCCTCGCTCGGGAATCTTAGCTTATTTTGTTTTTGGACGGACGTTATTATATAGGAGATTAAAAAAAAAAAAAAAAAAAAAAAGATATATATATATATATATATATATATATATATATATATATATATATATATAACAAAATAGTCCATGCAATTTTAAGGTACATATGTTGGAGTTTTCTTTCTTATAATAATAATAACGACAATTACTGTAAGATAGGAGTGGTGGTTGACAAATGCAAAATTCCTACAATGCCTTGACCCCAAGAATGAACTAGGCACAATCACTAGTTCCCCCCTGCATGATTTTTTTCTATTATAAAACGTTTAAAGTCAAAAGATGAGGCATTAACTTTGAATCTAGCTTAACTAATATCATTGTACATTTGTGTTCATATATTTTGAAACTTAGCAACAAAAGAAATATGTAAAATAGTTTTCGTAACTTTTTGAAGTTTGCTATTATGATAAAGATTGATCAATTTTTTAAGAACGTGGTTGAATTTATATATTGAATAGTGTTCTGTGTCTTGTGTTTGATTTTCACTTATAGTTTCTGATATTTATCTTTCTGTTGAACTCTACATGGTTTTATGCAGCTCCACATAATGCAACATGATAATGTAGAACAATTAATTCAAAGATATATCAATCCCTTCAGTAACGTGGCATCTTTTCCATTTTATTCTTGATAACACTAGAAGATTATTTACAGCATAGGGAATACCTTAAGCAATCAACAGGGGTAAACTCGACCTTTATCAACCCTTTGTATCACACAGATCCCTTGTAAGCTTGATAAAATCGTCTACTATTAGCCAGAAATATAGAATGCGAAACTGGTAATACAAAATAATTAAAGCGTATATCATTAAACCCTATTTGTTTCCTTTTTCGCCCTATTAGTTTGTAGACTTTGAGACGTTTCATCCCCATAGTTTGTCGGTAATAGGACGCTTCTTCCCATTCAGGTGTCGATTTAGGGGCGGTTGTCAGCCGAGTCCGCGGCGGCTTTTAGAGGCAGGTATATTTTTTCTATACCTGCGAAAAAAACATTATTACAAATTTAGGTTGAAGGGTGTCTGGGTGGGCATTTTTGTAGTCCAAAGGAAAGTTTCCTTGGGAAGGCCAGTTTGGCTGCGAAATCTAAGCGAACGAACTAAAATACTACATTTTGCCTCTCCCCCCCAGAAAATGCCAAAAGCAAGCAAAATCCTCAACACAATTAAAAAAAAAAAAAAAAAAGTATCATAATATCCAACACGACAACAAACCAATGCTTGTTCAATAAAACCTCGAGATACTTAAGATAGGAAGCTGTTAATGATAGTCACAGCATTGATACAGTCACAGCATTGATAGTCACAGCAATGCTAGTCACAACAATGATAGTCCAGCATTGATAATCACAGCAATACTAGTCACAGCACTGATAGCCACAGCATTGATATTCACAGCAATGATAGTCACAACAATGATAGTCACAACATTGATAATCACAGCAATACTAGTCACAGCACTGATAGCCACAGCATCGATAGTCACAGTGATAATATTCACAGCAATGATAGTCACAGCAATAATAGTCACAGCAATAATAGTCACAGCACTGATAGCCACATCAATGATAGTCACAGCATTGATAATCACAGCAATACTAGTCACAGCACTGATAGCCACAGCATCGATAGTCACAGTGATAATATTCACAGCAATGATAGTCACAGCAATAAATGAGTCACAGACCAACTAATAGTCACAGCACTGATAGCCACATCAATGATAGTCACAGCATTGATAATCACAGCAATACTAGTCACAGCACTGATTGGTGGTTATATCTCGAGGACACCACAATCACGGTTCAATTATTTGCTATTATACACGCATCAAAAATATATATTTATTATATATATATATATATATATATATATATATATATATATATATATATATATATATTGTATGATCTTTTCGTAACAATTTATGCAACAAAATATAAATCCAAAACTACAATACGTAAGAATCTTTTAACACAAATATTTAATGATCCAAATTGCTTACAAGCGTGCTTTGAAATTAAATAGATTATAGCCTACAGCTATATTACATTATTTCAAAACACACCTGGCTGTTGCGTAATCAACCTGGACACACACACACACGCACACGCACACATACACGCACACGCACACGCACACGCACACACACACAGGTCAGCCACTGGTTACCTTGACGACCAGAGTGGAGGAGGCCCTGTAGTATATAGAGACTGTATAACTGGCCGCACTTTGTACAGTCGGGGCTTGAAATTCTTGGGCAGTTTTTACCCCTTGTATTTTTTTAGAACCACACTTAAAGGGAGGTGTGTTTTTAGAACCACACTTAAAGGGAGGTGTGTTTTTGTTTTCTCTATCCCCTTCTCACTCATGTTTAGCTCAATTAGTTTTGATATTTTAAGATATTCGCCCAAGTAGTTTAGCGATTTTAAGATCTTTTGCCCCATGTCTGTGTCAATGTAATGACCTTTCGTGTCATTTAGGTGTCAATTTTTTGATGGCCAGCGATAGCGAGCCTAGTCTGATACTTTAGGCACATAACCGACGGTCGGCCTGTCGCGCTCGCGGACATATTTTACCTACAAAAAAAATGATACACATTTATACTCAGATTAGGCGACGGGAGTGCGTCTTGCGGGTGTGATTGTCTTTTACGAGAATTACTTGATAGCAGGTCTAAGTAGCCCCACATTTTAACATGGGCTATGGTGCCTCACACGCGTTTAGGTCCCTTAATTAATTTATTCACACATTTATTACTTTCTTTGCTAAACCTCCATCAAGCTTAGAAAAACACCCCCTACACCCCCCCCCCCCCCCCTCCCCCCCCCACCTTCAAGATAAAAAAAAAAAAAAAAAAAAAAAATCGGACATTTAGAGGAAGAAAATTATCACGGCCCAAAGCATTCTATCAGGCTCGCCAATCGTCGACAGGAAAAAATCTGACACCTACATTTAATGCCCACGAAAGGTCTGAAAATTGACACCGAAATGGGGCGAAAGGTATTAAAATAGCCAAACTAATGGGCCGAACGTCTTAAAATATCAAAACTACTGGTTCTAAACACGAGGGAGACAGGGGTCCAGAAAAACCAACCATCCCTCCTTAAGGGGAGATTTCCACTTGCAGTGGATATATTTCATTTTTTCTTGCGCTACTTTCCTCCCTCATGTTTAGTCATTGCGTTTCTATATCTAATTTTAAAGACGTCTCCGCCCCATCTATTTTGACGATTTTAAGAACTTTCGACCCAATTTCGGTCCAATTTAAAGACCTTTCGTGCCCAGTTAGGTTATGAGTGTTCGGCATTTCACTATCCACATGCTTGGCGATGCGATAGACCGAAGCCTGTGTAATTTAAGAGGGAATCGGCTTTCAGCCGGGACATTTTTTCTACCGAAAAATTGTACAAATTTATCGTTGAAAACAATGGTGGGGCCTCAAGGGCCGTGATGTAATCTTCAAGCTTGTGCATGGATATCTATGGGACCTTGTCCCAAACCTTAAAAACCTCCCCTTAATGGGGTGCAAGCTCTACCGTCTTGGTTTGTAGACGCATAGCCAAGTGATTTTATAAGGTATTCCTGGGACCAACGACCTGTATGTAACCTTGCTGCTGTCTACACCTCCACACCTATGGGAAATAATATTATACTTGGGTAGTTAAAATTGGAATTCAGAGGCTATCAACCCTTCTGGATTATGAAGCCAGCACACTGTAAGTCAAGAATAACGTCAGGATTGGAGCCCCTTTTCGAAAACTCCAATCCCTTCCACAATATAATACACACCGCCACCTGCCGCCTTTTACACCTCTCCGCTACGCCCCAGTCAAAATTCACTCGTTGGTTCTGAATCAGCGGGGGATCCAACTTGAAATCAGTGAATGCGAATTTCCCACCATGGTTCGCTTAGCGCCCCGCCTCTGTTGAAACTTCCGCCGGAGCAACATGGCTTACCGCGCAGGGCGATCCAGTTCCCAAGATTTGCGCGCGATGGTATCAATACACGCTCGCTTCTTATACCAGGAAGGTCACAGTATTTTAAGGGGATAACGCAGTCGATTTTGTTGACCACCACCTCCACGGCGGCTCGCCCACCTCCTTCGCGATCCCGCACGCCAGCCCCCCCTTCTCCCTCATGTTTAGCCCCAATAGTATTCAGATTTTAGGACGTTCGGCCCATTAGTTTGGTGATTTTAATTTATCTTTGTGCCCCCCAATTTCGTTCGCTCAGATTTTAAGACATTTCGTGCCATCTTAGGTGGGGGTGAAAAAAAATTATTTTCGTGGCGAGCGATTAGCGGATTTTCTGATTAGCGAGCTGCTAATCGCGCCCTGCGGCCCGCGGGAACATTTTTCTACCGAAAAATGTGCAAATTAATCTAGAAGGGGGATCTGCATGGCCCATGTGTTTTTTAAGTTTGATGCGAGGTTTAGGGTGGAGGAGCAAGACTAAAGAAAATAATAATTAAATATTAACAAATTTCACCAAAAAAGTGCCAATCCAAACATCGCCCTTAACCCCTTCAGCACTGATGACGTAATGTTCATCGCTATTCTGGTTACCATTAGAGCGATATTCTTTAGCGTATGATCTTCCTCTTAGGCGACTCAAAAAGGGCCGCGTGAAATGCGTGACTGATCTACAATAAACCCCTTATGAATAGACATAGACGTCCTTCTTAAAACTGTATAACATCGATATAACTTTAGCCACCTGTATATAAGGATTCAAAAAGACGTCATCGGGCCTGAAGGGATATTAAACTAACTTGACCAACAGTTCTTGACTCTTCGAACCCTCTCCGACACTATGACGCTGATTTTGATGCCTATTAGGGATACTTTACTTAATAGCTTTAGTTACCCATCAGGGCGTGTTTAGCAAACCTTTAGCCTTGTAGTTACTTCAACCTCTGCAGTTGTCTCTTGAGTTTAGCTGTGGGCAGGCAGAAATAATACTGATTTTGGAGAATAAGGCAAGGCACTAATTATAAGGAGCTGACGGAGAACATATTTATTATTGCTCAATCTGAGCAACCTCAATGCCCCTGCACCCGATAATATGAGTCTGAAAGGGTTAACTCGCCTTGAATTCGACTCTCTACCATTCTTTCAACTTAGGGAGAGACACTTGCTACAGGCAGCTCTGCCTTTTTGTTTCCTTCATTACACATAAAACAATACAGTTTATCTAATCTAACTTAACCTAACTTATCTTCAAGGATAGTTTAAAGCTTTTACGTAGTGGGTAGGTAGTTTGATGCGGTCAGCCGTTATGTATAGGGTAAGTTATCTGCTAATAAACGATTGGTCTTCAACGTAAATTAACGCGAGGATATGAACTCCTCCAAACTTCGAGAATAGGCTGCCGGGAGGCGAAAAACTCCCCCGTCAGCAGAAAAGAACAGCACCCTCAGAAGTCGAAATACGGGCGGCGGTGCGAGCTGCGTGAAAAATGAGTTGTGTGTGCCAAGTGTTCCTGACCTGTAAATAAACTGACACCAACTTCTCCTCCCAAGATGGAAGTTGACTAGCCGAGACGAGCCAGCACCCTGGTGGAGGCTTCGTGAACGTGCGGCCCTCTAGGTTTCGATCTGCCAAGTTCGCCTAAACGTCAAAAGTCGTTTCAGGTAAATTAGGGGAAAACCTCTCAATTTAGCTTAATTACACCTGTCGGCCCGTTAGTGTACAGAGGTCAGGCAATCTTTCTCCGTTGACGCCATTTTGGGGACTCGCACACGTAATATATTTGATGATAGACCGTTTCCGTTAAACCCCTCTGTACCGTCGGCATCCTTTTTATTATGTTATGGATACTACTAATAGATTGTATTCAGTTTAGGAAGGATCTCTAGCAAGCTCAAATTCAACCCTTATAACTACCACATATCTTTCCTAAGCTTCGTAAAATTGTCTATATATAGCTAGTTTATAATATAACAGACGTCGGTTATGATCCCCAAATTCTTAATAAGAGCAAGTGTTAATCGATTTTGTTTTAGATGGCAAAGCTCACATTGTGAAGGGTTGTCTAGTTCCTATTTACCTGTGTGTGTCTAATTATACCCACAGGTGGGTGACCTCCCCCCCACCTCCCCCCCCCCCCCCCTTCTCAACATGATTCGGCCTTCTCCCGCTAAATGAAACAGGTGCCCCGATACATGTGTCCCCTTTCTGTCGGCTCGGTCATCACTTCGGAGCGGGTTTACAGTAGCGATTGTAGGGGGTCTTTTGTTACGTGGATATCCTTGACGATGGTTCACCTGCCGTTCGTCTGTCTCCTGTCGGAGGGAAAGGATGAGAGAGGGAGAGGGAGAGAGAGCGGAGAGAGAGAGCAGCGAGCGAGAGAGTCCAGAGAGAGAGCAGCGAACGAGTAGAGAGGGCCATTCTCTCTATCTAGCTCTCTCTCTCTCTCTCTCTCTCTCTCTCTCTCTCTCTCTCTCTCTCTCTCTCTCTCTCTCCTCTCTCTCTTCTTCGTTCTTCGTTTCCGTTTCTCTCTCTCTCTCGTTCCTCTCTCTCTCTCTCTCTCTGTTCGCTCTCTTCGTTCTCTCTCTCTCTCTCTCTATCTATCTCTCTCTCTCTCTCTCGCTCTAATCTCTGAGGGGTCATATCTCTCTCTCTCTCTGTACATTCTCTCTCTCTCTCTCTCTGTACATTCTCTCTCTCTCTCTGTCATATGTCTCTCTGTCAATTCTCTTCAATCTCTCTCTGTCAATACTCACTCTATGTGTCAATCTCCCTCTGGCAAATACTTCTCTCTTGTGTCAATACTCTCCTCTCGTTCTATCTCTTTTCTATCTATCTCTCTCTCTCTCTCTCTCTGTCAATCTCTCTCTCTGTCAATCTCTCTCTCTCTCTCTCTCTCTCTCTCTCTCTCTCTCAATTAATTATACTTTCATATTCTGTAGCGCTCAATCTATTTACAAGAATCATGAATACATTTAAGAATACATCAAGGTTTAGTCCCTATGACAAAGTAGCAGAAAAAAGCTAATGTATAACATGTATTTTTCATATCAGAATAACGTTGAAGGTTAAAGATTGGCTGATGAAAAATACCATTGCATAATATATAAACACACCATCAGTCAATTTTCGCTGGGTAAAATGAAAGTCAACAGTTTTATCCAGGGCCGGCTCGCGAAATTCAGAACGCGTAAAGTGTATCAACAAGGCCAGCGAGAGTTTCATTATTAATCGCGTATTCAGCTATCACGGAGCGCCCAAACAGTTCGCAAACACACAAACAAACAAATACGCCGTATTTTCCCATTCGGCAGTCCATTCGCAGCCGCAGTCATTCGTGTTTAAGGGGTTAGTGGTTAGTTTTTGGCTTATTTTTCTATGTATTTATTTTATAGTAATCTTGCTAGACTTCCATCAAGCTAAAAAAAAATAAAATAAAATAAAAAAAAATAAAAAAAATCGATCCTCCTTGAAGATATATTTGCAAATTTTTCGGTAGAGAAATGTCCCGGCCGAAAGCCGATTCCCTCTAGATTTACAGGCTTGCTATCGCTCGCTAGGAAAATAAATCGACACCTAAATGGCACGAAAGGTCTTTATATTGAAAACAATGGGTCGAAAAATCTTTAAATCGACAAACAAATGGAACGAACGTCTTAAAATCTCACAGCTAATGGGACTAAACATGAGGGAGAAAGAGCAACTACCTCCCCCTTAACACTGGCCTCTCTCCTCGACTTGGCCTGTTAAAAAGCTTGATTGTGTTAAAAGCTGGATTGTGTTCCCGAGTTGGGGCAAATATTGGAGGTGTGATAATATGTTGCCTGCTTGGGCCCCGCCATTGATGCAGTTTTGTTTACATTTTGCTATCGTAATGAAAAGGCAACGCAGGATGTATACGTACAGTTGCTTACAAAACTGCCTCGGAATGAAATGCGGGGCGAGATTAGTGTGTAGTATGCATAAAGTTTGTTTTAATGAAAATCGGCGTTAGACAATAATCAGTTGCTACATGTACAGTTGCCAGTCTATTTTCGAAGGCCATTATTACCAGTGGGCCAATTCTCCACACCTGCGTATGCTCGTATGTATCTCCGGAAAACATGGCTTAAAGTGGGGGGGGGGGATTATGTGTTCTATTGTACTTCTTTTCTGTTATATAAACAGTATATAATTATATAGCTTGGCTTCCAGACCGTATTAAGCGTAAACAACAAAAAATATATATATATATACATAATATATATACTGTACCGGTATATATATATATAGATATATATATAGATATATATATAGATATATATGTATAGTATATATGATATATATACCGTTATATTATATATGTATATATAATAAATTAAATACCTCCAAGACCCCCCTTCGAGATAAATATGTACAGTTACTGACAAATATCCGTGATCTCTTACGGGTTTCTTTATGCAAATATGTCCATGTACGTTAATGTTCCGATCAAATCAGCTATATATAAATAATTGCATATTATGTATTTATTAACATGTAGCTGATATGATCTGAACGTCAATTTAAACCCAAGCGAGACAATCCAATGTTATAGTATATCTCAGTGCCTTCACAACTTGGCATTAAAGATTCAAATATTCAAGTGGTTGTGCAGGTATTATAGCTCATGGCTGTACATATAAATGTAATCGCATTTTGCCTTAGTATAAATAATCGTGGTTCCAAATGATCCTCACAAATTACTTCACGATAAACAACGATACTAAGCGAATTCATTGTTTTCCCAATATAATAAGGTAATAAATAGAGTTAAACATATGCAATCACTGCGGCCGCCAATAATTCTCGCTCAACAGTGGACTAAATAATCATAAAACAGTCTTGTAAATGGGGCCTCAAATTCCTCCCTTGCTCATTTTTCCGTTTTCCACCTTCCCCCTGAATTTATGTCGGGTCCGTTGCCCCCCGCCGCCCCCCTTCCTTGTTTATGTTTATCGGGAGAATTACGCTAGCTTTTGTATTGTAGTTACCATGTTGCTTACCTTGCGTTGAGTGAACCAATGACTATTGCCGGTTTTGGACATGTAATAAGCCTTGTTTATATATATATATATATATATATATATATATACTGTACGTGTACAGTATATATATATATTTTTTTTATAACATTATAGAGAGTGTAAAGCCAATCTGATGTCAGGTACAATGATAATTTGACATATTGAATGCACATATTGAAGAAAATTAAATCCATGCTCCCAAAGACGTCCTCCCTTCATAAGAATTTCCCAACACCATTATCGCAATATTTGAATGTGCAGTTTCTCTAGGTCGAGCTGGTACACTGAAACTATGGGGGCTCTTGATTATGTATAGCATGGAAGACAAAGAAAGTTTTGGGTATGATATGTGATCTCTCTCTCTCTCTCTCTCTCTCTATTTCTCTCTATTTCTCTCTCTCTCTCTCTCTCTCTCTCTCTATTTCTCTCTCTCTTCTCTCAGACAGAGACAGTTCAAGGTAATACACAACATGATACCCGCAGAGGCAGAAATCGCCCTCAACTCTTCTCCCTCCTCTTCTCACTTCCCTCCGTCCCCGCAAGCTCTCTTATTCTCAAGGAGGACGTCGCAGGCGTCCCCCCCCTTCCAGGCGCCGGCGCTCCCCCCCCCCCCCCCCAATGTCGCCCCCTCTCCAAGGGGCGCCCCCCCCCGCCCCCCCCCCACCTCCCTTAGGGAACAAGGGCCCCAAACACACCTCGCCCAGTGCCTCCGCTCAGATAAGATTGCAGGGGAAGTCATGTAGGGTTGATAAGTGTATATGGAGGGCGGGGGGGGGGAGTTTGTTATATGCAACCCGTTTCTTGTTCTTCGTATATAGCCTAGGTGGATAGGAGTTTCTGGAGGTTGAATTATGATAACACTGGCGAACCATTTTGATAAACGCCTTGAGCCACAAAGATCAAATTACTGGGATTCACTAGTATTTTGTTTTAATTATATATATACAGTATATATATTTTTTTTTATATGTACGTATTTTTTTTTAGGGTGGGGGTAGATGTTCAAGTATTTCTGACCCCGACTGTACATGTGACACCACCGCGGCTCCTCCGTTTGACACACTACATACATACCACGATGCCGCTCCGATGGGCTTTACCCCTCCTGGTATGTTACATTTATATCGATCAAGTTATATACAGTATATACATCGAGTTACATTAGGATTTACCATATGTACAGTCGTTCGCAATAAATCTGATAATATATATAGTCATCTAATGTTAGCCAGAATCAATTGATAACACGCGAAAAATACATGAGGGGTTAAATTACTGCGATGTGAAGGCAAATTACTGCGATCCGGCAAATAATAAAAGCACTGTATTATCTCGTTCGGGTTCGATACAAAGTAAAATGGATGCGTAGCTAATACTGCTTACGAATGTGCTATTGTCCAGAACTGGGTTGTAGAAAATAAAACAAGTGAAGAGTGCCAATGAGAGTGCCAGTCAACGATAGTGAGGGTTTGCCCTGCGGTGTGGTTTTGGTGAATGACGGGGAGTTGTTGTTACTGTCGTGGGTGTGTTTGCGTGTGAGCTTCGGGGAGAGCTGATGAGACGTGAGAGGAGAGGGGTATATTTGTAATAAAATGCTTGCTTGCTGCTCTGATACCTAGGACCTCAAATTTTGGGTTGGTCTGCCTTCTGGAGGGGGTAAGGGGGGGGGGGGATTGTGGGAGGGAGGTTGCCTGCTGGTGGGGGGGGGGGGGCGTTATCGTGTGCCTGTTTCGTAATTATTGATGACTTGTTTAACAGGCCCACCTCTCTCTCTCTCTCTCTCTCTCTCTCTTCTCTATCTCTCTCTCTCTCTCTCTCTCTCTATCTATCTCTTCTCTCTCTCCTCTCTCTATCTCTCCTCTCTCTCGCTCTCTCTCTCTCTCTCTCTCTCTCTCTTTCTCTCTCTCTCTCCTCTCTCTCTCTCTCTCTCTCTCTCTCTCTCAAGGAGGAAATACTAAGGCAAGAGCATTCCAAACACCTAAATTTCTCTCAAAGTATTGTCTCGACTATCTAGAACCCCATACTTCACTGATACAACTTCGCAGAAACCTCATTTGCCTTTACACATTTAAGGGGAGGTTTTTAGTGTGTTTCCTAGAATTCCATCAAGCTTGAAATTACACCCCCTTGACCCCCTTTTTTTTTTTTATTTTTTTTTTTTTTTTTCTTTTTTTTCAAAAGATAAATTTGTACATTTTTCGGTAGAAACATTTCCCGGCCCTTCTTAAATAACAGGCTCGCTATCGCTCGCCAGGAAAACATCGACACCTAAATGGCACGAAAGGTCTTAAAAGTGACATAAATGGGGTGAAAGTTCTTAAAATCGCCAAACTAATGGGGCGAACGTCTTAAAATGTCAAAATAATGGGGCTAAACATGATGCAGAAAGGGGTAAAGAAAAAAAATCCCTCAAGTGGAAATCTCTCCTTAAACAGTGGCCTAATATTGCAGTTTATGGAGCTGGTTATATATATTTTATATGCGTAGATCTTGCATGGTTGGAGATTGTTACAAGTAGTAATATATTTAGTGTCCTTTTATATTTCGGTAATAAGGCAAAGCTAATGAATAATATCGGTGAATGTTTGGATAGGCCCACATAATTTGGTAGAACACAATACCTACTTAGTTACTGAGTTACTTGAGAAGTGCGTGCGGAGTTACATGGAGGGATAGACAGACGAATGAGGAAGTAAGGAGGTGTGGTGTGGAGGTAGATGTGCTGGAAAGAGTGAAAAGGAACACCTTGAGATGGTTCGGCCATATGGAACGTATGGGGAGCGAGGTGGAAGGACAGCGAGGGAGAGGTAAACCGAAAGAGAGGTGGAAGGATGGAGTGAAGAAGTATATGGATGAAGGCGGTGCTGGTTGGGAGGAGAGGCGTCGACTGATTGGGTACAGAGGAGCATGGGGGCGTTTCCTTCGTGGCTACCCCTTCGGGGATCACGGCGTCAAGCAATAGATAGATAGATAGACAATACCTACTTTATTATGCATCAGAGAATATTTCTTTCATTTATTTTAGAAGGAATTTTTTGTATAGACAATAATAGGAATATATTGCACGGAGGACATTAATTTCGTATGACCTTTACATTAAGAGAACAATCCACCTTTCTTCCCCCTGCAGACAGAGTGTATGAATCATATGCCACGCGGGGGTGGAAGTAGAGCGTGTGACAGTATTTATGAATTTATACTTACAAACGTGAGTGTGTGTTTGTGTGTGTGTGTGTGTGTGTGTGACGAAATATATGACAACGAAATGTGCCTTTCTTCAATTTAAACTAACTGATTTTGTCTACACTTCTGACTACAAAATTGACTTCCCCAAATGTATCAACCCCCAGATTTGTACTGTTTCATTAGTACTATACTACGTTTTCTTTAAGGTCAAACACTGTACACCAGGTATTATAGAGATAGTCGGTTTTCAACAGTTATAACATAACACCGATTACGGCGGGTGGCTGTGGCCTGATGAAGTCCATCTGTCTCTCTATTTTGCCTTGAGGTGGGTGTTGGACTGTATCTCTATTTTTCATACATCTAGTTTAATAAATTTAATTTCAACTCGTGTTACTCAGTTACTTGTTCGTCAAGGGGAATCCACGCAATGCGAGCTAAGCTCATTATTATCGCACCTCCTTAACTGGGAATGTATTGCGTGAAATGCATGTTAAGTGTTTTATGTACTGTTGGAATGGCTGTGGATGTGTGTGTAGTCTGTATTTAGCCAATTGGCGACATCGGAAACGAAGGCTTAGGGTGGATCTGTATGGTACCATTCTCACTATAGACGGTACCGTCTCGCCCGAAGGCTTAGGTAGCCATCAGCTTAGGTGAACCATATGATACCCATCTCGCCTTGTACCATTTTTGCCAACCCCAGATGGGACGTCACAACGTCGTCCACTTATTCCAGGTACCTATTTACAGCTAGGTGAACTGAGGCTAACACATGAAAGGAGACAAGCCCAATTTGTCTCCGCCCGGCCGGGGATTTGAACCCACGACCCCTCGTGTGTGAGACGAGAGCTCTACCTACTAGGCTACGGGCTGTGTGTGTGTGTGTGTGTGTGTGTGTGTGTGTGTGTGTGTGTGTGTGTGTGTCTGTTTATCTATCTGGTTTGCGGTCGGTCGGTCGAGTATATAAATTATATATCTCTACTTTGGAATATTTTAAGACAGAGACGTGACAATGGGGCTACAATGGTGGACACTTGCTGCTGCTTTACCCTGTTACAAATAGGTAGGACAGAAATCGTGAACCCTAACCGCTGTAACTCAAAAAGGCCTAGAGCAAATGGGCTGTTAATTTCCACATCGATTCCCTGGCTGACCCTTCCCAAATGGTAGAATCTTTAGCTCGATTACGGTAGTCGCTTTATGAGTTATAGACGTTAATGTTCAAGAGTTTTAGCCTACGTACTTGGAACAGGTTATAGCATGTATATCGAACAACATCTCCCTGCCACGATCGTTAGTGAATATTCGAGGTATCTACTCCGAGATATGCGTTTGTCGGTCACTTGGTATTTCGGCCGATCAACCAGTCTTCCAGTCTATCTTTCAATCCAGTCAAATATGGAAAGTAGCGATGGGATAAAACAAGCGGCGGGCACTCGTTGCTGCTACTACAGTATGTAAATCATTCCATGTCATCTCAACCAGTAGACCATTTCAAGCAGTAGCTCTCAACCAGTGCCAAATTAACCCAGACCAACCAAACCAGTGCCAAAATATAGTACTAACCTAACCTAACCTAACCTAACCTAACCTAACCTAACGGTATTGGTTGATTTGGTACTGGTTGAGAGCTACTGGTTGAAATGGACCACTGGTTGAGTTGACCGGTCACCATATCAGCCCAACTTCTTCCTGCCGCGATGATTAGTGATTATCTCCGGTGTTGCCACGGTTTATGTGTGTGTATCTCTGTCGGTCGGTCGGTAGTGAGTAGTTCTGCTTGTCTTCCTGTCTGCCTGTTTTTTGTTCTTCCTGCGACTATAAACATTGGGCGTTCACCAGAGACTTGATACTCCGTGTAAATCAAACTAGGCCAGGGTTTATGGGTTTGTGTCTGCCTGTCCATCTTTCTTCCTTATTTGTCTGTCTGTCCATCAATCTGTCTTATCTGTCTGTTTGTCCATCTTTCTGTTTGTCTGTCCATCTTTCTGTCTTATCTGTCTGTCTGTCCATCTGTGTCTCATCTCTCTGCCTGTCCATCTTTCTGTCTTATCTGTCTGTCTGTCTGTCCATCTGTGTCTCATCTCTCTGCCTGTCCATCTTTCTGTCTTATCTGTCTGTCTGTCTGTCCATCTGTGTCTCATCTCTCTGCCTGTCCATCTTTCTGTCTTATCTGTCTGTCTGTCTTCCAATGTATCTGCCTGTGGACCTGATAATGAAGGCACTATACACCAGTGTCCTTGATACACTTGTTGCAGCTACCGTGTTAATATATCAGACTGGCACCGACCTCTCGTGATCGTTAGTGGCTACTCTCGGTGTCTGCCAGAGTTTATGTGTCTGTCTGTCTGTATTTCTGCCTATGTTTATGCCTCTCTGACTATCTATTTGTCCGTTTGCCTATCTATTTGACTGTCTTCTCATTTATCTGCCTGGGTACCGGATATTAAAGGCAGCAGTCCACCGTACTTAACCCTTCCAGTACCAGTGCCGTCCTTTTACCTTTACTCTGGCTACTATTAGACGATCTTATTCAGTTTAAGAAGGGCCTACAGCAAGTAATTGGCTTCGAACTATTTCACTTAACCCCTTTTACTACCACTGATGCTTCTCAAACTGCACAAAATCGGCTAAGTATAGCTAGAATAAAATTATTAATACGTCTCCGGTACAGTAGGGGTTAAGACACTTGTTGCAGCTACTGTATACATCAAGACCAACACACCTCCCGGCGATCGTTAGCGGTTCTTCCCGGTGTTCGGCGAGGGTTTATGTGCTCCATTAAAGCCTAATTCACGCCCATTACAGCCGCCCCCGGAGTACTAGGCGTCCGAGGGTATCAGGGGGGGGATCAGATCTATGCCGCCAGGCCCTACTAAAGTTCGTCAGGAGGGAGGGAGGGAGAGAGGGAGGGAGAGAGGGAGGGAAGGGGGGAGGGGAAGAGAGGGAGGGAAGGAGGGAGGGAGGGTAAAACAAGGCGTGGTTGAAGGTTGAGAGTGTTTAATTCGTCCATAAGTTCATCAGCAAGCATTTTCATCTACAAGTGCGTTAATTTGCAAACCTGTGTATCTGCAAGTTCTTTTATCTACAAGCTCGTTTATCTGCAAGTTTCTGGGCCTAGATGCCTGTTTGCCTTCAAGATCGTTCATCCACAAGTGTTATTCGTGCATACAACTGTTTATCACATACTGAAGTTAGCTGAGCTTGATTGGGTTAAGTTAGGATAGTTCAGACTAGTTAGGTTAGGATACTATTAATTTAGGTTCGGATAAAGTAGATTAAGTAATATCAGGATAGGTTTGATTAGTTTCGATTATAATAAGTTACATGGATTAGCATAGTTAACCCTTTGAGTATCGGTGACACCTTTTTAACTCTATTCTGGCTACTGTTTCACAATTGTATTCAGTTTAAAATGGGCCTCCAGCGATTAACAGGCTTCGAACCATCTCATTTAACCCTCTTTACTACCACAGATCCTTCTTAACTGCACAGCATCGTCTAAATTTAGCTAGAATAAAATGAAAAAGACGTCGCCGATACAGAAAGGGGTTAAGAATAGATATGTCAAGGCGAGGGATGCTGAGTGCGAAATGACTTGGCAGCTAAGAAAAACCGTAAGCTGAAAGAATGATGATAAAAAACAACAACAGCAACAGGGAATGCCAAAAAAGCGAGGAAAGGCTTGTTAGTGGGCGGGATTTTCATGTTGGGCGGGTTTTTTAGGGGTTGGGGGAAATGTTACGTGCGATTTTTTTTTTCTTTTTTTTTCCCTCTACTCTTTTTATGCTCTCTCCTTCCCTCATGCTTTCCTTCCCTCATGCTTTCCTTCCCTCATGCTTTCCTTTTGTCTCTCTCTCTCTCTCTCTCTCTCTCTCTCTCTCTCTCTCTCTCTCTCTCTCTCTCTCTCCTCACTCTCTCTCTCTCTCTCTCTCTCTCTCTCTCTCTCTCTCTCTCTCTCCTCTTGTCTTCGAATTTAAGATGCAGTTGAATACATTACACCAGTGCTAGTTAACTTATATATTGATCCTGAATATTCTCATTATATCTTCCAAATGTTATCGGATTGTATTAATGTTTGACTCCCAAAATGCTATTATGTTTTGATTACACAAGACCTTCACAATCATAACTTGTTTTAAGATAGAAATAGGTGGATATCTCTAATTGAGCATCTAAGTCTTGTTTTGTGTATAATCATTAAATAAGCTTAGCTGTAATAGTTATATAATTATGACATTTGTTTTATCTTGAGATGCGTAGATCTTTATTGTTTGTTCACCATGCAACTATAATTATTGTCAAGATCTGCTCAACTGTTATTGTGTAAATTGTCAGTGTAACGTTATTAATATTGTCTTCACACTAACTCCCCCCCCCTCCCCCACACACGTTATTTATTAACACACTCAATTGCAAACACACACACACACACACACACACACACACACACACACACACACCACACACACACAGACACAGTACAAACACACCCACACACACCACACACACACACACACACACACACACACACACACCCACCTCTCGATACGCTCCAATGCCTCCCCCCCCCCCCAACCTCTCTCTCTCTCTCCCCCCCCCCCCCCCCCTCACCTCCCTCTCCCCCCCCCCTCCCCCCCCCCCCCACACCTCTCTCTCCCACCCACCTGGTTTGTCTTGAGCAGTACTACTCTTGTTCACCTGTTGTATACCCCTTTATTATTATGGAGCCCTGGGGGAATTATAACACCTGTGTGGAGATGTGGTGTGTAGGGGGGAGGGGTGCGAGAGAGAGAGAGAGTTTATTGTGTATTGTCTGTGTGTGTGTGTGTGTTTGTGTACTGACTGTGTGTGTGTATTCGTGGGTATGTTATAGGCAGGAATACGAACAGACCGACTAAAGTGCGTCTGTAGTTGTGTGTGTTAGAGAGAGAGAGTGAGCGAGAGCAAGTGAGCATTGTATTTCCATAAGTGTGTATTGAGTGTGTGTTTGTGATTGGGAGCTATGATAGCAACAGGAAGATAAACAGACCGACTGATGTGCGTGCGTGTGTGTGTGTGGGGGCGTGTAGTTTGTCTCACGTTCATGTCGGTCTCTCAAACAAAAGGCTATGCTAATGAGGATTTATCTCGCACACACAGGCAAACACACATACACACACACATAAAGGCCAGACACGCGCGTTCACACACACACACACACACACACACACACACACACACACACACACACACACACACACACACACACACACACACACACACATACATACATACTCTCTCTCTCTCTCTCTCTCTCTCTCTCTCT
Organism: Paralithodes platypus; assembly: GCA_032716605.1. NCBI lineage: Eukaryota > Metazoa > Arthropoda > Malacostraca > Decapoda > Lithodidae > Paralithodes > Paralithodes platypus. The sequence goes on from CM064482.1 coordinate 62,272,206, forward strand.
CTCTCTCTCTCTCTCTCTCTCTCTCTCTCTCTCTCTCTCTCTCTCTCTCTCTCTCTCTCTCTCTCTCTCTCTCTCTCTCTCTCTCTCTCTCTCTCTCTCTCTCTCTCTCTCTCTCTCTCTCTCTCTCTCTCTCTCCAACGACAACCAAACATAATAAGGAAATATAAGGAAGTAGGAAATAGGTGCCAGGATGTTTATGCTTAGTAGAACTGAAGCTCTTAAAGATGTGCCAAGGAAAATAATAGTATAACACGGATATAATTAGGGAAGTTGTTGATTCTAATAAAAATATCATGGATGTGTAATATATTTTATTATGTATGTTTAGATTAAAAACATTATAAATAATAAGAGTTTTTAAATCTATAGTCGTTAATATTATTATTATTATTATTATTATTATTATTATTATTAGTATTATAGGCTTTTAAAATTAATCGTCCCTCTTTTATTTATCTGGTTTTGAGAATTTAAGGATTTTTAGAATGTTAGTTATTGCCGGTCGAAAATATTTTAACTTGATGACAAAGATATATTATGAGTGTGATTACAGTTACACCAGCGGGTTTGATATATTATGAGTGTGATTACAGTTACACCAGCTGGTTTGATATATTATGAGTGTGATTACAGTTACACCAGCTGGTTTGATATATTATGAGTGTGATTACAGTTACACCAGCGGGTTTGATATATTATGAGTGTGATTACAGTTACACCAGCTGGTTTGATATATTCTAAACTATATGCACATAACATTCGACCAATCACAATACTGTAAGGTACACTCGGATGCCATAGTCTCTAGCTCACTCATAAATGTTCGTGGACTTCACCTATTTCTAATTATGGAATGGTATCTCTCTGGAACATAATTTATGAATATAATTATCTGTACAACAATTACAAAAATATACATAATATTAATTAAATTGCAAGTTCTATCCAAACATCCATTCATATAGTTACAATTGACCACTTGCGAGTTTCAGGTTATAAGGAAGTTGGTGCCGTAAACATCGATATTTAATAGAAATGCAAAAATAATGTAGGTTTCTGATGGATAGAAAGTATATTGAATTGGGTTTTATGAATTTATACATTTACTACAACCGTATTTTAGCTGGTAATTCTGCTAAATATCGATGTCTACAACTCCAACTTCCTTATAGAACGAAACTCGCAAGTGGTCAATTGCATAGAGAAAAACATAGGGGTCCACGAATAGACATAGAAATATTTGTTTATGCATTTATCATTTGAAACATATTGTCGATAAGTTAAGCGAACAGGTCAGGGTGAATGGTTTTGCAGAAAATTCGTCTTATCATGTAATTCTCATGCACTCCACAAGGTGCATGAAATATAGCCAGCGAGCTTAAGTTCGACGTGTTATGAGAAGTTGTGATAAGCGTAAGCACCTTTAGTGGATGAAAAACACCCACCATCATCTTCAAGGGGGTAGTACTTGGTTTTTGGGCTATGTATTTATTAATTAATATATATATATATATATATATATATATATATATATATATATATATATATATATATATATTTGAGTTTCCTCGCTAGACCTTTATCAAGCTTAAAATTGCACCCCCTAGACACCCGTTCAAGATAAAATTGTACATATTTCGGTAGACAAATGTCCTGGCCTAAGGCCGGTTCCTTCTAAAATTACAGGCTCGATATCGCTCGCTAGGATAACATCGACACCTAAATGGTATGAAAGGTCTTAATATTGACAAAGAAATAGGGCGTAAGGTTTTAAAATCGACAAACCAATAGAACGAATGTCTTAAAATCTAAAACTAATATGCTAATCATGAGGGAGAAGGAGGACCAGAAAAACGACCCATCTCCCCTTAAAAAGCATGGAGGTATCACACGCAAGCTTCTACCGTCAATTCTCGGTGACCAACATATTGTGGCAACTTTTGTGGTATGTTTTGCACTGCGATCGGAAACAAGACTGAAGGTAGATGAACGTAGGTGGCAGAATTCTGATAAAAGTTGAATTGAAGAGGTGCCAGATCAGATTTGCCGATACAAGTTGAGGGAAGAAGCGCCCGTGTGATACCGGCTTTAGTACAGTCACTCGTAAAATGTGCGGACCTCACCTATTTCTAAACTTGGAAGTATATCTCGGGAATTTTTATAATCGTCTATACATCAACTACAAAGCTTTCTATACTAGTTATTGAAAAGCAAGTTCCATCAAAAAATCAATCCAGATAGTTATAAATGCATGAAGAAAAACACAGCCGTCCACGAAATTTTACAAGTGACTGTACAATTGGCCACATTAATTGGTATGCATTCCATGTTTTAATGTATGGAAGGAAAATTAGTATGATGGCATTAGAAGTGTATTTTATTACGCAATATTTTTAAATAATATGATCAATTGCTAGTTTTATAGCAAATTAGTCTTGAAACTCAATTGCACCATGTTTCCTTCCATGCATAAAATTATTAGCGTGGAGACAAACTCATGCGGCCAACTGTACCTCACCGAACACCAATAAATCCCAGCGCAAGTCCCTGTTGAGACCTACCTGGGACTTATGCAATCACTATTTACCCAGCCAACAGCTAGAAAAAGCGAGCACAAATAAATCAAACCAATATATTTGCCCCCCGGCGGTGTCCAAAAAGGGGTTAATAAATCATAAATAATAAGAGTTTTTTGCGGTGTTGCGATGACACCCGTAATTCGCGGTAATTCATCATCATGTGTTTTGTGCAACCAACCCTCCCTCCCTCCCTCCCTCTCGCCTTTTGCCACCTGCTGAGAGAGAGAGAGAGAGAGAGAGAGAGAGAGAGAGAGAGAGAGAGAGAGAGAGAGAGAGAGAGAGAGAGAGAGAGAGAGAGAGAGAGAGAGAGAGAGAGAGAGAGGCAAACAGACAGACAGAGAGGTTGATTGAATTAATGAATGAATAAATATAATTGAATTAGGCTTTGAATAATTAATTGAGAACAAAATAGTCAATACAGTGTATAGTATAGTTAGGAAGTAGCTTAGATAATGTCATTTCTTAAAGGAGTTCTATAGTTCTCTCAATCGAATATAGTGAAGGGGACAGGGTTTCCCTAATTGAATACTTACTAGATTGGGGCTATAAGGAAGTTGGAGCCGTATACATCTTTACATGACATGATTACCAACTAAAATACGATTGTAGCACATACATATATACAGTACATAGAACCTAATTCAGCAAACTTTATGTTCATTACAAGTTTACATAATTTGTGTGTCTTGTAAATTAATATTGTTAAGGCTCCAACTTCCCTCAGGGCCCGAAAATCACAAGTAGTTAATTCACCTTACACCATTGGCTACTTAAGACAGCTGTTACACTAAAGAAAACGTGAAGATGTTATCCGTAAACAACAACACATATTTGTTAATTGTTAACTGAATTGATTAAGGTATTGTCCAAGCGAAATACATCTTATGTGCAGTTACTAGAACAAAATACGGAGTATTAATGATTGAATAGGTAAGGGCTAGTTGTATTTTATTTGGGCCTAGATAGAAAAAGAAAAAAACATTGGCATGAAAGCTAAAGCTAAAAATTAACAGAAAGAAACAGGGATTTTTGTTAGAAAACAATCAATTGATAAAGGTTGGAAAAATACAGAAGCAATTTCGTTTTCTGTTTGACACGCTATCTAATGACTACAGTGTTTATATAAATAGTTAAATGGAAGGTTACGTAAGGAGTAAAAAGTGAGCTGCTACAAGATAATAAATGAATACAGGAGAAGAGAGATGAGGTGGAGATAAGGGCACATTACTCATAAGAGAGATGGAGGAGAAGACAGAAAATAATAGAACTATGCAACATAAAAACAGTGGCAGTAAAGCAGAAAATAACTAGATATAGAACTAGAAATAGAACAAGAACTAAAATAGAACTAGAACTAGAAATAGAACAAGAACTGATAAAGAACTAGAACTAGAAATAGAACAAGAACTGATAAAGAACTAGAACAAGAACTGATAAAGAACTAGAACTAGAAATAGAACAAGAACTAAAATAGAACTAGAACTAGAAATAGAACAAGAACTGATAAAGAACTAGAACTAGAAATAGAACAAGAACTGATAAAGAACTAGAACTAGAAATAGAACAAGAACTGATATAGAACTAGAACTAGAAATAGAACAAGAACTAAAATAGAACTAGAACTAGAAATATAACAAGAACTGATAAAGAACTAGAACTAGAAATAGAACAAGAACTGATATAGAACTAGAACTAGAACAAGAACTAAAATAGAACTAGAACTAGAAATAGAACAAGAACTGATATAGAACTAGAACTAGAAATAGAACAAGAACTGATATAGAACTAGAACTAGAAATAGAACAAGAACTAAAATAGAACTAGAACTAGAAATAGAACAAGAACTGATATAGAACTAGAACTAGAAATAGAACAAGAACTGATATAGAACTAGAACTAGAAATAGAACAAGAACTAAAATAGAACTAGAACTAGAAATAGAACAAGAACTGATATAGAACTAGAACTAGAAATAGAACAAGAACTAAAATAGAACTAGAACTAGAAATATAACAAGAACTGATAAAGAACTAGAACTAGAAATAGAACAAGAACTGATATAGAACTAGAACTAGAACAAGAACTAAAATAGAACTAGAAATAGAACAAGAACTGATATAGAACTAGAACTAGAAATAGAACAAGAACTGATATAGAACTAGAACTAGAAATAGAACAAGAACTAAAATAGAACTAGAACTAGAAATAGAACAAGAACTGATATAGAACTAGAACTAGAAATAGAACAAGAACTGATAAAGAACTAGAACTAGAAATAGAACAAGAACTGATAAAGAACTAGAACTAGAAATAGAACAAGAACTGATAAAGAACTAGAACTAGAAATAGAACAAGAACTGATAAAGAACTAGAACTAGAAATAGAACAAGAACTGATAAAGAACTAGAACTAGAAATAGAACTAAGTAACAAAAAACAGTGACAGTAAAACAGAAAAGAAGGGAGGGAATGGTGGAGAAGGAGGTAAAGAGTGGAAGTAGATAGAAAATAAAGAGGCCATAAACGGAAAAAACAAAACAAAAGAGATTACTTGTACAGTATAGAGGAAATTAGGCGACAGGAAAGAAGTTGGCACACAGACAATACACTTACATTATGTTAGAACAAAACAAATAAGCCAAAAATAAAAAAATACATAATAATACAATTGTAAATTAATAAATAATGTGAGATCACTTGGGTTAAAACCAATATAAAATATACTTGTTAAGGGGAGGCAGACCGTTTGTTTGGTCTATTAATTCATTTATTCATATCATTTTTAGTTTCCTCCCTAGACCTCCATCAAGCTTAGAAAAACACCCCCTAGACCCCCCTTCAAGATAAATTTGTAAATTTTTCGGTAGAAAAATTTCCCGGCCGAAGGCCGGTTCCTTTTAAAATTGCAGGCTCGCTATCGCTCGCCAGGAAATAATCGACACCTAAATGGCGCGAAGAGTCTTAAAATTGACAACGAAATGGGGCGAAAATCGCCAAACTAATGGGCCGAACGTCTTATAATCTCAAAACTAGTGGGGCTAAACATTAGGGAGGATGGGGTCTAGCAAAACGGTCTGCCTCCCCTTAATGAAGAACCGCTACAGAGAGTGTAAGAAAAACAAGAAAAGAAAAAGGGAAAGAGGGATATAGAAGGAGAGGTGATGAGGATAGAAGGAGAGGTGATAATAGAGGATAGAAGGAGAGGTGATAAGGATAGAAGGAGAGGTGATAAGGATAGGCTCAGGAGGGATGATAATGCAAAGGAGAGAGCAAATCGGGATAGCAAAAGGATGATTATGGTGGAAGATATTATGAAAGGAAATTAAAATTAAAGCAAGGAGAGCTTTGCAGAAGGTGTGCGTCGAATGACTAAAAAGGCTTGAGAGAGAGAGAGAGAGAGAGAGAGAGAGAGAGAAGTAAAGAAGAAAGAACGAGAGAGAGGGAGAGAAAAGAGAAGAGAGAAAAGTAAGAAGAAAGAACGAGAGAAAGAAAGAACGAGAGAATGAAAAACGAGAGAAAGAAAGAACGAGTGAAAGAAAGAACGAGAGAAAGAAAAACGAGATATAGAAAGAACGAGAGATAGAAAGAACGAGAGATAGAAAGAACGAGAGATAGAGAGAACGAGATATAGAAAGAACGAGAGAAAGAAAGAACGAGAGATAGAAAGAACGAGAGAGAGAGAGATACAGAGTGATGACAGAGTAATGTATAAGAAGATAATATATTCAGCGTTCCGTAAATGTGCGGCGAGGAGTGTTAACACCCTCACACCGGAGTCACACAAGCCCATTTTGGAGCAATTCTTACGGGCAATTATGGTCTGGAAGCTTACGAAATTAAACTTTATCAAAATTCAGCGGCCTAACATATTTTACCTTCAGTCCAATTACCGATACCAGTGCGAAAAAGTCCCGAAATAATACGAGAAGAAACTTGCTCATAGAAAGTTGACGGAAAAACGTGCTTGCGTGACAGCGGCTTTAAAGGGGTAGTGGTTAGTTTTTGGAATGTTTATATATTCCAATTATGTATTTTAATATTCCCTTACTAATGAGTTTTTGTTTTAATGAGATGAATAATAGCTTGTAGATGAACAAAAAGGATGTGGGTTCAAATCCTAAAGTTGCAAACGAGGACCTGGAAGTTAAGCCGGTATCACACGAGCGCTTTTTCATTCAACATTTATCCTCAACACTGGTCTGGCAGCTTACGAGGTCAACATTTAATATATATCGGTCAGCTAAATTCATCTGTCACCAGTCTAGTTTCCGATACCTGTGCCAAATATTCCAAACATGTTGCCAGAAAAATGTTAATCATCGAATGTTGACCATAAAAGCTCTCGTGTGATACCGGCTTTAGGGTCGTGTTGCAAGGTGCTTAACTGATAACAAACTAGATTAATTCGCCAGTATTCTGTTTTTATTTTTTTAAGGGGAGATGGGCCGTTTTTCTGTACCTCCTCCCTCATGTTTAGCCCCATTATTTTTGAAATTTTAAGGCGTTCATTCCATTAGTTTGGCGATTTTAAGACCTTTCGCCCCATTTCTTTGTCAATATTAAGACTTCGTATCATTTAGATGTCGATATATTCTATCGAAAATTTGTTTTTTTAAGTTTGATGGAGGTCTAGGGAGGGAACTAATAAAATAATAAAGAGATACATAAATGAGCAGATAAAAACGACCCATCCCCCCTTAAGAAGACGAACAATTAAATTAAATGTATTACTGTATTTGGTGGCTTGTGTACTTGGGAGAACATTTCGTTAGTGTGTAATAATTTTTCCTGGGGCTTTTAAGAACACTAACTACTTGTACTCTTGTTCACTGAAACTCGGATGTTATCAGTTATTTTTATAATGCGATAAAGTTAATGACATCTGGTTACAATCGTTACATGTTCTGAAGTCGTTCCTGTGACAAATATATTTTCGTAAAAAAATTATATACTGTAGATGGTAGTAGATAATACATTTCTTGCCCTATTCAAATTATATTATTAGTTATTATTTTGTGTGGGTGACAGTGTATCATTCATAGTATGGTGCGAAGTATTTGTTTTATTTAGTATCCGTTAATGACAAAAAAAGGTGTAATGGTTCCTAAGATGTCTGCTCTTACAACACTAGGCTCCGATTTTATGATATTATATTTGTTAACACATTGCATTTACCTGTATAAACTGAGTATCCATGGTGCAAGAAGTACAATAATATTAAATCCTGCATATATAATTGTTTTAATATTTTTAACACATTACATTTACCTGTATAAACGGACTATCCATTGCGCAAGAAGTACAATGATTCTAAATCCCTTCAGGAATGACCATCACTTTTTCCCCTAATCAGCCGACAACGAGCTACAAGAGTGTTAGCGGTCTCAACCCAATTTATAGCGTCATTACAATGGTCTCCCCCACCAAGGAAAATGTATTCCCCCTGTATCTCACCCAGCTCGTAGACTAGCGGCCCCTTTAGTACACAGACCTGGCATAGTTCTGCACCCATGGACAAAAGCCGCGTCACCTTTGGAGCTTTAAGTTGGGATGGTTTTCTTTTTAGTCAATTTTTTAATGTTTTAATTTGTTTCCCCCCTTCCTAAATCTCCATAAAACTTAAATAAAACACCCCCTAGACTCCCCTTCAAGATAAATGTGTAAATTTTTTCGGTAGAAAAATTTCCTGGCCGACGGCCTGTTCCTCATAATATTACAGGCTTGCTATCGCTCGCGAGGAAGCAAATCAACAACTAAATGGCACGAAAAGTTATAAAATTGGCAACGAAATGGGCGAAACGTATTAAAATCGCCAAAATAATGGGCCAAATGTCTTAAAATCTAAAAACCAATGGGTCTAACCACGAGGAAGAAGGGGACCACAAAAAACAGCTCATCCCCCCTTCACTACAGACATAGCCAGAGTTGAAATTATTAAGGTGGGACATGATTATTGACTGCGACAGGACCCATCTTATGGAAGATATAATATTTATATTTGTATTGTTTACATTTTGAAATACTTACTTTGCCAACTTTTAAGCTTTATTGTTGCTGATACGAACAAATTTAAATGTTAAGATTATATATACAGTATATATACAAACCAAATTCGATGGTGATGTGCGTGAAATGTCCTTATGAAATATATCTTTAAAAATATATATATATAGTTATTTACTTTTACACAATTGTTTTTGTCCTAATTGGCGCTATGCTTGCAATCTGAAAGCGGTGTCCGAAAGGCATCGCTAAATCTCCTACCAGACCGCGCGAATAGCCGGGTAATTGAGTGACCAGATAAAATAGCTTGTTTTTCTCCCTGGTACTGACCCGGGAGACTGTCCAAGATTACCGTGAAGGCTGGGAATGTTGGTGGAAGAAGTATGAGGTGGGTTAATGAGGCTAATGTATCGCTATGTTGTTGTTGTTGTTTAGTATGTGTTGAGGCTTTGTTGTATTGATGTATGTGTGTGTTTGAGAGTGTGTTGGATGGGAGATGAGTGTGTTATTTCTGCGAATGCTGGGAATGTTGGTGGCAGAAGTATGGGGTGGGTTAACGAGGCTATTGTATCGCTATGTTGTTGTTTTTGTTTGCGTTGTTATTGTTGTTAAGTGTGAGATATATAATTACCGTGAAGGTTGGGAATGTTGGTGGGAGAGGTATGAGGTGGGTTAATGAGGCTAATGTATCGCTATTTTGTAGTTGTTGTTATTGTTTTTGGTGTTATTGGTATTGTTGAGTGGTGTATTTAGGGGACAGTGGATATTTTGGGGGCTCCATTTATTTATATATTAATTTATGTTTTAGTTTTCTCTAGACCTCCATCAAACTTAAACAAAACTTACATCCATTAGATCCTCCTTCAAGATTATTGTGTACATTTTTCGGTAGAAAAATATCAAGGCTGAAAGGCCGGTTCCTCCACAATTACAGGCTCGCAATCGCTCGCCAGGAACAAAATGACACCTAAAGGGCACGAAAGGTCTTAATATTGACAACCAAATGGGGCAAAAGGTCTTGAAATCGACAAACTAATGGGGCAAACCTCTTAAGATCTCAAAAGTAATGGGGATAAGCATGAGGAAGAAAGGGGACCAGAAAAACGGCCCATCTCCCCTTAAGTGTTGTTTGTTTGTTGTGTATTTAGAGGCACAAGATGAGACAGGTAATGTGCCGAGGGTAATATATCAGAGCGTTGTTGTTGTTGCTGTTGTTGTGTCTTGAACGTGAGGTAGATAATTACCGTGAAGGCTGGGAATGTTGGTGGCAGAGGTATGAGGTGAGGCCAGGTGTGATAATGAGGCTGAGGTATGAGTGTGTTCTTGTTCCTATTGTTAAGTGTTGTTTGTTGCTGTTGTGTAAGAGGCACGAGATAAGACAGGTAGTTCACTGAGGGTAATATTTCAGTACGTTGTTATTGTTATTGAGTGTAAGATTTATAATTATCGTGAAGGATGCATGTCTGCCTGCCGAGATCGGAACCTCTCCGGGTGGTCGGGGGCCGGGGGAGTGCTGGAGCGACCTTGGTGACCCTGGTCTCTGGGTCTTCTCCTGGGTGACCTAGATGTGTGTGAATTTGTGTTTGGTCTGTTTGTTCGTTGTTTATGTTGTGTTTTGTGTTTTCCCTGTTCTTGTTCCGTCTTGAGGCGGCCACCCCCAATGAAAAAAATAAAAAAATAAAATAGAATGAAATAGAAAAATAAATAAAAATAGGAAAAGTGGGGATTGAGCCTGAGCATATAGATAGATAGATAGATAGATAGTGAAGGATGGGTATGTTGGTGATAGAGGTATGAGGTGAGGCCAGGTGTGATAATGAGGGTGAAGTATTACTGTGTTGTTCTTGTTGTTGTTATTGTTGAGTGTGAAAGGCATGAGTTGAGGCCAGGTGTGATAATGTGGGTAAGGTATGAGTATTGTTTTTCTTTGTTGAGTATAGAGGTTTGTTGTGTTGTGTGAGAGGCATAAAGTGAGGCAAGGTGGGTTAAGGGGAGGTTTTCAGTTGATTCCCTACACTTCCATTAAGCTTAAAATTACTCCCCCTTGACCCCCTTTCAAGATAAATTTGTAAATTTTTCGGTAGAAAAATTTCCCGGCCGAAGGCCGGTTCCCCTTAAATTACAGGCTCGCTATCGCTCGCCAGGAAAAAATCGACACCTAAATGGCACGAATGGTCTTAAAATTGACAGAAATGGGGCGAGGGTTCTTAAAATCGCCAAAGTAAAGGGGCAAGCGTCTTTAAATCTCACAAGCAATGGGGTTAAACATGAGGGAGAAAGCGGTTCAGAAAAAGATCCTCCAGGTGGAAATCTCCCCTTAATGAGAGGGGGTTATGAGTGTGATGTTCTTGTTGCTTTGGATGTTGAAGTGTTGTTTGTGTTGTTGTGTGAGAGGTATAAAGTTAAGCAAGGTGGGTTAATGAGAGGGAGCTTTGAGGATGTTGTTTTTGTTGTTATTGTTAACTGTTTGTTGTTGTGTATAAGAGGCTCAAGATGAGGCAGTAGTGTGCTAAGGGTAATATTTCAGTGCGCCATTATGTGTTGAATGTGAGATATATAATTACCGTGAAGGTTGGGAATGTTGGTGTGAGAAGCATGAGGTGAAACCAGGTGTAATAATGAGGGTGAGGTATGAGTGCGTTGTTTTTGTTACTGTTTTTGTTGTTGTGGTTGTTAAGTGTTGTTTACTTTTCTGTGTAAGAGACGTAATATAAGACCGATAGTGTGCTAAGGGTTATATTTCAGTGCGTTGTTATGTGTTATGTGTTGAGGCTAATGTATCGCTTTGTGTTGTTGTTGTTGTTGTTTAGTATGTGTTTAATTAGGCTTTGTTGTGTTGATGTATTTGTTATGGAATATTAGCTCTTTGAAGATTGTGACGCATTTTGACGGTTTATTCTGGCTATCATTAGACGGTGTTATACAATTTAGGATGGATCTGTGGGAATGATACGGGCAAAAGTCTGTCTCAGTTAACCCTCTTGCTTCCATATACCCTTCCTAATCTGAATAAAGGCGTCTAATAATAGCCAGATAAAAGAAACGCGTCATCACCTGGGAATTATTGCAGCTCGTCACCCAAGAACAATATCGTAACATACATTTTACATACCAATAATTTGTTTGCAACCCACATGTACCATTTCACATTAACACACACACACACACACAGCACACACACACACACACACACACACTAACACACACACACACACACACACACACACACACACATCCCCCCAAAGAATATCAGTCATGCCTGTATAAAGAACTGGTGTAGCTGGTGTTGTTTAAGTATAACAAATATAAGTCATGCTGGTATAAAGAACTGGTGTAGCTGGTATTGTGTAAGTATAAAGAATATCAGTCATGCCTGTATAAAGAACTGGTGTAGCTGGTATTGTGTAAGTATAAAGAATATCAGTCATGCCTGTATAAAGAACTGGTGTAGCTGGTGTTGTTTAAGTATAACAAATATAAGTCATGCTGGTATAAAGAACTGGTGTAGCTGGTATTGTGTAAGTATAAAGAATATCAGTCATGCCTGTATAAAGAACTGGTGTAGCTGGTATTGTGTAAGTATAAAGAATATCAGTCATGCCTGTATAAAGAACTGGTGTAGCTGGTGTTGTTTAAGTATAACAAATATAAGTCATGCTGGTATAAAGAACTGGTGTAGCTGGTATTGTGTAAGTATAAAGAATATCAGTCATGCCTGTATAAAGAACTGGTGTAGCTGGTATTGTGTAAGTATAAAGAATATCAGTCATGCCTGTATAAAGAACTGGTGTAGCTGGTATTGTGTAAGGAGTATCAGTCATGCCTGTATAAAGAACTGGTGTAGCTGGTATTGTGTAAGTATAAAGAATATCAGTCATGCCTGTATAAAGAACTGGTGTAGCTGGTATTGTGTAAGTATAAAGAATATCAGTCATGCCTGTATAAAGAACTGGTGTAGCTGGTATTGTGTAAGTATAACAAATATCAGTCATGCCTGTATAAAGAACTGGTGTAGCTGGTATTGTGTAAGTATACAGAATATCAGTCATGCCTGTATAAAGAACTGGTGTAGCTGGTATTGTGTAAGTATAAAGAATATAAGTCATGCCTGTATAAAGAACTGGTGTAGCTGGTATTGTGTAAGTATAAAGAATATCAGTCATGCCTGTATAAAGAACTGGTGTAGCTGGTATTGTGTAAGTATAAAGAATATCAGTCATGCCTGTATAAAGAACTGGTGTAGCTGGTGTTGTTAAGGAGTATCAGTCATGCCTGTATATAGAACTGGTGTAGCTGGTATTGTGTAAGTATAAAGAATATCAGTCATGCCTGTATAAAGAACTGGTGTAGCTGGTATTGTGTAAGTATAAAGACTATCAGTCATGCCTGTATAAAGAACTGGTGTAGCTGGTATTGTGTAAGTATACAGAATATAAGTCATGCCTGTATAAAGAACTGGTGTAGCTGGTGTTGTGTAAGTATAAAGAATATCAGTCATGCCTGTATAAAGAACTGGTGTAGCTGGTGTTGTTAAGGGGACATGGGCCGTTTTACTGGTCCCCCTTCTTTCTCATGCGTAGCCCCATTATTCTTCAGATTTTATGACGTTCGGCCCATTAGTTTGGCGATTTAAACTACCTTTCGCTCCATTTCGATGTCAATGTTAAGACCTTTCGTGCCATTTAGGTGTCGATTTTTTCCTGTTGTCTACCTAAAAATTTAAAACTTTATCTTGAAGGAGGGGTCAAGGGGGTGTTTTTACCAAGCTTGATGGAGGTCTAGGGAGTAAACTAACAAATATATGAATACATGAATTAATAGACCAAACACCCGGCCAGTATCCCCTTAAAAGGAATACCAGTCCTGCCGGTATAAAGGACGCCCCGGTAGCTGGTGTGTATTGTAAGGGTAAACACGGCCATTATTACCTCTGCATATATTACGATGATGCATTCACGGCACAGAGACAAGTGCTACCGGGTTATTTTAATGTTAACAGTGGGGAGTAATTGGTGATTAGTTTGAGCGTTTATACCTGAGACTGCTCCCAAGAATTGAGATCAAAGTGTTTCCAGAATTCAATTTGTAATGATCTGGTCAGATACATAATGTTGTTGTTGATTTTTATTACCTGATGCACCTCATTTTGTTTTCTTAGCCCCGTTATTTTTATATTTTAAGATGTTTGGCCCATTAGTTTGGTGATTCTAAGATCTTTCGCCCCATTTATTTGCACTAATAAGACTTTTCGTGTCATTTAGGTGTCGATATTTTCCTGGCGAGCGAGAGCGAGCCTGTAATTTAAGAGGAACCGGCCTTCGGCCAGGAAATTTTTCTATCGAATAATGTACACATTTATCTTGAAGGAGGGTCGTGGGCAGTTGTTTTATTTAAGCTAGATGGAGGTCTAGGGAGGAAATTAAAATAATAATACAAAAATACATAAATGACCAAATAATTAAGCCCATCCTCCCTTTTAAGGGGAGGTTTTTAGTGTGTGTCCTAGACTTCCATCAAGCTTGAAATTACACCCCCTTGACCCCCTTTCAAGATAAATTTGTAAATTTTTCGATAGAAAAATTTCCCGGCCGAAGGCCGGTTCCTCTTACTTCCTCTTACTCGTTCCTCTTACTTACAGGCTCGCTATCGCTCGCCAGGATAAAATCGACACCTAAATAGCACGAAAGGTCTTAAAATTGACAGAAATGGGTCGAAAGTTCTTAAAATCGTCAAAATAATGGGGCGAACGTCTTAAAATTAGAAAAGCAATGGGGCTAAACATGAGGGAGAAAGGAGTCAAGAAAAAAATCCCTCAAGTGGATATCTCCCTTTAAGGCTATTCTATATTATTGTGTAGATAATCTATCGCAAGAAATCGAAGCTCAGTCTTTACTGTCATGAGATGTATTATTGATACCTTTAATAACATATGGTAGAAATAAACGTGGAAGCATTGCTAAGATTTATTAAACAATATGAATAATACTAATGATGTTATTGAAGAGTCTGCAGAGTTCAACAGACTGGGCCTAGCTGAGACTTGTTTCTAGGACGTGTGCTCAGTCGAACCACGAAGTGTTTGGTGCTACACTGTGCTGCTGGTGATATTTGGTTCTCAATTAAAATTAGTGACAAAAGACGAGATTGCACTTAAGTTAGCTAAATCAAGGGTAATACGATAGCCTACAAAGAGCCTGGCCTCCGTCACTGTGCCAAGGAGTGCCACCAACGAGCCAGGGGGTGCCAGGGGCCGCGACACTGTACACCTGTAGGCCCGACCACCAGCCTCACCTGTAATTAGGGTATTAGTGTGTGAGCTAGTGGTGGTGTCACTCACAACGTTGTGGGCCTTCACTGACATCACGACACCCGCGGATTTGGGTGGGATTAAGTTTGAGGCTGATATTTTGCGGCCAGATATATCAAAACATGTGTATGCATATTCTTAGGCACATACCACACACCTGGCAGTGGCTGACTCACGACAGAGCCCAAATAGGAAAAAAAAATCGCACACATCTACAGTAGGTCGCCCAGGAGAAGGTTCAGATACCCAGGTCCATTTTAGGGTCCACAGCTAAAACACCCAGGTCCCACACCTCCCGGAGAGGATCAGTCTCAGCAGGCAGACACGCAGCGGCGCTTACCACCACAATGCCCACCCACCCTACTTCCCGGCATGGCCCTTCTCAAGATAGACAGTCTCCCCGAGCCTGGCGCCTGATGGACTATTATCTAGTCCAACTGGCACCTGGCCTCCTCTCCCTACGGCCGCGTTATCACTCATCTATTCACAAGGGAGGTGTGGCAGAGTGGTCTTGCCACTGGACTGGTAATCCAATGGACCCGGGTTCGAATCCCAATATGTCAATGGGAAGATATTATTGGGATGGAATTTGTGATGTATCTAGTATCAGTGCATTACCACAGCACACCGAAATGTCAAATACCGTCATTGTTCCCTGATTAAATAGCATTGTATGAATATTCCCATATTCAAAAATATGCTACAGGGGTGGCGTTCTGAGAGTGAGGGTCCGAGTCTGTGGGGATGAGACTGTTAAGCGCAGAGGCGAGGCGGCTTCAGAGATGGAGTTGGTTCGAGCCGTGAAGCTTCGCATGTCTCAGTCCCTAGACTGGAGCAAGACTTCACGGGCCTCACCGTGTTCAGCGGTTGAGTGTAAAGGGTATCAGCCTATGCCCGAGAGGGAGTAGTTGGAACATAGAAAAAAAAAAAAAGCATTCTCGATTCATTCCTATTCATTACCACTTCTCTTGCCTGTTCTTCAGTCATCTCTCTACTTTCCAACGCTTGTACTAAACCATCTCTCCATCACAAAAGATGTACGTATGATATAATTATAATATGTGCAAGTCTGAACACATAGGCTATTACCAATATAATTTTTAAAATATGTGAAACCTTTTTTTAGTAAAGTATCTATATTTTACAATTTAGGTATTTACCGAAGCATATTTACAAATATACACTATAATCTAGTTTCAAATTTCTTCGAAAAATGGATCAAGTGTACAAATGTTTTGTTCAATTATTTGCACAGCATTGACATTTATAATTATTTTTGTAATAAAATAGGATGAATAATGAGAACAAATATATCATAATCCAGACGTTTAAATGGACGCATGGATATGATAAACATTTTGGAACTGTAAAATCGACGAGAGAGAGTGAGAGTGTGTGAGAGTGATAGTGAGTGAGAGTAAGCGTAAGATAAAAATGTAGAGAGAGAGAGTAAGAGTAAGTAACAGTCACATCTCACAGTACTCCATCACTGTACGTAACTTACACTAGGCAACATTCCCACCTGCTCAACCTTATACTGTGTTCTATGATGGGTGAAGTAGGTAGGGAGGAGAGATGATGGGTTATCTGATGAATAGGAGAGAGAGAGAGAGATGAGGGAATTGAGAGAGTGAGTGTGAATGGATTAGTGGGAGTGAGGGATTCTTAGAGTGGGTGGTAAATGAAGAAAAGGTAAGGCCAAGGTTCGATATTATATGGCTATAAGAGAAGTGGGTACTGGCATATGAACGGCCCAGGAACATAAATTTAGTCACACGGGCAATGAAAGGAAGATTGAGTCAGAATGTGTGGTAGATGATTGATTATTTAACTATATAGAAGAGTAAAACATAAATCAGTGCCGACTATGGGTTTCAGAGGCCGTTTTACATCGTTTTTCGGGAATAACTTGTGAACAAATAGTTGGATCAGTATGATATTTTGCCACAGCTTTTTTCACACCTTGCCCTAATTTTCGTTAATATTGTGCATTACCAAAAGTGGAGAATTAAGCCACTTGTCCCTGTGTCATTAGGTTAAAGTCACACCTGAATGACGAGGAAACGGACAAGGCTACTGTGGTTTACCTGTGAAACCACCGAACCATTATTGCTCCATCAAACACGGTAGTTATCAGCCACCACCTAACCCTACTATCGTCTTTACTTTCAAGTTATCTGTCACTATGAAATATAAATATATACAAAATATGTATTGTTGTATATATATATATATATATTCTAACTACCAGCAGACGATTCAAATTAGCTCAGGCTGATCGTATCATACGTCTAGTCAAATGGTTGCCATATCACATGGAGATAATTCTTGAGGGTGAAGCTTTGTGGCGAGTTAGTTGTTGTTGTTGTTGTTGTTGTTCCCTAAGCTGCCTGGCCGAACAGCCCCGAGTCCCTGAGGAAGGCCATGGCCACGATCGGGCTTTCCCACAGAGCTCTCATTGAGTGTAGGTTGTGTTGTTGGCGTAAGTGGTTGTGTGAAATGCAGTCTTCTATGATGTGTTTAATGGTATGGGGTGCTGTGTTACATCCCGGGCAGGCGTCGACAACGGAGTCATCCAGTCTCTTCTGATAGCTCAGGAGAGCTGGATGGTGTCCGCATCTCAGCCTGGCCAGGTGGACTCTGTCCTCGCGAGGGAGGGAGGATTCGGAAGGATGGATTTCGGGAGGTCGTGCATGCAGCTGCGTGTTGTCTGTGAGTGAGTGGATGGATTGGCGAGAGATATGAGTATGTGTGGCGAGTTAGTTGGCAAAGGTGGTTAAGGGGGTAGTGATTGTTTGTTGGTCTATTAATTCATTTATTCATACGGTTTAGTTTCCTCGCTAGACCTCCCTCAAACTTAGAAAAATACCCCCTAGACCCACCCCCCTCAAGCTAAATTTGTACATTTTTCGGGAGAAAAATGTCCCGGCCGAAGTCTGCATCCTCTTATAATTACAGGCTCGCTATCGCTCGCCAGGAAAAAAATCGACACCTAAATGACATGATAGATCTTAAAATTGACAACGAAAGGGAGCTAAAGGTGTTCAAATCGCCAAACTAATGGGCCGAACGTCTTAAAATTTCAAAACTAATGGGGCTAAGCACAAAGGGAGAAAGGGGTCCAGAAAAACGACCCATCTCCCCTTAATGTGAGAAGCCAAGAACGGGGGAGGCATAAATACCCCTTGCATATTAAGCCGGTATCACACGAGCACTTTTTCCCTCAACATTTATCCTTAACACTGATCTGGCAGCTTAGGAGTTAAACATGCATACTATTTATGTCACCTAAATTCATCTATCATCAGGCTAGTTTCCGATACCAGAGCAAAATATTTCCGAATGTTTGCCAGAAAAATGTTGATCATCAAATGTTGACTATAAAAGCTCTCGTGTGATACCGGCTTTAGACATATCAAGGGTGTGCGGAGAAGAAGGAGAGGGAACAGATATTATGCCGATTTATTCGCACCTATAAAAATGTCAATTTAAAGGGGGGTCACAGGCTTTTTTTTTATCTTTCTCTCTTTTTTTCTTTTTCTCTCTTTCCCTGGCTTGTATCCATTCGGCGCCATTCAGACAACTGTTTTAAGACGTGTATCCCCATCCAGGTGTCGATTTCTTCCTGGCGAGCGATAGCGAGCCAGCATTGTATGGAGAAATCCGACATTTTGCTATCGAAAAATGTACAAATCTAGCTTGCTGTCAAAACAAAAATATATGCTGGCTCGCTACCGCTCACCAGGAAAATATTGACACCTGGATGGGGTAAACGTCTTAAAACAGTAGGCTGAATGGGGCAAAATCGATACAAGCCAAAGAGAGATAGGGAGAGAAAGAGAAAAAAGCAAAAAAAGCGAGGTGGGCTCCCTTAATGGTCATCCAGCATGGTGAAATTTGCAACAAGGTGCGAGAATTAGCCATTATCCGGGATGAAAGCGAAGATATTATTTATGGGAATGGCTTTATTATGCGAATATTATTTGGATCCCCCAGTCAATGTCAAGTGTGGTCTTTAAGTATGGTGTAACTGCTTAAACTAGTGATTCATATGACAGTCATATGGCGATGTGCGAATTTTAAGATTATAATGGCAGTTTTAAATTTAGACAGTCACTTGTTCTAATGTTCACTTTAAGGGGAGGTATTTACTTTGTTCCCTAGACCTCCATCAAGCTTAAAATTACACCCCCTTGAGTCCCTTTCAAGATAAATTTGTACATTTTTCGGTAGAAAAATGTCCCGGCCAAAGGCCGGTTCCTCTTAAATTACAGGCTCGCTATCGCTCGCCAGGATAAAATCGACACCTGAATGGCACGAAAGGTCTTAATATGGGGTGAAAGTTCTTAAAATCGCTAAACTAATGGGGCGAAAGTCTTATAATATCAAAAGCAATGGGGCTAAACATGAGGGAGAAGGGGGTCAAGAAAAGCATTCCTTAAGTGGAAATCTCCCCTTAAATAACAGCCCTAGGAAACGGTTTTGTCGAGCTAAAGCAATATGTGTTTTATCCCGGTTTTATCTGTCATCTCTCGTCGAAACCCCTCATTCCCCGAAGGTGTGAATGCTACCAAATCGCCTTGAAGAGCCTCCCTGTCCTTTCATAAGTCGGCCCTCTCTCCGGTCCGCTTTCTTCTACAGATAATATGACCGACTCTGAGGCTTTCTATATTATATATACTTAATCTTAGTTTAAATATTTATATATGTACTTTATTTAATTGTTATTTATTTATTAGTATTATTAGTATTAGTATTTATTTATTTATATATATTTTTTGTTGATAGTTTAGTTTTGTATTGTTTTCAAAGGGGTGGATACAAGACCCTTACACCAACCTCTTGCACAGAGTTCCTTCTTCTTCTAGCTTTACTGCTTTAAGGATGTCTTTGCACTACCCTTTTCTCTCTCTCTCTCTCTCTCTCTCTCTCTCTCTCTCTCTCTCTCTCTCTCTCTCTCTCTCTCTCTCTCTCTCTCTCTCTCTCTCTCTCTCTCTCTCTCGTGCGCCCCCCCCCCCCCCCCACCTTCCCTCTTATGGCTCCCAAAACCAGCTGGGTAAAGTAAACAAAGGCTGAACTAATGGCTGGTATATTATTGGCGACAAGAGCACGACAGGAAGGCGTTAAGTTGCAACTGAACGCGCGTTAATCTGGGGAATCCCTCCGCAGGTGCTGAGCTTAATGGCCACGGAAAATATATACACTAGTATAGAAAAACAAACAGACAAATAAATAAATATAACCGAAATTATTAGATGGAACAAATTATTGCGGTAAAATCACACTGTGTCCAAAAACAAATATGGTGCCTGCATTAAGGAACAGTATGCCTTCCACCTGTCCTTGCCACCAACCTCAGGGACATTCATTATCTCTAGGGTTGGCTGCTCTCTCCTTGCTAGTCTATCTTATGCAACCGAGAAGTTCGTGTATATCGCCACTTCGATATTGGTCAATCTGTTCTAACCTAAACGAGGCTTTTTTAAACCTCATCTTAATTACGTTTTCCTCTTTCACTATTCAATAACCATAAACAAAACCGGATTGATTGGATGTGAGAGGAATCTGCCTTGTATGGGCCAATCGGCTTTCTTCAGACTCCCATTTTCTTATGTTCTTGTGTTCATATCTAGGGAAGCAATCAGAGGAGGCAGGATTTTGAGGCACGATTTGAGGAACCTATAGTCTGTTTATTTTCAACTGACGGTAAATTGCAAAGTTCCCATCAAGAATTTTCAGTTATTTTGAAGATTTTGTTTGAAATATGGTGCTAATTATATAAACTTGGTCCTAATATGATGCAGAGACACAGTAGTTTCATATTTGTCCATTAAGTGTGGAACAATTAGCTGCTAAGGGCTTCAATTTACCGTCTGTTGAAAAGAAACAGAGTCTAGGTTGCATAAAATATGTTCGATCCCCGTTTTATATGAGGATTGTGACAATAGCCAACAGTGTCCTCCTCAACATTAGACCCTTGACAAGCACCACCAGGCCAGATGAAGAAGACCTAAGACAAACACCAGATGTAGGGCTGGAGGGCTGTTTATGCTCGAAGGCAAGATGGAGCAGTTCGTACTTAGACAGGGCTTGCTTTTCTAGTGTGATTGATTCCCTATACACTCTAGGACCCACATCTAGGCCCCTTGGGATTCATCCAACTGTTCTAATGGCCTTCCGCAATGCTAATGAGAAAATTAAAGAGAAGATTCATCAAATATTAGGTAGAGATTTAATGAGAAGATTCGCCAGATATTAGTTAGAGAATCAAAGAGAAGATTCGTCAAATATTAGGTAGATAATTAAAGATTCGATTCAGTCTAAAATTGCTTCTAAAATGTATTTGTAATATAGGATTTATAAAGTTTACACGCCAATACAAATATCTTAGCTCAATATGAATCCTCGAACAATAAAACACACCTTCAAAATGTAAATGTTAGGAAAATAAATTAAAATTCGATTAAGTTCCAGACGATTTGTCCCAAAATGTCGATTCACAACTTTTCGATGTTTTTCTATAGGACCATTATACGTGTGATTCCTTTATAATACAAATATATTTAAATACTATTAAATAGTTCACCGCTAATGGTATAAAATGTTCACCAATATCATAGAAGTTGCGGACATCGACGAGAGCTAATGTTGTCATTAGTTTCACCTTCCTTCCCTTCGCTGACTATAGTTTTTTTTTTTTTCTCCAGCGGATGATTAATTGAACCCCTTAGCAATTGATATCTCGAGACTTAAGGGGAGATCTCCACTTGAGGGATTTTTTTCTTGACCCTTTTCTCCCTCATGTTTAGCCCCATTGCTTTTGATATAATAAAACGTTTGCCCCATTAGTTTAGCGATTTTAAGAACTTTCACCCCATATTAAGACCTTTCGTGCAATTCAGGTGTCGATGTTATCCTGGCGAGCGATAGCGAGCCTGTAATTTAAGAGGAACCGGCCTTCGGCCGGGACATTTTTCTACCGAAAAATTTACAAATTTATCTTGAAAGGGACTCAAGGGGGTGTAATTTTAAGCTTGATGGAGGTCTAGGGAACAAACTAAATACCTCCCCTTAATGGACATGTATGAAACTACTACATCCCTGCTTCATATACATACCAAGTTTTTTATAATTAACAACATTTTTCTCTACTAAATCTTCAAAGTAGCTTAGTAAATAAGATGAGGACATGGCAATTTACTCTCTGCTGAAAATACACAGACTGTTATTATATTTGTCAGTGGTTTATTTCCAAAATAAAAGCCAAGGTGGTGTATATTTTGTGCATGACCAAATTACTCAACTAGTATATGTAATTATGCATAAAACTGTATTGTGACTGTCTTCCGTATTTAACAAACAATCGTATTTTAATCAACAATCTCTCTCTCCCAAATAATGTTCTCCTTTGTTTAGTTGGTATATGATAGCAAATCTGGATAATGACCTTCTCTGGCACTATGACCATAAACCAAGCAGATGGAGAAGGCAAGACGGTCATAATAGTGTAGGCTACTATTATTGGATATTCAGATTGGCTACACGAAGAAGCTCTGAAGGGGAGATGGGCCGGTTTGCTGGACCACTTTCTCCCTCGTGTTTAGCCCCATTAGTGTTCAGATGTTAAGATGTTTGCCCCATTAGTTTGACAATTTTAACACCTTTCGCCCCATTTCGTTGTCAATTTTAATACCTTTCGTGCCATTTGGGTGTCGATTTTTTCCTGGCAAGCGGTAGCGAGCCTGTATTTTGAAGTGGAACCGGTCTTCGGCCGGGAAATTTTTCTAGCGAAAAATTTACACATTTACCTTGAGGGAGGGGGGGGGGGATAGGGGGTGTTTTTTTAAGCTTAATGGAGGTCTAGCGAGGAAACTACATATTATATGAATAACGGAATATATAGACCAACAAACCAGCCCACCTCCCCTTAAAAACAACTAATGACTTCGACTACATCTGTTCTCTCCGGGTACAGACAGACAGAGAGAGAGAGAGAGAGGGGGGACTGAAATATATCTAATTGAAGATTTAGCTTTTTAACCCCTTCTGTACCGGCGACGTCTTTTTTAGTGTATGCTAGCTATATCTCGACGATTTTGTGCATGTTTAATAAGGACCTGTGGTAGTTAAAAGGGTTAAGTGAGATAGTTCGAAGCCTGTTAATAGTTGGAAGCCCTATTTAAACTGAATATAATCGTCAAATAGTAGTTTAAAGAACGGCGCCGGTATGGAAGGGGTTAATATTCATGCCACAAGTCACTGGGAATGAAAGGAAACATACCTGTCAGATCGGCTCTCAGGTGGGTGGGGTGATCTGCATACTTGCCTGTTAAAAGCGGCCATAAGAGTGAGTCCTTACGCCATTATAAGCAGACTAATGCGAACCGTTCCTCCAGTCGGGTATAATAATTGAAAGCACAAGGTATGGTGAGGGAGAAAATGCCGTGTGTGTGTGTGTGTGTGTGTGTGTGTGTGTGTGTGTGTGTGTGTGTGTGTGCGCGCTTCTTCTTGAGATCCCCTTAATGGAATAATTATGATAATAGTCAAAATGTTTAGAGCATTGTTGACTGATGTGACGACCAAATATGAGTATGTGTGTAAGTCTTTGTGTGAGCGAGAGCGAGAAAGAGAGAGTGAGTGAAAGAGAGAGAGAGAGAGAGAGAAAGAGTGAGAGAGAGAGAGGGAGAGGGAGAGAGATAGAGAGTGAGGGGGAGGGGGGACCAATGCATGCAAGAACGAGCAAGAATATGAGTTCGCAAGCAAATTAGCGTCAGTCTTGTCACTCTTAGCACACGCACATACTCTCACACACACAGTCTCTCTCTCTCTCTCTCTCTCCTGCCCCCTTCCACTGATATAAACCAACCTGCTTTGATTATTCTCACCACCACGAGATGTTGGACATAAACCTCTGGCTCCTCTTCTGTGTTGGGCAGGGAGTCAAGGCCCGTTAAACCCCCTTTTCTGCCAGATTTTATTGGTCTGTCTTCTCGCGAATTATAATGAGAATAAATGGCAGATAACCCGGAAGATTCGCGAATATGCGTGGGGCAAAAATGGTCTGCTAATAATTTGGGGGCTGTAAGGGTTCGCTGTGACAAGCACAGGGTTGATTATTATTTACTGTGAACACTGGTTTGGTTCCTTAATTTAAGATCCTGAATAATGCAATGTTCATATTCAGAGTCAAGTCTTATGATTTTTACTCAACGAGACAGAGATAGGGGCGAGGGAACGTGAAAGTGATCCCGGACCCTAAGAATTGGAACTTTAAAGGTTTCTGTTCGGGCTCTGTCTCGAGTCGGCCACCCCCAACAATGGAGTATGTGCCTGAGTAAATACATACATTCAAACGTAAATTCAAGTGGCCTTACAACAAAAGTTCACATTAAAAAAAAAAGTAATCGTGGGTGGTTAGCTATCGGGAATTAAGTTTAGTAATAATGATCTGATCAACCGTTCTCATAATTACTTTCATTATTCACCGTCGACCTTCTAAAGTGGCTACAACATCACTTTTAAGGGGTGATGGTTGACTTTTTGGGCGATTTTTGCATATATTCATTATTTTTCTAGTTTCTTCCCTAGATCTCCATCAGACTTAAAAAAAAACCCGAGGACCCCCCTTCAAGATAAATATGTACATTTTTCGGTAGAAAAATGTCTCGGCCGAAGGTCGGTTACTTCTATGATTACAGGCTCGCTATCGCTCGCCAGGAATAAAAATCGACACCTAAATGGCGTGAAAGGTCCTAATATTGAGAACGAAATGGGGTGAAAAGTCTTAAAATCACCAAACTAATGGGCCGAACGTCTTAAAATCTCAAAACTAATGGGGCTAAACACGAGGGAGAAAGTGGTCCCGAAAACCGGCCTATCTCCCCTTAATAAGACCGATGACTCTACTAAATCCCCCGTAGACATAATATCACCGGGCTCTTGTTTATGGCCCAGCTTGACTAATATTCTGTTTGTGGGTAGGCAAGGACGTGACCACATGAGAGATATTTTGGTCCGGTGTGTAAGGTGCTGGGCTCAACCGTATATGGGGAATTTTATCTTAACTTTATTGAAGTAGCTCCAATCATGCCTTTTTTTGCGTTGCGAGCCATAATTAATTTCAGTCTGTGGGTATCTTCAGGTTACACGTTGCGTTTTCATGAAATATTTCCGTTGAAGTCTAAATGCAACAACGGAGGGAACATCGATGTGCTAAGCTTCAGAACAACACTTTAAGCCAACCGACTTGACATATAGCACCCCAACAGTGTTTCAGTTTACAATTACTGCACACAACAGTAATAATACAGTGTAGAAACATATTCATTTTAGGAAATGAAACTATTATCATGGTATTATGAGTGAGAATGCTTCTGGTGTGTAGTGCTATTTGAAGGCCTGCGTAACAACATTTGCCATAGCCTTTTTTTGAGGTTCAATCATATGCAAAATACGAAGGAGGGTGTCAAACGAAAGTCGAGTCCATTCTTTATAGTCTTTATTACTGTATAATATGTATTGCTAATATTATGGTTTATTGTTCAAATAATGTCTTTGGAAGTGATAAAATGGCCATAACAATGCTATTTCTTGTTAATGTTCTTGTATTAGACCGGACAAATGTCACCATATCCGTTTCACCCGTTCAAATAAAATCATCTCATTCTCCTACAAACTCCATAGCACATTTTTGGATACTGTTCCCTCCCACAAATATTTGGGGGTCCACATCTCAGCGGACATGAGGTGGACCACTCACGTTAGCAGCGTCACAGCAAAGACTAATAGGGCCCTGGGCTTTCTGCGCAGGAATCTCACCAAGTGTAACGCAAACATCAAAATTCTAGCATTTAAAACACTTGTTCGGCCACACTTAGAATACTGCGACACCGTCTGGGATCCACACACTCACAACAATATAAATAAATTAGCGGGCCATACAAAACAAAGCTGCAAGATGGATCAGACGTGATTACAGACACACTACATCTGTCACTTTGCTCAAACAAGACATTAAACTTGACCCACATGCAACAAGAAGACAATTGCACAGACAACAGATGTTATATAAAATCACCAACAACTTAGTAGACATAGACTAAGATATATATTTACACCCTACAAGTATACGATTTACGAGACGCAGCCACAACCTAAAATACCACACGTATCAGGCAAGCACGGACATATTTAGACAATAATTTTTTCCCCGCAGCATCCAAGAGTGGAATCACCTCCCATCTCATGTAGTTAATAGCCCCACCCTTGATTCATTTAGAACTAGGATCACCAATCATTACATCCCTAATCCTGATCCTGTCCCCAACCATTAGTCCAAAAAAGGACAACCCCCGCATATCATGCCGACCGAGAGCGGCCCTCTGCGGGTCCCTCAACGTAAACGTAAACGTATTTGTTCTCATGATCATTCAAGTCTTCCAACAAAATTGCTCCGGTTTCACACCCTGATATGAAAACAACAGAAGTTTACAATATGGCGTCATTAAAAACCCAGATGTCATAATTCTACCAAAAGAAAATATTTAGTGCCGGGTATAGAGAGAAGGCCGTGCCAGTGGGTCGGTCAGGTGTGGGGCACTAACGACCACCTCACAAATTATGACCCCCCCCCCCCCTGTGTTGTTTATAGGGGGTTCAAAGTGACTGCGTGGGTCATATTGCTCCATGGGTCATATTGCTCCATGGGTTAGTATTCATGGGTCATATTGGTCCATGGGTCATGTTATTCCATGGGTTAGTATCAATGGGTCATATTGGTCCATGGGTTAGACATTATGATCCCCTGTGTTGTTTATAGTGGGTTCAAAGGTGTTCCATGGGTCATATTGGTCCATGGGTTAGACATTATGACCCTCTATGTTGTTTATAGTGGGTTCAAAGGTGTTCCATGGGTCATATTGGTCCATGGGTTAGACATTATGACCCCCTGTGTTGTTTATAGTGGGTTCAAAGGTGTTCCATGGGTCATATTGGTCCATGGGTTAGACATTATGACCCCCTGTGTTGTTTATAGTGGGTTCAAAGTGGCTCCATGGGTCATATTGGTCCATGGGTTAGACATTATGACCCCCTGTGTTGTTTATAGTGGGTTCAAAGGTGCTACATGGGTCATATTGGTCCATGGGTTAGACATTATGACCCCCTGTGTTGTTTATAGTGGGTTCAAAGGTGCTACATGGGTCATATTGGTCCATGGGTTAGACATTATGACCCCCTGTGTTGTTTATAGTGGGTTCAAAGTGGCTACATGGGTCATATTGGTCCATGGGTTAGACATTATGACCCCCTGTGTTGTTCATAGTGGGTTCAAAGGTGTTCCATGGGTCATATTACTCCATGGGTTTGTATCAATGGGTCATATTGGTCCATGGGTTAGACATTATGACCCTCTGTGTTGTTTATAGTGGGTTCAAATGTGTTCCATGGGCCATATTGGTCCATGGGTTAGACATTATGACCCCCTGTGTTGTTTATAGTGGGTTCAAAGGTGTTCCATGGGTCATATTGGTCCATGGGTTACATATATTTAAAGTTTGATGGAGGTCTAGCGAGGAAATCAAACACTATATACACTTAAATAAATCAATAAATAGACCAAAACAAAATATACCCTACCCCCTTTCCATTCTAATAATAATAATAATAATAATAATAATAATAATAATAATGGTAATAATAATAAGCATCTTTACTTCCTAATATTCCCTCATAATAATAATAATAAAAATACTAATAATAATCATCATCATCTTTACATCCTAATATTCCCTCATAATAATAATAATAATAATAATAATAATAATAATAATAATAATAATATCTCCCCTGTATACACTTCCTCGATCAGATGATGCACCCCTTTGAGACGCTACCCGCTAAAACACTCCTATATCGGCCATTAAGGGGGGACTACTCGCTTTTTCTGGACCCCCTTCTCCCTCGTGTTTAGCATATTAGTGTTGAGGTTTTAAGACGTTCGTTCCGTTAGTTTGGCGATTTTGAGACCTTTCGCCATTTTTTTTTTTTTTTTTTTTTTTTCAATATTGAAACCTTTCGTGCCCTTTAGGTGTCGATTTTTTCCTGGCGAGTGTTAGCGATCCTCTAATTTTAGAAGGAAGCGGCCTTCGGCCGGGACATTTTTCTACCGAAAAATGTACAAATTTATCGTGAAAGGGGGTTTAGTTTTTTTTTTTAAAGCTTGATGGAGGTCTAGCGAGGACATTCAAAAATAAATTAATACATAAATATATAGACCAAAACCAATCAGTACCCTCTTAAGACGCGGAGACTGAAGCGTGCATCATCGTCACCCACCCGAGGCAGACTGGGGGCTCTGTGATAAACTCTACCATGGGCGACAAGAATGAGGGAATTGATGAAGGTTAGGAGTGGGGGGACCGCTTGTGGGGGTGTGTGGGGGACAAGGACAACGGGGCATTCGGTAAAAGGAAGACTACGAAATTATACCTTAGCCATTGCTTCTAAGTTAAGGGGACATCTAGTGGCTATTATGGGGTCTATTTATTTATATATTAATTTATTTTTAGTTTCCTCGCTAGACCTTCATCAAGCTTAAAAAAGACACTCTCTTCAAGAGAAATTTGTAAATTTTTCTTTGTCAATATTAAGACTTTCGTGTCATTTAGGTGTCGATTTTTTCCTGGCGAACGATAGCGAGCCTGTAATTTAGGAGGAACCGGCCTTTGGCCGGGCCATTTTCTACCGAAAAATTTAATAATTTATCTTGAAAGAGGGTCTGGGGGGGGGGGGATTTTTTTTTTTTTAAAGCTTAATGGAGGTCTAGCCAGGGAATATATATATATATATATATATATATATGGATAAATATATGAGGAAATATACGGCCATCCCCCCTTAAATGGTTTATTATAATTATAAAGGGTAGCAATGGGTACATGAGTTATGGAAGGCTGAACAAAGTGAGCATCAGGTTCAATTTAAAACATAATATTATATATTTGTTTTAAATAAGGATAAGTTTCAAAGAAGTAGCAATGATCAGGAGTATGAAAGATAGCAATGGGTATCGGTGAGGACCCGGCCAAAGCTTTACACACACACACAGGCACACGCACACACACACTTTAATATGAACAGTCTTGTTTCTACATTATATATTGAAGCAATGTATGAATATCCATTTTATTTTGGAAATACAGATTTTTACTTTTCTCTCTCTCTCTCTCTCTCACACACACACTACACACACACTACTCGCCAAGAGCCGGGCAAGGCGAGAAGATAAAATACAAATTCACAGCCGTACCTTGGCACCGGGTCTGAAGTATGGGGAGGGGGGGGGGGGTCGCAGGCGCAAAAAGAGGGGCCCATGGTCGCTCACTGACGGGCAGACAGGTGTGTGTGTGTATGAAAGAGAGAGAGAGAGAGAGAGAGAGAGAGAGAGAGAGATATATAGTCAGAGTGAGAGTGAATTAGCATGCCTACTGTGTATATAATTATGACAGATACATCAGTCTCGTGCCTCGATATCCGTCAGATTGCAAGAATTATGATGTACTGTCCACAATATATATGCAAATGTGTGTCCTCTCCATTAACACGTTCAGTACCAGTTGTCCTTTTATTTAGACTGGCTAATAATAGACGATTTTAATCAGTTTGAGAAGGGCCGCCAGCAATGAACAGGCTTCGAATTATCTTCCATTTAGGGGAGGTGTGGTGGAGTGGTCTTGCCACTGGACTGGTAATCCAATGGACCCGGGTTCAAATACCGATATGTCAATGGGAAGATATTATTGGGATGGAATTTGTGCTGTACCTAGTATCAGTGCATTACCTCAAAAGTCCACTGAAGCACCATATAAATACCCTCATTGTTCCCTGATTAAATAGCACTGTATGAATATTCCCATATTAATAAATATGCTATAGGGGGACAATGCCTAGTGAGTTCATTGCTCAATAGGTGGTGTCAAATAGAATGGAAAAATATCGTAACATATATTCTGGGCCAAAAAAAAAAAAAACAATAACAAAATAAATATACTGTATATACTATATTTACAGGGTATTCCAGTAATGCTTTTCATAAATTATATGGTGGACTCATCAGACAAAAATAAGAATACATTACTCTATGAACATGGGGTTGAGTATATATAATAACGGAGTTATTACACGATTTAAGTTAACGATAGATACAATGCCATTCAGTCCAAGGGGTAATGTTGCCATTTTAGTGGATTATATCCATTTGGCCTTCGCTATCGCTTGCTAGCCTCAAGGTATCCAAGATATCCAATCGGCGTTCTCTCTTCAGGCTAGCGAGCGGTAGCGAGCTGATGTTTTCGGTAGGAAAATCAAATCCGGCGAAGCCGGACATTTTATTTTTCTACCGAAAAGTCAGATCGCTACTGCTCACTATCTTGAGGCTAGCAAGCGATAGCGAAGGCCAAATGGATATAATCCACTAAAATGGCAACATTACCCCTTGGACTACATGGCATTGTATCTATCGTTAACTTAAATCGTGTAATAACTCCGTTATTATAAATACTCAACCTCATGTTCATAGAGTAATTTATTCTTATTTTTGTCTGATGAGTCCACCATATAATTTATGAAAAGCATTACTGGAACACCCTGTATATATATATACAGTATATATATATATATATATATATATATATATATATTATATATATATATATATATATATATATATATATATACCGTATATATATATATATATATATATATATATATATATTATATATATATATATATATATATATATATATATATATATACCGTATATATATATATATATATATATATATATATCGTATATATATATATATATATATATATATATATATATATACTGTATATATAAACAGATATCTGTTTATATATACAGTATATATATATATATATATATATATATATATATATATATATATATACTGTATATATAAACAGTTATAATCAATAAAATCTGGACATTCATTCTGCAAAGGGTAAACAAAATAAAAGAGAACAAAAAATCTGGACATTCATTCAGCAAAAGGAACTTAATTTATCGCCCTTGTCCCGTCATAGTACAAGTTTCTGTTCTCCCGTTTCTTTTATGTTGGAGCCCATTTACTACGCTTAATATTCAGCGAACCCGGCCGAGACTACGCTCCGTGAAGGCCAAATATTCACAGAGTCACGTTTTTAGCGCTGGTCGGGGGGCGGGGGGGGGGGGAGGGCAGTGTATTTTAGGTAACTTAGATGTGGAGACACAAGCTATTTTTCCTCATTTCTTACA
Organism: Paralithodes platypus; assembly: GCA_032716605.1. NCBI lineage: Eukaryota > Metazoa > Arthropoda > Malacostraca > Decapoda > Lithodidae > Paralithodes > Paralithodes platypus. The sequence continues at coordinate 62,303,409 of CM064482.1, forward strand.
GGCAGTTGTAGTCTGGCAGCATCAAAATTCAAGTTCCATAAGCATTAAATTAGGTAACATAATTTACCTTCGATCTAGCAAATGGGTCTCATAAATAGTACGATACAAAACTTGCTCGTCGGAAATTGCCGGAAAAAGCGCTCGTGTGACTTTAGATGGGGACACTAATGATGGCCCGTCGTGAACACTCGAACAGTATATTTATATTCTATATATTCAGGCCCAATTCCCACTTTTCCTATTCTCTTCTTTGTTTCCCCTCTTTTCCTTTTTTTTGGGGGGGGGGGGGCGACTCGAGACAGAGCCAGAACAGGGACAACACAACAGAAAACAATGAACACACAAAAACCAAATACTAATTCACACACATCTAGGTCATCCAGGAGCAACAGTATATTATTCACACACATCTAGGTCATCCAGGAGCAACAGTATATTTGAACTTCGGAAATACAATTAATTGGCAAAGCAATTAATTGTACCTTCTGTACCGGCGAAGTATTTTTAATTTTATTCTTTCTATATTTTGACAATTTTGTGCAGTTTAAGAAGTATATGTAGCAAAAGGGGCTACATGAGATAGTTTGAAGCCTGTTAATTACTGGAGGGCCTTTTTAAACTGAATATAAGCGTCTAATAATAGCCAGAAGAAAGTTAAAAAGACGTGGCGGTAGAGAAGGGGTTAAGGGGGTAGTGATTGGTTTTTGGTTTGTATATTTTTTTATTTATTTATTGTTTAGTTTCCTCGCTAGACCTCCATCAAGCTTAAAAAAAAAAAACCTAGACCCCCTTTCAAGATAAATGTGTAAATATTTTGGTAGAAAAATGTCCCGGCCGAAGGCCGGGACATTTTCAAATTAGAGGCTCGCTATCGCTCGCCAGGAAAAAATCGACACCTAAAGGGCACGAAAGGTATTAATATTGACAAGAAAATGAGGCAAAAGGTCTCAAAATCGCCAAACTAACGGAACGAACGTCTTAAAATCTCAACACTAGAAGGGAGAAGTGGGTCCAGAAAAAGCGAGTATTTCCCCCTTATTGAAAAGATTCGATTTAGTCAGGGATGGAATCGAGAGTTTTAAACCGCTTATGTTAATAGTCAAGCCCTAATAAGTGTTCTGTACATGCACTAATAAGTCATGTCCCAGCTGTCATTACGTTTGGCTTGTTCTGTGCTGAATTGATGTCTGTCAGATGTTGAATAGGGTGGGTAAGTGTAGGAACATGTTTGTATATTTCACCTGATATGAAGAAATGAAGTTAGATATTGCTGATACCAATTATTGATTAAAACATCACTTATTAGTGCGACTGTACATGCACTATTTTGAAACTGTATCAAATCCACGTGCAATAGTACAGTCACTTCTAAACATTCGTGGATCCCTATGATTTTACGTTAAGCAATTATTACTATCTGGATTGATGTTTTGATGGAACTTGCTTGTCGATAAATGTTGTATATACTGTAGCTTTGCAGTTGATGTATAGGCAATCATGCACATTAATTCGTGTCCAGAGATATACTTCCATAATTAGAAAGAGGGGAGGTCCAGGAATGTGTATGAGTGACTGTACATCTCTATATAATGCCCCCCAAAATTCTTCAGAGTTTGTCTTTAAGGGGGGGATGGTTCACTTTGTGGGCGATTTTTGCATGTATTCATTATGTTTCTAGTTTCCTCCCTAGACCTCCCTCAAATTAAAAAAAAACATCCATTAGATCCCTCTTCTAGATTATTTTGTACATTTTTTGGTAGAAAATTTTTCCGGCCGAAGGCCGGTTCTTCCAACATTACAGGCTCACTATCGTTCGCCAGGGAAAAAATTGACACCTAAATAGCACGAAAGGTCTAAATATTGACGAAAAAATGGGGCGAAAGGTCTTAAGTTCGACTAACTAATGGAGCAAACATCTTAACATCTGAAAACTAATGGGGCTAAACATGAGGGAGAAAGTGGTCCAGAAAACCGGTCCAAATAGGTAGGTATAATTTTATAATAGCTTGCAAGTGTAGGAATGGACCGAGCCGAAACTACTGAAGACTACCGGTACAGTACTTTGTCTAACTTATACTTAGTTTCTCGTGAAGGCAGGCGGAGATCTTTTGAATCCTGGTGTACAGTCTGTTTATCTATCTATCTATATGCTCAGGCCCAATCCCCACTTTTCCTATTTTTATTTTTATTTTTATTTGATTTTATTCTTTTTTTCAGTTATTTTTTTTTTTTTTTGCACAGTCACTCATAAAAATTCGTGGACCTCACCTATTTCTAGATATGAAAGTATAGCACTGGAGTCGAACATACGTATAAGATTTTCTATACATCAACTACACAACTATATATAATATTTATTGCAAAGCAAATATATATATATCCACGCAGTTAAAGTATCATAAAGAAAATCATAGGGGTTCCACATTTTTTTTAAAGGGACTGTACGAGCGGTCAGAACTGGGTTGCGGCAAATACTCTGGTGGTCAGGGGGGGATGGTTTTTATGCCGTGTGCTGACAGTGGGGTATTTTAGTACCATTGGGCAGGAGGAGGGCTCCGCGCGGTGTACGCTTGACCAGGCCGAGTAATTGTTGTTGCCCGTGCTAGGTCATGCAAGGAGGGAGGTCACGGGGCAACTTGTTCACAGGGTAGGCCATGTTGTTTACCCAGTGAGCCAGTGTGTGCAGTTGATCCCAATAGTTCGTTTTGTTTTGTTTTGTTATTTTATTTTTTATTTTCAATCCTTATATGTGTGTGTGTGTGTGTGTGTGTGTGTGTGTGTTGAAGAGTTTAGACAAGCATAGATACTGGTGTCGTGTTTCATGAAGAATCCACAACGTAATTAAGCAGGCAAGTCTATTAAGGGGAGATGGGTTGTTTTTTCTAGACCCCTTTCTCCCTCATGTTTAGCACCATTAATTTTCATCTCTTAAGATTTTTGCCCTATTAGATTGTCGATTTTAAGACCTTTCGCCCCATTTCTTAGTCAGTATTTAGGTGTCGATTTGTTTATCTGGCGAACGAAAGTGAGCCTGTCATTTTGGAAGAACCGGCCTTCGGCCGAGACATTTTTCTACCGAAAACATTTACAAATTAATCTACAAGGGGGATCAAATGGATGTTTTTGTTTTGTTTTTAAGTTAGATGGAGGTCTAGGAAGGAAACTAGAAAAAATCATGAATACATGAATAAATTACCAAAAAGTGAACCATCCCCCCTTAACAGGTATACAACATGGCGACTATATAAGAAGTTGTTGATGCGAAGACAAAAAAATGGTGGATGGGGGCAGGTGGCGAGGAAGAGGGCTTAGGGTAACGCCAAAAAGTAAAGGAAACTTTTCCAATATGTGGTTTGATTTGGGTGGATACGAAAAAGCATGCATGGATGGAATGTAAGAAAACAATTATGAATATAGAAGAACCGTAATCTGAGGTGAGGGATTGAGACATTAAAACTTACGAATTCGCAGAGAAGGAAACTGAAAGGCATACATAAAACGAAGTATGACAATAATGAACATACGACTAAACGTGCTGAAAATGAAGTTGAAAGATTTTGTTTCAGGGTTAGACATAGAACACATTAGATATTGTATGTGGTGGGAAGATAAAGAGAACAGTGTCTGTGTTGTGTTATTCGTAGAAGGGTGCGGAAAACAATGATCGTTATTAGGAATGAATTGCCGGGAAAGAGGAGAGGAAAAACATAGGCATAGACAATTTATGACAGAAAAACTGAAACGTGTGGGAAAGCGCAGAACTTGGCGGGTATGAATGTAAGAATGATCGAATATGCTTACATCGAAGAGCATGTTAAGGGGGGGATGGGCGTATTTATTTTATCATTTATGTATTTATTTATTTTCTATTTTAGTTGCCTCCCTAAACCCCCTTCAAGTTTAAGCCCCCCCCCCCTTCGCGGACCCTCGTTCAAGATATATTTGCAAATTTGTCCATAGAAAGATTTCCCAGCCATTACCCGGTTCCTCTTAAAATACAGGCTTACTATCGCTCGCCACTTAAATAATCGACACCTAAATGGCACGAAAAATCATAATATTGACAAACTAATGGGCCGAACGTCTTAAAGTCTGAACACTAATGGGGCTAAACATGAGGAAGAAAGGGAACCAGAAAAAAACTATCCGTCTCCCCTTAAGAGAGATGGAAAGCGGAAGAGTTGAAATATGAAAGAGAGGAAAAAGAGAAATTCAATAATAATGCCAAGCTGGAAGTAGGAAGTTAAGGGGGGTCACCTGCTTTTTTTTCTCTTTCTCTCCTTTTCTCTCTTTCTCTGGCTTGTATCCATTCGGCCCCATTCAGCCAACTGCTTTAAGACGTTTATCCCCATCAAGGTGTCAATTTCTTCCTGGCGAGCGATAGCGAGCCAGCATTGTATGGAGAAATCCGGCTTCGCCGGAGACATTTTTCTATCGAAAAATGTACAAATTTAGCTTGCTGTCAAAACATAAATATATACATGCTGGCTCGCTACCGCTCGCCAGGAAAATATTGACACCTGAACAGGGGTAAACGTCTTAAAACAGTAGGCTGAATGGGGCCGAATGGATACAAGCCAAAGAGAGAGGGAGAGAAAGAGTAAAAAAGGCGAGGTGGGCTCCCTTAAGAGGATCAGGAAGTCACGGTTCATCACACTTTATTGAAATTTGACTGCGCTGTGCAATTTGTCTGGGGAAGTTATTGTGAAAGTAGTAATTGTTTCCATCCACAATGTTATCGATGATACTGGTAAATATACTTGTTTGACTAAGTGTAAAGGACGAGTCAAACGAGAGAGAGAGATATATATATATATACCGGTATATATATATATATATATATATATATATATATATATATACTGTATATATACAGTATATACGGTATATTAATATTATTATTATTATTATATATATATATATATATTTTTTTTTTTTTTTTTTTTTTTTTTTTAATCTCCAGCTTACAGTCTATTATATCTGGCAACATTTTTGGACTATTTAACGTTGATGACAGCAGCTATCTATAGATGGATATTTCATGCTTTTATTCTTAACTGATTTTACTCGCCCAGAATAGCTAAAACAAACAAATAATAATAATAAACAATATATAAATGAAAACAAAACACTTTAAAAGGCGCTATGGCGAGTCGGGTTTCTGTGAGTTGGATACAGTCGCTTATTGTCAGCCTGAATATAAGAACAAAGAGGACTATGGTGCTAAAGGATTTACTTTAGGTACCTTTAACCCAATATATACGAGGTGTCTTTCCTAATCTGAATGTAATTTACTGTTATGATAGCGTATGTCTTGATAGCGTAATGCATAGTGCGCGGAATTTCGATGCGAGTATCCTGGGTTCAAGTCCTCGGAGTGCCACGTGTATTTGTTGATTTCATGAATTGAGTTTAGATGTGAAGTTGGTTGGTGTAAAAACATAATGATACATACTCAAATATATGAGCCAGGTAGTTGTAATCTCCCTTGACTGTCAGGTGTCTTTTGTTATCGCATAAAAATCGTCTAATGTTAGCCAGAATAAAGTGAAGAAGCCGACAGGTGAGACTGGAGCACCGCAGACTGTCAGGTATAAGGGCCATTAGGGAGGACCAGGTGACGTGTGTGTGTGTGTGTGTGTGTGTGTGTGTGTGTGTGTGTTAGAGAGAGAGAGAGAGAGAGAGAGAGAGAGAGAGAGCGAGAAGAGAAGAGAAGAGAGAGAGAGAGAGAGAGAGAGAGAGAGAGAGAGAGAGAGAGATGGACGGAGGGGTGAATATTGTGCCTGTGTGTCTGTATGTGTAAATGCCTCTTGTGTGTCTGCGTATGTGTTTTTGCATGTATGTTTGCATAATCAAGGTGGGTGGCAGGGCAGGTGATGTGTGTGTGAGTGCCTGTATGTGCGGGCGCACGTGTGTGTATCTATACGTGTAAATGTGACTTTTATCACACAATAAGCGTCGCGTGTGTGTGTGGCTGTCAGTGTTTTATGTGAATGTGTGCTAATGTGATTGAAATACATAGTGCGGTAGTGTGTGTGTTTTGGTATGTTTGTGTTGATAAGAGCACATGGGTTTGTATTAGAATTTGTGTATATACAGTTAACATTATTACTTTTGATGATAGTTGGTGATTACCTCGACATTTTTGCGACGTGAAACAATTCGTACTATAGTCCATTCAATATAGTTAGACCAGAGATCTTGACCACTATACTTGATGTCACGGGAGAAAAGAAATTCCCGTTTGGCAACCATCTTCCAACCTGTCCGATTTAGTGCATTCATGTAGTGAATAGCTAAATTAAATATAATGATGCTAATATTGACAAAGAAATGAGTCGAAAAGTCTTAGAATCGACAAACTAAAAGGGCAAACATCTTAAAATCTGAAAACTAATGGGACAAAACATGAGGAAAAAGGGGGCCAGAAAAACGACCTATCTCCCCTTAACCCCTTCTGTACCGGCGACGTATATTTGGTTTATTCTGGCTACTGTAAGACGATTATATTCAGTTTAAAAGAGGCCTCCAGCTTTGAACTATCTCACGCAACCCTTTTTACAACCACAGATCCTTCTTAAACTGCACAAAATCGTCTAAACATAGCTACAATAAAGTGAAAAGATGTCGCCGGTACAGAAAGTGTTAATTCTCCACTAGCGGGTGACAAGGAGGCAGGCTGGCAGGAACCTGATGCACACCCACACGTAAAGTTGGCCAGCAGCAATGTTAATGACTTTATAATGTAGAGTCTGTTGGGGCGGCCCCGAGCGAGCACCTGTGTACCCTATAAGAGACACTATAGAGAGGGTGGGGGGGGGGGGGGGTTGATATCTAGGGGTACTGTCAGATCGCTTGTGATCCATCAAAGGACTGAAGGGGAGATTATTATATATAATTTTATATTGTTATTAATTAATTCATGTATTTATTTATATAGTATATTATTATTAGTAATAGTATATTTATTTATTTATGTATTTTTATTGTTTGTTTTTTTAGTTTTTTCCTTAGACCTTTATCATGCTTAACAAAATATATATATTTTAAATTACGTTAATCTTTATTGTTTTAGTTTCCTCTGTAGACCTTCATCATGCTTAAACAAATAGCCCCAGGACCCTCCTTCGAGATAAATTTGTGCATTTTTCAGTAGAAAAATCCTTCTATATTGCAGGCTTGCTATCGCTCGCCAAGGAAAAATCAACCCCTATATGGCACGAAAGGTCTTAACATTAAAAAGGGAATGGGGGAAAAGGTCTTAAAATAGGCAAACTAAGGGGGGCAAACGTCTTAAAATTACACTAAGGGGATTTACTTCACCTATATTTACAGCACCCCAACTAAGCCTCTCAAATATTCCTTGACAGCTGCCACCAGAAAATCTCTAATTGTCACCATACTATTTGTCACCATACTATCTTTGCCGAGTGAACAACTATCTTTACTTAACTATTTACAATCTAACCAACACACCTAGACTTTCCTTAATGTAGAAATCACCCCCTTAAATGTTGTTTAGTGGAGCTACCCCGTGTCAGACCAGGATTCGAACCCAGGTCCCTACGCTCACGAGACGAGACCTCTCACCACTAGACCAAGATAATTACTTCGCTTGGGCTCGTAGTGTAAGCGGTTATTTATAATTGCTTTTCTTGATTTGATGTGGAAATACTAAGAACATTAATTTTACCTGCGATGTAAATCTAAAGTCTAAGATACAAAATACAATATTTTCATCTATGAATCGACAGTTTAGCCTGAAGAATCTATACCGGCATTGCACAACCTTATATATATATATATATATATATATATATATATATATATATATATATATATATATATATATATATATATATATATATATATATATATAGAACATCCAGCCGAGGGATGGGTGAACAGGTAGCGAACAAGTCGAGGATTAACTGTAATGTTTTTAATATTTATATGGTGTAATTCGTCAAATATTATATGGGTTATATGTGATCTCAGGGTTAACATGAATAAAGAGTCATGTGGTATTATACGTTTGATAGGTTCTTGTTTCAAACTGTTTGATTATTATATCGGTTTAAAATTTACATTGGCATGATTGGACAAACATCCTGGACATTTCATGGTGTCAACACTCTTTTAATCAGATGTCGTTAATGTTTGCTTGATACGAACATGTATTCACTGTGTAAAAGTTTTCTCGAAGAATGGGTCAAGGAGAGGCTACACACTTTGAAGGGATGTTTCATGTGATATTAGTCATTAGCGTGTGTAATTTCAGAAAACACCAAGGTATTTGGGTCATATGGTCCCTATAAGATCAGATAAAGTCAATACTTTAGGTGATCCAGGGGTCAGATGGGCCCAAACAGAGAGAGAGAGGGAGAGTTAAGTATGGATGAGCGTGGGTTTACACGGGGCAGTGATTGGCAGCTGCCTTTGAAAGCAAGCGGGAATGGGAAATTTATTCGGCATATTTGGAGTCGGTGATGGTTGGTGAATATTGGTTGGCGCTTGAATCAGAGAACATTAGTCTGTTTAAGTCTTTAATTTATTTTACTAGAAAGAGAAAACATCACTACTGTTATGCACTTCGATATCCCTGAACACTAAAATTGTTCATGTATTTATAAAACGCTTTTGAAACAGGAAATTAATTGGAAATATGTTTTGATTTATTAATTTTCTTATAAAATTAAGCTTCTCCATTTTTTAATATATGAAAAATATAAATCTGCAGAAGGCCTATTGGCCCATACGAGATAGATCCATTCTTCTCTACATCCCTAACCTTTTTCCCTACACTAAAAATATCTCTCACTACAATATATATTCCCTACAATTCACATTATAATATGTGTGAAGAGCTGAACATGAAACTTACCCTACCAAAATGAGGCACTTGTTATACCGATGTTAAGACGCAATAACAGGGTGTCTCAAATCGTGCATCATAGTACAGGCATGATTTGTGACATTCATCAGGGGGCATTAAATAAATAAAAATATAATAAATAAATACGGCCTTCCTCCTCACCCAGACCTCCCCCCCCCCCCCATCTTCCAGCATGCATTAAAAGTTTCCCCTCTATCACCACCCAACGACTTAACTATTCTCCAACTTGCTCAGCTGGCGATTCACCATTCATGTTGCACCCGTCGCCTTCCCGCGCCCGTAGTCCCTGAGAATGGTGAGGGGTCTTCTTTTATCCTTCCCCTCTTTTCATTATTTGGGTTATTAATGGGACATGGGCCGGTTTTCTGGACCACTTTCTCCCTCGTGTTTAGCCCCTTTAGTTTTCAGATGTTAAGATGTTTGCCCCATTAGTTAGTCGATTTTTAGACCTTTCACCCCATTTCTACGTCAATATTTAGACCTTTCGTGCTATTTAGGTGTCGATTTTTTCCCTGGCGAACGATAGTGAGCTTGTAATGTTGGAAGAACCGGCCATCGGCCGGGAATATTTTGGAAATTTTTCTACCGAAAAATGTACAAATTAATCTAGAAGGGGGATCTAGTGGATGTTTTTTTTTTAATTTGATAGAGGGCTTGGGAGGAAACTAGAACAATAATGAATACATGCAAAAATCGCCCAAAAAGTGAACCATCCTCCCCCCTTAAGAGGCGAATTATAATAGCTTTACATCGCTGTGCGGAAGTCAGGTAACTATATGATATAGTTTTTATCTCTTCTAAAACCTAGAGTCTCTTCCTAAGTTGGAAACGTCGTCTAATGTTAACCAGAATCAAATTAAAGTGATCTTATTTTATTGGAGACATTTAGAAGATTGGAGACTATATTTAGATTACTTTTGTCAAATGAATTACCCGTTTATAGATCACATGCGAGATTCTTAATATTTGCCTTAGTTTTGAATGAAAGTACATTAGTTATCCCATGAAATAGCTGGAGAGAAATGCTAATAAAGATTAATACCAAGAAAGAATGGCTCTCTCTCTCTCTCTCTCTCTCTCTCTCTCTCTCTCTCTCTCTCTCTCTCTCTCTCTCTCTCTCTCTCTCTCTCTCTCTCTCTCTCTCTCTCTCTCTCTCCACCCACCTGTACATCAACCACCTGTTAGTTTAGTATTCCCCGTGTTGTTCTTCTCTCGTCTATATTTACCTCCCTCACACTAGATATATTCGACATGCAATCATTCATATTTATTGTTTGTTTGTTTTGTAATTCAACTCTCTCTCTCTCTCTCTCTCTCTCTCTCTCTCTCTCTCTCTCTCTCTCTCTCTCTCTCTCTCTCTCTCTCTCCTCTACCCTGTTCCAAATATGTAGGCCAGGAATCGTAACTCCTATCCTCTATAACTCAATAAGGGCTAGACAAATTGGGCTGTAATATCTTCCCACCTATTCCCTGGCTGACCCTTCCCAAATGGTAGAAATATCAGCTCGATTACTCTAGTTGTTTGAGTTATAGAGGCGAGTTGTCAAGTGTGTTCGCCTACTTAATCGGAACAGAGTATAATACCTATCTAAATAAATGTCATCATTCCAAACGTATGACCTTGTTGTTGCGGTGCCTAGTTTTTTTTTTATCAATCAACCAATCAATCAATCAATATCGATCTATCTATCTATCTATCTATCTATCTAATTAATCAATCAATCAATCAATACTGCAATCAATAATGATCTCGCTTTTTGTTCACTATAGTCTGTTTGTTCTCAGCAGACGGTAAATGCAATACCTTAGCAGCTGATGTTTCCTTTTACATTTGATTCTGGCTAAAATTAGACACCTTTATGCAGCTCAAGAAGGACCTATGTTGTTTAGAGCGTTTATTGAGATCCTCTTTACCCCTTCGAGTCCTAGAGGTAGATTTTAAGCTAAAGAAAATCGACCAACGGTAACCACAATATGATGACAATTGTGTCATGGTGCTGAAGGGGTTAATGACACCTAAAAGGCACGAATGGTCTTATTATTGACAAAGAAATGAGGCGAAAGGTCTTAAAATCGACAAACTAATTGGGCGAGCGTCTTAACATCTCAAAGACTAATGGGGATACGCATGATGATGAAAGGGGGCCATAAGAACGGCCCATCTCCCCTGAAAGAATATCGCAAAAAAAACAAAAAAAAAACACGAACATTTCTCAGTAGTAGTATATAAAATGTTATCGTATCTTCTCTCTTCCTTGTTCTTTTGTTTTATCTTCCATCACCATTTGTCTCTTATCCACTCTCTTTTAACCCTTTGGAAATTATGACGCCTTTTGACAAGTTTATTCTGGCTATCATTAGACGATTTTATGCAGTTTAGAAAGGGTCTGTGGGACTTTATTCTGGCTATCATTAGATGATTGTGTACAGTTTAGGACGGATTTGTGGGAATTAGAAGGGTAAAGACTATCGCAATTAGCCCTTTGTCATCCATGTACCCTTCCTAATCTGAATAACATCGTCTTATAATAGCCAGATAACCGAAAATAAACACGTAATCGGATCTTGACAGTGGTGTGAGAATGCTTGGCTCCGTGAGATTTTTTTTTTTTTTTTTTTCATCTCCCAATGCGATGATGAGTGTGTTTTTGTTTTACTGAAGAGTTCTATTTCCTCTGATTCTGGCAAAAATTAGATGATGTTATGCAGTTTAAGAAAAATCTTTGTTATCAAGAGGGTTTATTGAGATCGTATTTACCCATTTGAGTCATAGTGGTAATTTATAAACTTAAAAACAAACGTGTAATGGTATCCAGAACATGATGAACATTACGTAATGATGGTGAAGGTTCTATAAGTCGTCGTGCCGGTACCGTCCGAATGGTAGGTTTCGTGAGAAGATTTTATCTCGCAATGCGATGATGAGTTTTGTTTTGTTTATTTTCTTAATCCACCTACCGGCATATTTATCTGTGGTTTATCAATATGCCTATTAATTGATGTACAGTTGGCCACATATGTTTAGTTCCTCGTCGTGATCTTATGTATGAAAATAAAATAGCATAAATTTGTTACGAGTGTGGTTTATTTTAATTATCAGTTGACTAATCAGGTGAGTTAACCACTGCATAAGAAACTACACTCGTAATTCAACCATACGCATTATATTTCCATGTATCAGATCACGGAGGTGAACATAACTTAAGTGGCCAACTGTACATACAGAGCTTCCTCAGTTATCTGGTGGTTATATTTGTTTTTATTTCAGTTACCTACATTCAATTTCATTACAGCTACTGCCAGACGACTTTCATTACAGCTACTGCCAGACGACTTTCATTACAGCTACTGCCAGACGACTTTCATTACAGCTACTGCCAGACGACTTTCATTCAGCATTGATAATGACCTTTTAGAGTTTAAGCCTATAAACGACCCAAGATAGACCGTTTTCGTAGGCATGTGGGAAATGTGCTACTTCTTCCCACTACGAAGGATTTAAGAAAGTGAATACTGTGTTAAGAACAAACTTACCCAGTTTTCTTACACAGTTTATTAATTTTACACATTACCTTACTTTGATTATCACTGGTGTAAGACTTAAGTGTCTGAATAGTAAAAATATTACAAATTGTTTCCTTTATTATATCGGATTTCAGATAATGCCTGAATAAGAAGTTACTTCTACTTTTCGTATTCCTCAAGGTGAAAGGTTTCGCTAAGTAAAGTTTAAGAATATAGTAGGTCCCACGGTGTGGCCTCCCTACAGCCAAAGTGGGCAGTCCCTCGACCTTTGACCTGGTCAGGTGTGGCATAAGTCACCCTGGACCACAGGCGTATCCGGAGGTCTCTGTGGGTAGTGGATTTTAGCCTCTCTGGATTAAGGTACGACGGGTCAAATTTGCTACGGAGTTCGACATCGTGATAGACACTCAGTTCGGCTGGTTATGAAAGCGAGGACTACGCAACAGAAAGAACATATTGCTATTGCTCGCTGTCCAGAATTCATAATGAGTAGGAGAATCGATACTTAACATCAGCCAAATTTTTGCAATAGGGATTTGCACCATGTCATTGGCGGAAGTATATATTTATTCAATTATTTATGTTGCCTTTGGAGTATCACATTGTGAACTTATCATATTATTTTTAACATCGTTCTATAAGAGAAAATACGCAATTGTGATATTTATTTAAATTTGAAACATAAAGTACTATTTTATCTAAGAATGGTCAGCACTCAGAAGACTGGTCGTACCTCCATAGCTTCAAATACAATTGTCGCTCCTAAATAGTCCTTAAACCATATGCATAATAAACTTCATATTCAGGTATGCATTCAGTTTCTAGACATATATTATTATTCACGTATTATCATGATAGGAAAACATAGATGGAGTTACTAATGTGAGCCACGACTTTGGAAGGTGATTGTATGGTAGAGCTACAGTTCAAGGGTAAACGAACAAGGGGCCAATCCTGACAGCACCCTTGAGCTGAACCCACACAGGCCCGTTTGTAATGAGGGTAATGAGAGATCTTATATACCTCTTCCACACCTGTTTCAAACCCTCCAATTTTGAAAGTATATACGGTATATATCTCTCTCTTCGCCGCAATGTTGCATCTCTCTCATTATTCTACTGCTATTACAATAATCAGTGTTCCTTAGAGCTCTCTGTGTATACCACCCCCTCTTCGTAGAGCACATAGCACCCGTCTTGCAACACAATGCCACCCCTACTCTGTGCAACTCTCCAACTCAACAGTGAAACGTTATTCTCAATCTTTCTTCTATTCAACATCTGAGCTCTGGAACTCTCTCCCAGAATCAGTCGTTCCCTCTTCCTATGACTTAACTTGCTTCACACTCTGGGTGTCCAGGCATTTTGGCTTGAACGTCCCTTGATTTTGGCCCTGTCACTCTTTCAACTCTCGGGGAGGCACTCGTCACAGGCAGTTCTGCCTTTTGTTATATTCCGGCAACTATTAGACGATTTTACTATGCTTAGGACGGATCTGTGGTATCTTAAAGGATTAATTGAGACAGTTTGTAGCCTTTTAATGGTTATACGTCCTTCCTAAACTTAATAATGTCATCTAATAGTTGCCAGAATATTATGAAACGAACGTCACCGTGTTCAGCATGGGTTACGAAATATATCACATTCACCTTAGCTACCAGGACCAGTGCCGTAGGGGAGGCACTCGTCACAGGCCGTTTTCCCTTTGGTCTTCCTCATCCACGTAGACAACAAACGTCAAAATGTTGCCAGATAAAAATACAGATACAAATTTGACAACAGTTCTCGTGTAATAACTCCTTTAGCCTATTTCGCGTACAGTTGGATACATAAATTTGCATCCACTCCCTGATTTTTGTGTGTATAAGTAAAATTAGTGGAATTGAATGGCTAGAATATTATGCTATGCAACTGTCAAGGGGGGAGGGTTGCTTTTTCTGGACCCCCTTTTCTCTCATGTGTAGCCTCATTAGTTCTGAATTTTCAAGACGTTTACCCCCATTAGTTTGGTGATTTTAAAATCGTTCGCCCCATTCTTTGCCATATTAAGACCTTTCATATAATTTAGGTGTCGATTTTTTGCCTGGCAAGCGATTGCTAGCCTGTAATTTAAGAGGACAGGCCTTCGGCCAGGACATTATTCTATCGACAAATTCACAAATTTATCTTGAAGGTGTGTGTGTGTGTGTGCGTGGGTGTGGGTGTGTTTTAGCTTGGTGGAGGTCTAGGGAGGAAACTAAAAAAATATATGTAAAAATATAAATAAATTAGCAAATACATACGCCAATGATCATATGAAATAACAACTTGATAAAATAAATATTCACTCATAATTCAACCATACTAATTTTCCTTCCATACAGAAAATGAGGCAGTCTGTCCAAATTTATGTGGCCAACTTTACATTTGATCAAGAACGCTAAATTTGCACCGTTCATTTTATCAAGAACGCTTCATTTGCACCGATCATAATTTACTCCCTAACGAACTTGCCCTAACGTATTCGCTCATCTAGAATTGAGAAACGAAGCCTTGAATATATTTATGATCATATATCGCTGATTTACCTTGGTGGAGAGGTGATGAAATAAGTGATACATTTTAAACGTCTGCCTCAATAAATTTAGAATATTATCTATATCATAAATTCATATTGCGATAGTTTGCAGTATACAGTATATTGATGGACAAAATAAATTATGTTCCCCTTTTTGTTTTACCTAACGGAGGTAATATATAAATACTTACTTTATATTTCTATTATTTCAACATGTACACAGTAAAAAACAAATGTTTTTTATAAAAAAACACAAAAATGGTGTTTTGAGAAACATTATACGTTTTTGGCGCGTTGCATTTAATACATATATGTATATATTAAAACGTGTTTAAAAATGAAACAATCTGAAGTTTCATGTGTTTTTGTAAACGCTTTCTTGTTTTGTCATATTGTGAACGAGAAAATATAATTAGATGCAAAATTTGTGGATATATTAAAACTATGATTTCATGTTGATGTTATAATCCATTCTAAAACAACATAAATAATGAATATCTTTACTTTTATAATGACTACAAGTGTTTACAAGAAAACATAAGGTGTTTAGAATAGAACACGTGTTTCATTTATAAACGCCTAAATCCGTTTTATAAGTGTAACAAACCCTTAAAAAACAAATTTTGTTTATACAAAAACACTTGTTTTGTTTTAAAGGAAACCCGCGTTTATATAACAATGCCAAAATGTGTTTTAGAAGTGAAACAAACAAACGCATTTTTTGTGTTTTTGCAAAAACACCCTCTTTTTACTGTGTACAGCTACTGACGAATGTTCGTGATGAAATATGCTATATATTAATAAATACATATATAATTATGAATATATAGCTGATGTGATCTCAACAGATATATTTGCATGCAGAAAATCGCAAGAGCTCACGAACATTTGCCAGTTGCTGTACATAATATGTTCATCTATCTTTATGTATTTCATGTATGCGTTTCAAATATCTTCGCATATTATAATTACGCAAAATACCGTCATGGTAATCTTACTTGTCATGCTGGAATCAGGAAAAATAGTATATATATATATATATATATATATATATATATATATATATTGAGTATATATCACAAATACACATGAGCCACTAAATGTTTCCAAGCTCTCAGTGGGGTTGGAACCGTCGACCGTCAGACGATAGCCGACGCTTTAATCAATAGACTGCCGTGGTGTAGTTGATTAAAGCGTCGGCTATCGTCTGACGGTCGACGGTTCGAACCCCACTGAGAGCTTGGAAACATATATATATATATATATATATATATATATATATCCGATTTGTAAACCAGAAAGGTCAATGTATCAGTCTGCTCGAATATTTTTCCAGACTGAATTTATCATTTTATAGAAACTAGAATATGTTGTACTTATTTTATCAATATGATCGCTTGGTAATTGTGGCTTCAGATTGTAACATAATCCTTGGAGTATGTACAACACTATTTTGAATACTAGACTGTCCATAATGGTTCATCTACCTTATCTGTATATATATCTATCTATCTATATATCTATCTATGTATCGATCTCTATCTATGTATCGATCTCTATCTATCTATTCATCTCTCTATCATTCTATTATATCTATCTATCTGTACATTGTATCGATCTATCTATATAATATAATATTGGTATGTGTGTGTCTAAAGTAATGCAAGATTGGAGTAGCCCCGCTTCCTACTTACATCCCAACATATAACTTGAGTGTCTTCCCGTTATCCCCGTGACCCGAGCCGCTGTATACAATATATAATAATAATATGAGATAGAACACTGCAGGTATGACATTTGAGTAGGCTGTGACAGTTCTCCTCTTTTGCATACTGGCCAGGGATCAACGAACCGCTTAAGGGGAGGTTTTTAGTTTGTTCCCTGGACCTTCATCAAGCTTAAAATGTCACCCCCTTGATCCCCTTTCAAGATAAATTTGTAATTTTTTCGGTAGAAAAATTTCCCGGCCGAAGGCCGGTTCCTCTTAATTACGGGCTCGCTATCGCTCGTTAGGATTTTTTTTACATCTAAATGGCACGAAAGGTCTTAAAATTGACAGAAAAGGAGCAAAAGTTCTTAAAATCGCCAAACTAATGGGGCGCACGTCATAAAATATCAAAAGCAATGTGGCTAAACATGAGGGAGAAAGGGGCCAAGAAAAAAAAATCCCTCCAGTGGAAATCTCCGCTATACACTGTCCCCAAAAGATCCACCGCGACACTGAGACAAGCGACAGGCGCACCCACTGTCCCAACGGCCCACCGACTTGTTGTGTTTTATGCAACCCAGATCTGGCCATTCTTACGATTGACCGCACGTTTAATGTTACTAATCTGTTATCAATCATGGGTTTTTTTTTAACCCTTTCACGCATTTATGACGCAGAGGTTGCCAGATTAGCAATAAGAAATAGAGTTCTCTCACTCTTATAATTACCTCACCAAAATTAGTTTTCTGCCCACAACTAACTCAAAGACAACTGCAGAGGTTGAAGTAACTAAACTAATGGTTTCTAAACACCCCTGATGGTAACAAAGGCTTTAAAGTATCCCTAATAGGCTCAAAATCGCGTCATATGCGTGAAAGGGTTAAGATACACATTTGTATGCATATGGAAGACACAATCATACATTTTAACAAACAAAACATTAGTTTCAGATTGCATATTTTGTTTGCTATTATGTAGGCAAAAATGACAGTAGATTAATTGCATTGATAAATGTATCTTTTTAATAGACGTTATGTGGACAACTTAGTGTACGTAAAATTTACGTTTCGTATGGCTGACTAGACATGCATACTCTTCCATTCCAATGTTTAGTAGGTTAACAAATTCGTTACATTCATGTAGAAATGGTATTGGTTTTGAGTTAAGAAGACTAGAGCATAGTAAATTGTGATAATGCTAAGATGACGAAAATGCAGTACAGACCAGTATATCTTGGCATACATAGGAACTGCCCATCTCGGTTGCACTAAATAACCTCGCTACCCGCCCTCTCTACTTATTTATATTGACTGCAGCGGGGCCCGGGAAATGATATAATACTCTGGGGACAAATATTTTACATCAATATATCTGTTTTCAAATACGTTAGTCTGCCCCGTGAAATCCAGAAAACGGTGTGGCCTTATTTTCCCGCTTGGCTTTCTTTATTTTCTCTATTTTTGTCGATTGTGTCATTTTTGTTTTTAGTATTTTGTGTTGTGCTTTCACCGGTCGGCTTACGGTGTTCGGCTGTTTTGCATATGCTTTTTATGAGGTCATTCTTATAATGTCAACCATGCAAGATATACTATTGGCCTTAGATAATGTTTGAAGATACATTTTCTTTAGAATTGTGCATGTCATTCACAACAATATTGGTTTACTTAGGTCGAAGTTGACGCATTTATATTGCAATTTGGTCTACGTTGATAGGAATATTGAATACAAACAAGTGAGCATGGATGTCTTTTACGTATATATAATGGGCTTACCCATCAGGCTTTGTCACTTTAATGCAGTATTGATTTTTACAGCAACGTACTTGATATTTCTAAGATCAGCGTGTGTCAGTATTTTCTAGGACCTTGAATACTCCCCCCCCCCCCCCCCCCCACACACACACACACTTATACAATCACATTTAAAGAATAGAGCCAGCTATCATATCGTAAACAGAAAATAATATCCTCGATCTTTGTGATGATTTCGGGAATACTAAGAGTTGGAGAATATGCTACAAATAGACGACAGAATCGCACACGGGTAAACATCACTCGCAAGTTCGTTGGTGAGAGAACATGATCTTATCAAACGTATGCAAATTATGTTATTGCTGAAGTTGTATGTATGTATGTATGTACTCAGGAACATACGCCATAGCTGGGGGTGGCCAACTCGAGACAGAGCCTGAGCATAAACAACATTTAAAGTTCCAATTCTTAGGGTCTGGAACCACTTTCGAGTTCCCTCGCCCCTCACTCTGTCTCGTCCAGTAGGTGAATTTTACAAGGGGAGGAGGATTCCTAGCCCCCTGCCCCCAGAAGGATAAGTAGGACAGAGAGAGACAGACAGTAACGGGTAAGGTTGGGTAGAGGATGCCATTCCTCACTCTGGATAGAACCAGCCTTCACGGATATGTCGAAGTAAGAATGCTTAAGGGGAGATGGGTTGTTTTTCTGGTCCCCTTTCTCCCTCGTGTTAAGCCCCCTTTTGTTTATATTATAAGACGTTCGGACCATTAGTTTGGCGATTTTAACACCTTTCGCCCCATTTTGTTATAAATTTTAAGATCTATCGTGCCATATTGGTGTCGATCTTTCCCTGGCGAGCGATAGCAAGCCTGACATTTTAAGAGGAACCGGCCGAAGGACATTTTCTACCGGAAAATGTACACATGTACAAATTTGTCATGAAGGGGGGGGGGGGGTCTAGGGGGTGTTTTTCTAAGCTTGATGGAGGTCTAGCGAATAAACTAAGATATACTGTATAGGAATATAATATATTAATAGACAACAAAAAACGGCCCATCTCCCCTATAGTGTTTACCGCACACCAATCTCTATTCGCACAGTCAGGCTTCCCCCAACTCTCCTTCGCTGGTTACCTGTGCCGTGCCGCCGCCCTCTCTCTCCCCCCCCCCCCCCTTCCAGTATCTCCCTATCTCTCCTTTGAGGCCCCGTCACGTTCCCGGTCCATTACTGTTGGGTAAGGTTGCCGGGGGTTCCAGCCAGGGCCCGGGGTTTCCATTAACCAGAGGTGTTCCCTTGACCAGCCTTCACGTGATTATCGTCGGGGGGGAAATTTATGGGTTTGTTGATAAGACCTGAAGACTTGGATCACGCTGGACGAGAGAGAGAGAGAGTGTGAGAGTGAGTGTGTGTGTGTTATAGGTGGATATGTTAAGACCTGAAGACTTGGATGTGAGGAGTGTGTGACCTACTGTATAATAGGCATAGGGAAGAGAGAGTGTGTCTGTGAGTGTGTGTGTGTGTGTTATAGGTGGGTTTGTTGATAAGACCTGAAGGCTTGGATTATACTGGACGGGAGTGAGTGGAAGTGGGAGGAAAGTGTGACGAACTGTATACAAGCATAGGGGAGAGAGAGTGAGAGTGAGTGTGTGTGTGTGTGTGTGTGTGTGTGTGGGTGTGTGTGAATGTGTATAATAATAATAATAATAATAATAATAATAATAATAAACGGTTTAGTTAAAGAAAGGCAGTCCGATGAGCTGAAAATACACATTTTATAATTTAGTGGATGAATGTACTTACTCTAGTTGTACTTACTCTAGTTGTATTGCGGGCTGTGTGTGTGTGTCTGTGTGTGTGTGTGTGTGTGTGTGTGCGTTTTTACCATAACGGTTATATAATTACCAAATATAATTGTAATGTAATAACCTGACATCAATAATGAGATATAATTAATACTGGTTCTTCTTCTTCACAGACTGACGTTTTCCTATCAACCAACTTACGGTACGTGTTTTCCTATCAACCAACTTACGGTACGTGTTTTCCTATCAACCAACTTACGGTACGTGTTTTCCTATCAACCAACTTACGGTACGTGTTTTCCTATTAACCAAATTACGGTACGTGTTTTCCTATCAACCAACTTACGGTACGTGTTTTCCTATCAACCAACTTACGGTACGTGTTTTCCTATCAACCAACTTACGGTACGTGTTTTCCTATCAACCAACTTATGGTACGTGTTTTCCTATCAACCAACTTACGGTACGTATTTTCCTATCAACCAACTTACGGTACGTGTTTTCCTATCAACCAACTTATGGTACGTGTTTTCCTATCAACCAACTTACGGTACGTGTTTTCCTATCAACCAACTTACGGTACGTGTTTATACTGTATATGTTTTTTTGCTTATTTCGTAATATTTTTTATATCTATTTTTTTACCCACCTGTTCACAATTCAAATCCGATATAAATAGCAACTACCAACTACCGGCTAGATCGTGACTGTGTGTATTTGTGTGTGTATGTGTATGTATGTATGTATGTATATGTGTGTGTGTGTGTGTGTGTGTGTGTGTGTATGTGTGTTTATATACGCGTGTGTGTGTTTGTAATACTAATAATAATAATAAACGGTTTATTAAAGAATGGCAGCCTGATGAGCTGAAAATACACTTTTTTTATTTAGTGGATGGACATGAGATATACATATATGAAAATGGTGAGCTCAGTTTACAATGTGTGAGTATATTATACTTAAAATTAAAAAAAAAAAAATAATGATGCTATATAGTGTAAAATACAAATGGTCATAAATTAAGCATGAGAGTAAGTGATATACAGTACATACACACATTTATTTTACTTATATATATACAGAACATACATATATACACATACGGAGACACATACATACGCATACATATACACATACATAAGAATATAAGAACATGCACTAAGTACACAAATGCTCGTATACATAAACGCTCACGTATGCCAACAAACATACATACATACAAAAACTGTGCTGGTAGAGTCAGGTGAGACTACTAATATAATAGGAGATAAATCCTCGGGGGAGATTAAATGAAGGAATTGGAAAGGGTTAATGAGTCAACGGACTGTGGTCAGGTAAAGCCAATTAGAAAGGAATGTCAAACGTCGGAAGAGATCTTTGTGTGTGTGTCTGTATGAATGTGTGTGTGTGTGTGTGTGTGTTGTATGTGTGTGTGTGTGTGTGTGTGTGTGTGTGTGTGTGTGTTGTATGTGTGTGTGTGTGTGTGTGTGTATTTTTCTTGTGCGTGTATAAACCCCCACCACCCCCACCTTCCTCCCCAGCTGACCCTCCGAGCCGCTCACGACCCTCCTCCCCCTCCCTCCCTCCCTCCCTCCCTCCTCCCTCCTCCTCCTCCTAGCCCTTTACATATCTGCTTCACTACCAGTATGCAGATGACCAGGGGCCGAGCTCATACATAGTGATCAGTGAGGGTCAAGCCGGGGGTCGCGGTGGTTCGAATCCCACGCCGGTAACAGAGAGAGAGAGAGTGAGAGAGTGTGAGTGAGACAGAGAGAGAGAGAGTGAGAGAGTGTGAGTGAGACAGAGAGAGAGAGAGACGGTGAGAGTGTGAGTTAGTGAATGTGAGAGAGTGCGAGTGAGTGAGTGAGTGAGAGTTAGAGAGAGAGAGTTAGAGATAGTTGCACACAGATACTCAGACCACACAGACATTGCGGTCCCTATCAGATGGTCCGGCCTCAATGCTACTAGACAGGGACAGTGTATAGTAGTAGAATAGGACAGCAAAGTAGAAGGCTCTATCCCCACCCCAGAGAGAGAGAGAGAGAGAGAGAGAGAGAGAGAGAGAGAGAGAGAGAGAGAGGCCCCTTTGGTATATAGCCTAGACGCGGGGCAGCTTGTGATATTATCGGCTGAATGGATAATCACGCGGCGCGTTGTTTGATTAACCCTATTTGGTCCATCGTCTTGCGAGTTATTATGATAGTTTGTTTATTTGGCATTGAGGAACTTGCTTGTTTTACCTTTTTCGAGCAATGTACTTTAGTTTGTCCCTTAAGGGGGTAGTGCTTGTGTTTTAGGTCTATATTTTTTTATATATTGTTTTAGTTTCCTCGCTAGACCTCGATCATGCTTGAAAAAACACCACCTAGATCCCCCTTCAAGATAAATTTGTACATTTTTCGATAAAAAAATGGCCCGGCCGACGACCGGTTCCTCTTAAAATTACAGGCTCGCTATCGCTCGCCAGGAAAACATCTGAAGGTAGGATACATGCAAACTGACCTGAACCCAGCCCTTCAGAAATCAATAACCCGAAGCAACTGGTACTTATACGAACGAGGTGGACTCCAAGGTAATGGTTTGGAAACACAAGCTGGGGAGGAGTAGGAGGAGGAGGCTGGCTGGATGGTGGTGGTGGTGGTGGTGGTGGTTCCGTATTTAGGCACGGAGGTGGATGGAGAATGATGCAATAACCCTCGACCTTCGCCGCTTTTAGCCATTTTTATCTTCGGTCTGAGCGGTCCTCCCAGGCTGGCGTGATGGCGAAACAATCTGGCAATATTTTGGTGGGATGTATCTGGTCTCTATCACAGACCCCCCGTTGTTATATTGATGGCAAGAACCTTCGCCTAATACGGAACTTCCTCAAACGAAGAATAATAAGTCCCCCGAGGCTGAGACATAGGGGGAAAAAAAATCAGCTTTGTATACAGTTCGATTAAGGGGAGATTTCCACTTGAGGGAGTTTTTTCTTGACTCCTTTCTCCCTCATGTTTAGCCCCATTGCTTTTCTAATTTTAAGACGTTCGCCCCATTATTTTGACGATTTTAAGAACTTTCAACCCGTTTCTGTCAATTTTAAGACCTTTCGTGCAATTTAGGTGTCGATTTTATCCTGGCGAGCGATAGCGAGCCTGTAATTTAAGAGGAACCGGCTTTCAGCCGGGAAATTTTTCTACCGAAAAATGTACAAATTTATCTTGAAAGGAGGTCTAGGGGATGTAATTTTAAGTTTGATGGAGGTCTAAGCAACTCACTAGAAACCTCCCCTTATATATCATAGCTCCATAATAGTGCTACAACAAAAATATAATGTTTTTACGATAACGTATTTCAGTACATTACTAAGTATGTGTAGACTTTCGGAGATTTTAATCCATCGCGGTAAAAGTTATTTTACATGTATATGCTTCGGAGATTTTCAGACAATCTATTAATATTTATTGACACCTCACAACTTATAATTATTGGGAAGTAAATGCTGATATTAGTATATCCCTTTAACCTCTCAACCCATTCAGCATTAGTGAACGCATGCTTTGTATTATACTCTGGATATTATTAAATTATTATATTAAGTTAAGAAAGGGTATGTGGGACTTAAAGGGATAATTACGATCAATGTTAACCCTTTGAATGTTAAGGGGAGGTATTTAGTTTGTTCCCTACGTTTCCATCAAGCTTAAAATTACACCCCCTAGACCCCCTTTCAAGATAAATTTGTACATTTTTCGGTAGAAAAATGTCCCGGCCAGAGGCCGGTTGCTCTTAAATTACAGGCTCGCTATCGCTCGCCAGGAAAAAATAGACACCTTAATGGCACGAAAGGTCTTAAAATTGACAGAAATGGGGCAAAATGTCTTAAAATTTCCAAACTACTAGGGCGAACGTCTTAAAATCTCAAAAGCAATGAGACTAAACATGAGGGAGAAAGGAGTCAAGAAAAAAATCCCTCAAGTGGATATCTCCCCTTAAGAGATCCTGTCTAAGCTACTGTATAGAGAGTTATTATTGTTACCAAGAATAAAATGATATTGTACGCCGTGTTACTGAAAGGGTTAACTACACAATATATTTCCTAAGCCAAATAAGATCGTCTAGTTGTTGCTGAAATGAAATCAGTCTTAGACGGACTGAAAGGGAAAACAGTCGATGTCGTTCTGTTTCAACCTTTTAGTTTGTGAAAAATGAAGCCTAAGCTGAATACACGTGTCTTGTATTAGCCCAACTAAAATACAATACATTATCCTTATGCTAAAGATGGCTGTTCCACGTCAACAAGCTTGTGAGTTTAGTATTCTCCAAACCTTAGAGCGTGTAAGTTCTGTATGTGATATCCTGGGTTCAAATCCTGGGAGAATCACATGCTTTCATAAATTTCAATTGGTGTGTTATTGGCATTAAGAACGAAGATTTATATAGTTTGTATCACTCATTATTTTCATGAATTTGCATCTCGTGAAAAAATACAGTGCATTCAAATATATATATATATATATATATATATATATATATATATATATATATATATATATATATATATATCACAAATACACGTGAGCCACTTAATGTTTCTAATCTCTCAGTGGGGTTCGAACCGCCGACCGTCAGGACGATAGCCGACGCTTTAATCAATATATATAATGCTAACCATTATTATGGTAGTACATATACATGTTTTAATATATTTTACTTATTATGTTCTTCGCCAATGACTGTATCTTGATCTTGAATTACAGAAGAATATAGACGCTTTTATCGCCCCGCAAAACAAACTATTCCCTGTTGTGCCTTGGTATGAGTCATCGTGTTTATTGAAGTGAACCGTATAGGAGGATATCATTTCCGTACCCGTGTTGCTGTATATATAGATGCTCTGTTGGGGGATGGGGCAGCATAAACGGACATATTCTCAAGTGGGGTCACCGGCTTTATTTTATTTTTCTCTCCTTCTCTCTCTTTCCCTGGCTTGTATCCATTCGGCCCCATTCAGCCAACGGTTTTAAGACGTTTATCCCCATCCAGGTGTCGATTTCTTCCTGGCGAGCGATAGCGAGCCAGCATTGTATTGAGAAATCCGGCTTCGCCGGAGAAATTTTTCTATCGAAAAATGTAAAAATTTAGCTTGCTGTCAAAACAAAAAAATATATATATGCTGGCTCACTACCACTCGCCAGGAAAATATTGACACCTGTATGGGGGTAAACGTCTTAAAACAGTAGGCTGAATGGGGCCGAATGGATACAAGCCAAAGAGAGAGGGAGAGAAAGAAAAAAAAAAAACGAGGTGGGCTCCCTTAAGCAGGCTTGAAGATTTGTGCCTGTCCCATATAGCACGATGACTTTTTGGAACACATTATTGATTTATGAAAGATTACAATGTCAGTAATTGTCTTTACAAATATTCATTAATTACGCTCACTTTTATCCTGTTGAATCCAACAATTAACGAACTTCAAACTATCTCACTTAACCCTTTTCGCTACCACAGATCCTTCGTTAACGGCACCAAATTGCTTAAATATAGCTAGAATAAAATGAAAAAGACGTCGACGGCACAGCAAGGGTTAACCCCTTCTGTACCGGTGATGTACTGTCTGTGATGCTCATTAATTCGACCTCCCACAACACCATCTTTGACCTTGACGTGTTGTAGGGAGAATATGCTAAAACTCTTTAAGGGACCCCACCTCGCTTTTGTTTGTCTTTCTCTCCCTCTCTCTTTGGCTTGTATCTATTCGGTCCCATTCAGCCTACTATTTTAAGACGTTTACTCCCATCCAGGTGTCAATATTTTCCTGGCGAGCGGTAGCGAGCCAGCATAAATATATTTTTGTTTTGACAGCAAGCTCAATTTGTAAATTTTTCGATAGAAAAATTTCTCCGGCGAAGCCGGATTTCTCCATACAATGCTGGAAGAAATGGACACCTGGATGGGGATAAACGTCTTAAAACAGTTGGCTGAATGGGGCCAAATGGATACAAGCCAGGGAAAGAGAGAAAAGGAGAGAAAGAAAAAAAAAACGGCTTGACTCTCACCCATAGCGGCCTTCTCCCCTCGCACACAATGGACGGATGGTCAGTAAAGTTATCCGCGCGAGGAGATGTTTTATGCAAATCAACAAATGTCCGACGTCCCATATTTTTGGCAGATTTTATCCCTGTGAAGGATGATTTACACAAGGGTATTTTTTTCTGGCAACTTTTGATTCGTAAATATTTTCTTGAAATAATATACAGTAGATATATTTAGTCTGTGTGATTGAGTATATATAATTATGGGTCTCACCGTTTTGCCTTTCGTAAGGGGAGACTGACCGTTTGCTTGGTTTATTAATGAATGTATTCATATGTTCCGGCCGAAGGCCGGTTCCTCTTAAAATTGCAGGATCACTATCGCTCGCCAGGAAATAGTCGACACCTAAATGGCACGAAAGGTCTTAAAATTGACAACGAAATGGGGCGAAATGTGTTAAAATCGCCAAACTAATGGGCCGAACGTCTTATAATCTCAAAACTAGTGGGGCTAAACATTAGGGAGAAGGGAGTCCAGAAAAACGGTCTGCCTCCCCTTAATCGTGTACGTTAATGACCCTCTTCTTCTTTTCGAATACCAGTAGAAATATGACAAAAGCTAAAATTATGGAGGCAGTACACAATTTTTGGTTGTGACTGTACGTACCCTGATCGTGACGGTTAGATATCTCTTAGAAGAATGGAGGGATAGGCCAGGATTCTACCCTACGCCGTATTGGGGAACCGTAAAAAATTTAACGATAATATACAGTATTGATGATGGATATAAACACCATTCGTGAAGGAGCTCTGTCTTAACATTTCGTTTCTTAAGGTACGGAAGATGTGTTCTGCTTAAGCAACGTAGCACTGTGACCCCAAGATATTCAAGAGTAATAACTGACTAAAGATACTCGTGAGTGTACCTTGATATTATTAACTATGCTCGCTTATACTGTATAAGATAATTTTATGCAATTTAAAAGGAAATTCGAAATCAAAGGGTAATGAGGGTTCGACCTGTTCAGAGAAAGGTTATGCATCCTCTACCCAACCTTTGCTGTTTCTGTCTGTCCCATGTCCTGTATTACTTTTCCTACTTTGGGGACGGGAGGCTACGAATCCTCCTTCCTTTGTAAAATTCACCTATTAGACGAGACAGAGACGGATGAGGGAACGCAAAAGTGGTCCTGAACCCTAAGATTTGGAACTTTAAATGTTGTTCAAAGAACAAACACGGTATCACTGAAATATAGGTACGAAAAACAAAGCATTAGCATATCGAGTAATTCTTTTAGAACATTTAATCGTCAAAAAGTTAGAAATGTTTTCTACGATATAGCATTCATTGTGCATAATAAATATATAAGATCAAATAGTTTGCTCAAGTCCCTCGTAGTATGGACTGCAGGACAGCATGCCAAACAGTAACGTTATCTGGGAGATTTACTAGGCCATAAATAATGCGGGTTGCAGCCATGTGTCTTACTCTCGCTATACGTACACCCACGACCAGAGAAACTTTAATATATATACTGTATATATATATAAGAGAGATAAATAGATATAATACAGTATATATACAGTACAGTATATCGGCATTTTTTTTTTTTTTTAATTTCAAGATCCGATTACGCATTTCCTTTCTGATTTCTGGCTATTATTAGACGATTTTATTCTGATTAAGAAGGGTAAATGGAAGTTAGAGGGGTAATTGAGATAGTCTTTACCCTTGTCATTCCCACATATCCTTTCAAAACTGCATAAAATCGTCTAATGATAGCCAGAATAAACTGTCAAAATGCGTCATAATCTTCAAAGGGTTAACTATGGTGGCATTTGAGGAACTCGGACTTAATAAAATACACATGTTAAGATACTTGTTGTTATGTAAGTTAAATTTTTTGATTGTGTTTGAGAATATTGCGCGACATTCCGCAGTCTACTCGCATATATTTGCGTTGAAATCGAAAACCTTAATACTCTGTACTTAAGGGGGGTGACCTGTTTTTGTTCTGTCCTTTTCTCTCTTTCTCTGGCTTGTATCCATTTGGCCCCATTCAGCCTACTGTTTTAAGACGTTTATCCCCATCCAGGTGTCAATTTTTTACTGGTGAGCGGTAGCGAGCCAGCATATTTATTTTTGTTTGCCAGCAGGCTAAATTTGTACATTTTTCGATAGATAAATGTCTCCGGCGAAGCCGGATTTCTTCATATAATGCTGGCTCGCTATCGCTCGCCAGGAAGAAATCGACACCTAGATGGGGATAAACGTCTTAAGATAGTTGGCTGAATGGGGCCGAATGGATACAAGCCAGGGAAAGAGAGAAAAGGACAGAAATAACAACAAGCAGGTCACCCCCCCTTAATGTTAGAATTACCCAGCGAGTTAACAGTGACTTATAAAGTTTGTTTTTAATGGGGTTTTATGACTTTAACCCCTTCTGTACATTCGATTATTTTATTTTTTTTAAATTCTGGCTACTACCAATCAATTATATTCAGTTTATGAAGTATCTCTAGCAAATATAAGGCTTCGAACTATCTCCAGCAACCCTCTCAACTACTACACATCCTTCATAAACTTTATGAAATCGTCTATTTATAACACAAATCAAATCTAACAAACGTCGCTGGTACAGACAGGGTTAAGGGGAGATGGGTCGTTTTTCTGGTCCCCCTTCTTCCTCATGTTTTATTAGTCCCGTTATTGTTGATATTATAAGACGTTCGGCCCATAAGTTTCACGATTTTAACACCTTTCACCCCATTTTGTCGTAAAATTTAAGATCTTTCGTGCCATTTAGGTGTCGATTTAATCCTGGCGAGCGATAGCGAGCCTGTAATTTCAATAGGAACCGGACTTCTGCCGGGATTTTTTTTTTACCGAATTAATGTACAAATTTATCTTGAAGGGGGGTCTAGGGGGTGTTTTTTTTTAAAGCCTGGTGGAGGTCTAGAGAGGGAAATACAACAAAATATGAATATATAAATGAATAGACCAAAAACATGATGGCACCATATGTAAACAGTTGTCCAGGGTCTACTTACTTGTGGGTCTATAATCAAGACGGTCTCGTTGCCGCGTCCCCATGACACCCTTCCGAAGATGGTTTATTGCATGACGACCCGTGTGACATGTTCGTTTACCGGTCACTTCATTCACAAGTCCGTTTGCCCGTAAGTGATTTCGGCTGCTTGTCTTTTCGCTCTTACTGGAGTAGCATTGCCCACACTTGGACATCGGTTGGCCTAAGTTGTGATAGGAAATAGAAGTTATGTTTGGTTTGGTAATAATTATTGGAGAAGGATAGGCTATATTTGGTTAGGTTACAATAGTATAACTTATTAATATAAACACAGTTTGAGAAGGGTCACTATGGACAACGTTTCGCAGTTAGCTTCTTTAGGTCACTGGGAATCGTTGTCAGGAAAGTGCTCCTCCTCGAATATTTTGTCTATTCATTCTTTCATCGAAGTTCATGTTAACAATTTAGATTATGTCTAGTCTGTGTGTGGATCAAGTGATGTTGGAAACTCAAAGATAGGGAGATTGTTCAAGAAACGGAGGGTGAAATATGATGTTGTAAACGACAGACAATGTAGATTTACTGAAGGTATTAGTAACAAAACAAAAAATTCAGGTGATATTCAACAGTATTAAGAAAATGTAGTTTACATAATTACATAGCTGATTGGTAGCATAAGGCAGCTACAAACCAGTCCATAGTAAGTGCAGTGATAGAACTATATTAACCACATCATAATATATAAACAGGTGATAGGTCAGACGAATTGTGGTGATGTAAGGATATATTGATCGGTGACTATGACTGGCAGCACAAGTTATCAAGGCTGTCAGAATGTCTCGCAGAGGTACAGTTGGCCTCAGTAGTTTGTGAACACCCCGTGATTTTATGTATTGAAGGAAAATTGGTATGATTGAATTAAGCCCATGAGGATTATGATGCATTTTGGCCATGTATTCTGGCTAGGATTAGATGATTCCATATAACTGAGGAAGGATCTGTGGGCATCAAACGGGTAAATGCTATCTCAAACAACCCTCTGGCGGGTGCCCAACCCCGAAAGGAGTTGAAATAGGGGAGATATCCCCCCCGCCAAAGACGGCTTTCTAGGGCCTTTCCTAGCTGATGCTGAGAGGATTGGGTTCTAGTCATGTGGTGATGGGCTGGTCTATCAGAGTGAGAGCTGACCAATCTTTGCCATACCCATATCTTACTCTGACTGTTCCTTTTATTTCTATATTTTCTAGATCTCAATGACGGCGTCTCTTCTGTGGATTGACTTCCCTATTGCCAACCTAGAGGTTGGGAGATTGGGAGTCAAAGCGTCACATTTTTCCTTTGCCTCTCAACTTTCCCTTGACAATTGCTGAGGGGCACAGGGCCTTGGGTGGGGCTTCTGTTTCCCGGCCGTTTCCGCACCCTCCTCAGCCTTGGAGTGGCTTCGGTCACCCGGTCTTTATTAGTGGTAAGCAGGGAGGGTTTTGTGGGTGGCGCTCGTTTATGGCCTTGGCCTTGCTCGGGACCTTGGGGTTGTTCGGCTAGACAGCCTGGGCCCCAGAACAGCAACAACAACAACAACAACCCTCTGTCTTCCATACACCCTTTCTGATATGAATAAAACCGTCTAATAATGACCAGAATAAACTGCCAAAACGCGTCATGATCCTCAAGGAATTAAATTTTTATTTTCTTAAGCAGTTGTTCAATAATATGACCCGTTATCGATTGTCTACCCATTTATTCTTGCCAGTCAATCATACTATGGTTCCTTCCATACATAAATACACGTAGTGGATGCACATTTATGTCGCCAACTGTGCAATGTGTAGACATTGAAGCTTACTGGTGTAGGCGGGTTGAATGACAGCTTAAAAAATATGTACAGTTAGTGGACTGACTGAAGCTGCCTATGAATTGCTGTTAGTGAAGCTTGCATGAAGGAAGTGAATGGCAGTGAAAGCGTGTACAATATTTCTGTTGGTGTATATAGTAGGTGAATGTGAATGGTAGTGATAGTGTGTAAAATGTTGGTGTTAGTGTGAAGTTTGTATGAAAGGCAGTGAAAGTGTGTACATTATTTCTATTGGCAGGTGTATAGTGGGTTAAGTATGAATGCAAGTTGTGAGTGGTAGTGATCTTGTGTTAACTGTTGATGTTAGTGTAAAGTTTGAATGAAAATAAGGTAGTGGCAGTGTGTACAATATATTTGTTGGCGGGTGTATAGTGGGTGAAGTATGAATGAATGGTAGTGATAGTGTGTAAACGTTCGGTGTTAGTGTGAAGTTTGAATGAAAGTCGTGAGGGATACTGTAGTGAAAGCTGATGGTGCGAGGTTTGAATGAGAATCGGGAATGCTGGTGGAATGTGCATAAACTGTTGATGTAAGTTATGAAGTGTCAATGAAAGTCGTGAAGCATAAGGAAAGTGTATAGACTGTTGGAGTGAAGTGGTGATGAATGAATAACAGTAAAACATAATAGCGAGAGTGTGTAAGCTGTTTTACTTGGTGTAGAGTGGTGAGGTATGAACGGGAATCGTGCATGGTAATAACAGCCTGTAAACTGTAGATGTTTGGTGTCAAGTACAGTACAGCCAAAAGCATAAATGTCGACGCACCTATTTGAATCAGTATCGAACACAAACGAGACAATGCCATGCTTTAATATAGCCCAAATGCTTCAGAACTTAAAGATGCGAAAGCTGGAATTGGTGTAACCGTATTTCTGCTCACGACTGTACATATGCAAGTCGAGAATGGCAATAACAGTGTGTAAACTGTACTATCAGTGTAGTATGAATAAATGTCGTAAATTATTCGAAAGTGAATAAGCTTCTCTGTTTGTGTGACGTGTTAATGAAACTCTTGATTAGTACCGTTAGTGAAAGCTGTTGCCGATGGTGAAGTGGGTTAAGTATATGGATGAAAGTTGTGAATGGTAGCGAGAGTGTGGGTAGGGATGAAAGTTGTGAGTACTAGTGAGTGTTTATATGGATGAAAGTTGTGAATGGTAGCGAGAGTGTGGGTAGGGATGAAAGTTGTGAGTACTAGTGAGTGTTTATATGAATGAAAGTTGTGAATGGTAGTGAGAGAGAGAGTGTGTAAGCAAACATTCCGCGAGACAGTGGATGACAGTGCAAAAAATAGTACAGCTGGGGTCAAAGGTTCGTATACAAGGTATAAGAAATATAGTAATACAAAAATATATATGGTCTTTGTTTTGAATTTCTAGATATTCTTGCTTTATTAGTTGTTGTGTTAGTTCGTAAGATTGTCATATTAAGGGGAGGCAGACCGTTTGTTTGGTCTATTAATTCATGTATTCATATATTTTTTTAGTTCCTCCCTAGACCTCCATCAAGCTTAGAAAAACATCCCCTAGACTCCCCTTCAAGATAAATTTGTTAATTTTTCGGTAGAAAAATTTCCCGGCCGAAGGCCGGTTCCTCTCAAAATTACAGGCTCGCTATCGCTCGCCAGGGAATAATGGACTTAAATGGCACGAAAGGTCTTAAAATTGACAACGAAATGGGGCGAAAGTTGTGAAAATCGCTAAACTAATGGGCCGAACGTCTTATAATCTCAAAACTAGTGGGGCTAAACATTAGGGAGAAGGGGGCTCCAGAAAAACGGTCTGCCTCCCCTTAATGTGCGTTTCCTGACTAGTAGGTTGTCGCAGTAGCTTTGTATCCGTGGGTCAACTCCGAGTGTTATAGATGCGTGGCACAGAGAGAGAGAGAGAGAGAGAGAGAGAGAGAGAGAGAGAGAGAGAGAGAGAGAGAGAGAGAGAGAGAGTCTGTCTGTCTGTATTTAGCATTATGAGAGGTATGCCGTTTAAATGACAGAGGGACTACTTTAGGGAAGGTGTTGACATTATCTTCCCAATGAAGCTAATAGATGGTGCCGTTTGTGAGTGGCATGTGAGTGTGACAGATATAGTAATATACCATGATATATTATAAGCGGTGTGTATGATGACCAAGTGGTAGAGTCGAGTGTGACGTGTTCTTGTGATTTATGTTTTATATAGATTTACTCCTATTTATTTTCATCACCTTCTATTTATGCCTCTTGCTATATTCAATTATATATATACCCGGTATATATATATATATATATATATATATATATATAATATTTTGTATTACCCCCCATCGAATGTGATCGGGGGCTATTTTTGCTATCCGTTTGTTTCTCTGTTTGTCTGAAAACAAGATATCTTCCATACTTATGAAACCATTTTCACGAAAATTGGTGCGCGCCAAGGAAGAAGGAATTCAATTTAGGGGTTGATATTTTTTATTTAAAATCAGCTTCTTAGCTACATTTAAGTATATATTTTTGTGACAAAGCCAGTGTATGCTCTTTACCGAACGGCCCTCAAGTATATTTATTTATTTGCAAAATATATAATTTACCTTTTATAGCTTGAACATAATGCGGGTTTAACCAGCTGAAACAAAATATCCGTCGTTCCACAGGACACCCCCAGGAATAAGCCGTGACAGCTCCTCGATAAAGTTAGCCAACCCTCGTAGTTTTCTGATATTCCAAGTAGATTAGGCAGGTCGTAAGTTGAGGCGAGGTGGTGTGGAGGGGCTGAAGTGGTTCCCGTCAAACTGCTCAGGAGACGGCTAGTGTATTACGATTAGGGGTAAGTTTTTATTTTATCTGGACCCCCTTTTCCCTCATGTTTAGCCTCGTTACCTTTGAGGGAAGGGGCTGAAGTCAAACAGCTCGGACAGGACTTTTGTAGCTGTTAGTACATTGTCTCTGTTCAAACTCTGAGACAGATCCACCTAACTTCCATAACTGTCTTCGTCTTTCAGCTTGTCATGCTTCGTGTCTCCTCACTAGGGTAATGGGTGATGTATGTACAAATGCAGATAAGCATGTTTGGTATACTATCCAACGATATTCTTGAGAGTTAGTGTTTACTAATGACACACATGTCTTGCAGACAACCGAAATGTTCACATTTTAATGTCTTAGTTCATGAATTTTGTTGAGTTTCAGTTCATAGGAGGCTCCCGAAGAGATCTTTTATTGTATCATAGATGTCTAAACATGACTGTACAGTCTACTTCAAAATATCAACTTAATGAAAATATAGTTATCCTCAAGACGTCAATTCTATGGTTTTACCGACCTCAGATAGACTTAATAACTAAAGGTAGCGCCAACGAACTTGACAATAATCTTGACCCCTTAACTTCTTATAACTCAAAATAGATGAAAGCAATCGGGTTGACATTTCTATCATTTGGGAAGACTCCACCGGGAAATAGGTGTAGATATTTACAGCCAGTTTGTTCAAGGTCCTTTTGAGTTACGAAGAGGTCAGGGATCGAGATTATTGTCAAGCTCGTTGGCGCTACCTATAGTAGTACTTGTTTTCGTTCATTGTTTTGTTTTCGGCCAATGGATTGATAATAACATTTTCCTTTTGCGAAATCTATAAGACCATAAGACCACGGAAATCTGCAAGGGTCTAGCAGTGCACTTTAGGTCGAACTTTTGACTGTGGGTGTACCTGGCTGTCAAGATGACCTGTTGGCCCCCTCCCCCTGTGGTGATGACGTCCTTAAGGGGAGACTGGCCGTTTGTTTGCTCTATTAATTCATTTATTCATATATATTTTTTAGTTTCCTCCCTAGACCTCCATCAAGCTTAGGAAAACACCCCCTAGACCCCCCTTCAAGATAAATTTGTACATTTTTTTAATAGTTCCTCTTAAAATTGCATGCTCGCCAGGAAGACATCGACACCTAAATGGCACGAAAGGTCTTAAAATTGACAACGAAATGGGGCGAAAGGTGTTAAAATCGCCGCCAAACTAATGGGCCGAAGGTCTTATAATATAAAAACTAGTAAGGCTAAACATTCGGGAGAAGGGGGTCCAGAAAAACGGTCTGCCTCCCCTTAACAGCCTGGCCAGGACACTTGGGGCGGCGCAGCGTGCCATAAGGATAACATCGGCGACGAGGAGTACAAAGGAAATCAAGCAACAACAGATCTAGTGACCCTTCTAGGCTGCTTGTCCTCCAAAACACTGAGGATCAAGTGTCCAAACAGTGGTTTAGAGTGGGTAAGGGAACATTGGAAAGGGAACTACTGCCCTGCCACTAACGTGGCAGGACTAGGAAGAAGTTAGTAGGGGACATATGGGTTAGTAACTGAGGGGAGGATAAAATAAAGTTATTCATTTACAAACGCAGTCAGTCGCGGGTTTGATGCGAGATATTTGTCTAGGCGGAATTTAAATGAATCAACGGTGCTGCAGTCTATAACGTCTCGGGGAAGCCCATTCCACAAGTTGACAACTCGATTGAAGAAGAAATTCTTAGATTCGTGTGAGTTAAAAGATTTACCAATAATTTTGCAACCGTTTCCCCGCGTGTAATTAGATTGGTCGATAGTGAAGTACTTACTACAGTTCATATTGTCGATGCCTTTGATGATTTTGAACACTTGAATTAAGTCACCTCTTAATCTGGGCTGGGTTAAAGGAAATAGATTTAATTCTCTAAGACGCTCTTCGTATGGTTTGTTCTTTAGGCTAGGTATCATTTTGGTAACTCTACGTTGAACTCGTTCTAGCTTGTTTATGTCTTTTTGGTAATAAGGGCACCAGCATTGAACGCAGTAAAACGCAGGAGAGGGCAACAGCCAGGCCTCAACGATCCACTCAATGCCAAGCTAGAGGAGCACGGTCGTTGACAATTTTAATATGACAACTTTATCCGTGGTAGATTAGTACTTGGTAGATTTAATACAAGCAGCCTTGTAAGGATATATATATATATATATATATATATATTTTTTTTTTTTTTTTTTTTTTTTTTGGCCGGTGTATTTATTTGTTCTGGCAACATTTCTGTTTTTTATTTTAGTATATCTTATTTATTTATGTATTTATGTTTTATATATTTTTGTTTATTTTGTGCATTGGTGTCTAAAGGTAGATTATTATAGTTCGCTGAGTTATTATACAGTTTGAAGAACCAGCCAGTACCAGAGATCAAAGAAAACAAACCAGGAGAGTGCTCGTGTGACTCGACCTTAAGGGGCAGTAGTTGCTTTTTTGGACCCTCTTCTCCCTCATGTTTATCCCCACTAGTTTTCAGATTTTAAGACGTTCGTTCCATTAGTTTGGCGATTTTAAGACCTTTCGCCTCATTTCTTTCTCAATATAAAGACCTTTTGTACCATTTAGGTGTTGATTTATTCCTGGGTTGCGATAGCGAGCCTGTAATTCTAGGAAGAATCGGCCTTCGGCCGGGAAATTTTTCTATCGAAAAACGTACAAATATATATTGAAGAGGGGGTCTAGGGTTGTTTCTTTAAGCTTGACGGAGGTCTAGTGAGGTTACTATAAAATAAATTAATAAAGAGAAAAATAAACCAAAAAAGTAAGCCTCCCCCTTAAGGATAACATCGATGACGAGGGAGAGAGCAAGAGCCAGGCCTGAACGAGCGAGCCTTGGCCAGCACGATGCCTGGGAGGGCCATAGTCGTGCCACCCCCTCCCTGGGCCATTATTACCTGCTGGGCCCACACTCATGCCCTCTGACCTCCCGAATCACACCAGGCAACTTTTCCAGCATCTTTTCCCGGCAATTGCGGTCTGGGGGCTTCTTAATTCAGGGGTATATGCTATTTCAGCCTGCTATTATGATCTGCCTTCAGTCTAGCTGCCGACACCAATGCAAACTGATCCCTACAATGCTTCCAAGATTATGAAAGTGATCGAGAGTTGCCGGAAGACACCCTCCTGCCCTCTGCCCTCCCCTCACACTCACTTCACACACTAAACCTGCCTCTATCACGCGTCTCACTAACCTACTTTAGATTTCCCATGGCAAAGCGCTGCGATTAAGTCATACTAAAGAACCCTCTGAAAAATTAAATCTACTAGAATTCCTTGAGGCTTTTCGTAGGTTCAACACCTTCGTAGCACCACTGATTGAATTTTATATAATACAAATAGTAATCACCATTTTTGCTACCGAGTTAGTTTGACAATTAGTTTTAAATCCAGATAACCTCCACCTCCGTTACCTTCACAGTACATTATTATTCTTAGTCACGGAGGTACGGTCGAGGTTAATAAGTGTTGTCAGATATTTCACAAAATGTCGGACACTGACTACTGGAATCTATTACAACACTTAATACCCCCGATTGTATATCATGTCAATAATTGCAAACACACCACCTTCCGTGAAATGGAGATATTCGCTTTGTGAAATGCTAGAGTGACATTATTTTTACCTTCAGCTTCGCATGTAGCATATTTATCCATATCAAATGTTATTCCCAGTGCAACAAATTGTCCACTGTATTCCCAAAATTGCCCTCTTTTACCACGACACACACTTATTAACAATAGATACCCATGAAGAGGAAGCCTAGGAACAAACTTTCTATTTGATCTTCACTCGGCTACGTATCATGGGGTGAAGCGGGAAGGGGGGAAAACTGGACTGACACGGTATGACACAAGCCCCCAACCTGAGAAAGCGAGTGACCGGTAAAGCAAGACGGTCGCTCCCTCGCCTCCATCTGTATTCGTGCGTGGCCGTCCCAACATTTACATATCTCCCGACAGCGCGGTACCGGTTCCCAGGGGCGCTCCGTGGACAGCGGGGGGGGGGGGGGGGTCATAACGAGATAAACATTAATATTGCTTGGGTTTTACCGGCGCGTGAGTTTGGGGTACTCTGGGGGCGTTATGTGGTGTGAGGAGAGAGAAGGGAAGGGTGTTGTGTTGTTTAAGCATATATATATTTTCTCTCTCTCTCTCTCTCTCTCTCTCTCCTCTCCTCTCTTTTCCTGCTCTCTCTCTCTCTCTCTCTCTCTCTTCTCCTCCTCCTCCTCTCCCTCTCCCTCTCTCTCTCTCTCTCTCTCTCTCTTCTATCTCTCTCTCTTCTCTCTCCTCTCTCTCCCCTCTCTCCTCTCTCTCTCTCTACCTATCCCTCCGTCTCTTCTCTCTCTCTCTCTCTCTATCTCTCTCTCTCCTCACCTCTCTCTCTCTCTCTCTCTCTCTCTCTCTCCTTCTCTCTCTCTTCTCTCTCTTATCTCTCTCTATCTCTCTCTCGCTCTCTCTCTCTCTCTCTCTCTCTCCCTCTTCTCTCTCTCTCTCTCTCTCTCTCTCTCTCTCTCTCTCTCTCTCTCTCTCTCTCTCTCTCTCTCTCTCTCTCTCTCTCTCTCTCTCTCTCTCAAGATACATTATTCCATATATTGAATGCTATAATCTCTGTTCCCGTACTCCTTCATTCCCACTATCAATTTTCAATTTAAACATCTCAATATTTGCATCCCTCTATCCCACTAATTCCCAGCCGTTCCCTTTCCCGTATTCCATCATTCCCTCTATCAATTGCAACACCTCCTCATTTGCATCCCTCTCATTCCCAGCCATTCCCTTTCCCTTCCTGCTCGTCTATCCCTCTCATTCCCAGCCATTCCCTTTCCCTTCCTGCTCGTCTATCCCTCTGCATCACTCAATCCTTCAAATTCCCTTTCCCTTCCTGTTCATCTATCCCTCTGCATCCCCCTCAATCCTTCAAATTCCCTTTCCCTTCCTGCTCATCTATCCCTCTGCATCACTCAATCCCTCAAATTCCCTTTCCCTTCCTGCTCATCTATCCCTTTCCCCTTCACCTGTACATTCTATCCACCCATCGCCCACCGCTGACCACCATCCCACCATCCCCCGTGCCCTCTCTCTCTCTCCTCTCAACCTTCCAAAGCCCTGGCATAATGAGGGAAGGAAAAACAAGAGGGTGTTAGCTGGGTACTCCCTTGTTCGTGCCGCATGCTGGGGAGTTTGTGGGGGAGGGGAGAGAGGGGGTAGGGGAGAAAGGGAGTGTGGAGGGAAAGAGAGGGGAGTGAGTAAGTGTGGAGAAGAGTGGGAGTGTAGAGGGGGGAAGGGGAAAGGGGAGAGGATACAGGTGGAGAGGAAGGAGAGGGAGTGTAGAAGGTAGGAGAGGGTGGGGAGGGAAGGAAAGGTGGAGAGGAGATAAGGGGGGGGAGAGAAGAGGAGAGGAGCTCAGAGGGGGGCAGAGGAGAGGCGATGGAGTGTGGAGGGAAGGAGAGGAAAGGGAGTGTGGAGAGGGGGGAGAATAAACGATAATGGAGGAAAGAAGGGTGAAGAGGAGAAAATTATTGATTTTAGAAGAAGGGGAAGCGATGAAGAGATGATGTTTGGAGAATAGAGGGACATAAGAAATAAAGATGGAATACAGAGAGAAGGGAAGGGAGGGGGGGGTGGGACAGGGAAATGACAGATAATGAACTGAGAAAACAAAAAAGAGGGTGGATGGTATTTGAAAAGACTACGGCATTGGAGAGAATATGTGGGAATGTATGGAAGATGAAGGAGATATGTAAGACGCAGCAAATACCAGTAAATCCTTAAAGATCTTGTAGAGAGAGAGAGAGTGGTCATATGTTTGTTTGGACGCCATTTTGGTGACTTATTTACCAAAGAAGGAGGTTCTACTTATGTATTTATTCGGTTATCAATATTGTTATTATCATTACTTTTATTTTGTTATTATTATTTTTATTATTTATTTATTTATATTTATTTGTATATTTATTTAAATATGTGTTTATTTACTTACTTATATATTGTGTAGAATGTATATCTAAAGACCAAACTATATATTTTGCACCAGAATTCCCGAATGTCTACTATGGGTATTTTTTTTTTCTTCTATGTATGCATGTATGTATGTACAGTATATATACGAGTGTCAAACGAAGGAAGTATCACCAGTGGCACCAAGATGGCGGAGGTTGGCCGATCCCTGTTACCATAGGGTCTCTAGTACTCTTGGTCTCATCATCATTTCCATTCCTTCGCCTTGAACATTTTGCATATTTCTGGCGGGTCTTGTTCTTCCTTGTTTCTTGTAAAATCTGACGGATATTTATTTCGCAAGATGAAACCCCAAGGTGTGTGTGAGGTATGTAGGGGATGCTTGTTTTTGTTGAACGTGGGCTTGTTTTGTGTTAAGAGTTATGTCTTCTAGGTTTGTTTTAGCTTTATTAACTTGTTATTATTATTATTATTATTTTATTTATTTATTATCACTTGGTCGACTTATTTTCTAATGATCCAATCCTGGCAAAAAAAAAAAAAAATATATATATATAAATATATATACCGGGTATATATATATATATATATATATATATATATAATATATATATATATATATATATATATATATATATATATATATATATATATATATATATATATCGAGGGGTGACAACCAGAAGTGGGTATGTCCACAAATGCAGTTTGTAGATAATCATACTTAATGATTTAAAATCTTCATGAAATATCGAAAATTGATTCAATATTTGAAATTTTTGCTGGAAATGTTCATGATATAAATGTCTATGAGACTGGAGACTAAACAAATTCCTAAACTGAAACAGTTAGTCAAAAATGGCAAAATTGGACATAACCAATTCTGGTTGTCACCCCTCGATATTTTTTTTTTTTTTTTTTTTTTTTTTTTTTCCTATATTCCAACTTACTTCCTCTCGGGCATAGGCTGAGAGCCTTAACATTCACCGCTTTACAATGAACAGTGAAGCCCGTGAGGTCTTGTTCCAGTCTAGGGAGTGAGACATGTGAAGCACGTAGAGTACAACGAGCACCTGCCATCTTGCCTTCACATGAGGCACGGTGCTCACTCATGGCCCGAAACGACCCCATCTCTGAAGCCACCTCGTTCCCGTGCTTCACTGTCTCATCCCCTACACTCGGACTCTCACACTTACACACACACAACGCCACCTGTTGAGCAGATAACTCACCAGGCATTGCACCCCTATAGCATATTTTGAATATGGGAATATTCATACAGTGCTATTTAATCAGGGAACGATGAGGGTATTTTATTGACGTTTCGGTGGGCTTGTGGTAATGCACTGATACCAGGTACAGCACAAATTCCATCCCAATAATATATACAGTCTATACAGTATATATATATATATATATATTTTTTTTTTTTTTTTTTTTTTTTTTTTTTTCAAAATATTCAATCAACATTAGTCACATTCGTCCACGATTATTTAACCCATTCGGTACTGGTGACGTCATGTTCATTATATTCTGGCAACGACACTGCTTTAATATTAGTGCTCTAAAACAATTATATTATAGTCTTATCTATCCACAGTTGTTATATTGCCAAACAATTTGGGGTGCAACTAGTAAAACCAAATTATTAACTATTGCAAAATCACAAAAATGAATAATTAGAACTATATCACATAAATCAAGATATGCCCACACAAATGAACTTTTTAGTAAACTTGAATTATTTAAATTTAAGGATATCAATACTTACTGCAGTGCGCTTTTCGTATTTAAATGTCTGCATAACCTTGATAGCACTGATTTGTTTACACCTAGTAACAATGAAAGGTACAATTTAAGGGGAGCTGATCTATTAATAATTCCTCTCATGACCTCTAGTCAAGCTCAGACATGTATAAAATATCCTGGAGTTAAGGTGTGGAACGGATTACCTCAAAATTTAAGATATATACAGGAAATATCTCGGTTTAAGAGACAATTAAAATCTTTTCTATTAACAAAATATCAACAGTGACTACTAAAATAGGTATATCACCAATTATACTACCAATAATTACAACATCCCTATCACCTAGATCGACAAGTGTATAACCTTTAACAATATTTACGCTGACTGTGCGTGTATATATGTGTAGAGTCACGTAAAGGGTTGAATGAGCTTGAATACGATTTTGTAATAAACATGCTTCTATTGTTGTCTATAAAGGTGTATATAATGTATGTGTAGTTGGCATTTGTATACAAAATGTTTTTTTTTTTATAGAAATGGATATATAGTCTACAGTAAATTATTTACCATGTTCTCATATATAGGTCTAAATGAATGGTGTAAGTGTGTACTCCATGCACAAATTTTGTTATGTCCTTTACTAATTAGGCATATACTGTTAGGGAAGCGTATGTGTCTTTGTGTCGAATTGTGGGTATAATTGCGAGTATGGCCTTTGAACATCAAGTCAATAGTTGTACAATGTATATTATATATATTAAATTTTGTAAATGGTATTACATAGGTAATTGTGATAAAAAACAATCAGCTGTGAGCTCTGGGAAGTGAGTGTGACCTCAGTGTTAATCACCATTAATTTAATTTGTTTTATTTTATTATATTTTGCCTACATACATCCCTTTTCGAAGTTAGAAATTTCTTTACAACACGTAGTTCCCAGGGCACATAGCTGTGACTAAGTATATTATATAC
Source organism: Paralithodes platypus (assembly GCA_032716605.1). Lineage (NCBI taxonomy): Eukaryota > Metazoa > Arthropoda > Malacostraca > Decapoda > Lithodidae > Paralithodes > Paralithodes platypus. The sequence continues at coordinate 62,346,019 of CM064482.1, forward strand.
AATTGCATTTCGATAGATCGAGTTATAGCCAGGTGCCTTTAAGAGAGACATCTCTCAAAAGGCTCAGCCTTATTTGTTTGTATTATTATTATATATTTTTGTTTTTAACAAATCATTTGTAAGCAAAATTGTATTGTATACTAAAGGCTAAATAAAAATATTTCAATTCAATTCAATTTCAATTCAACTATTAGGCGATTTTTATTCAGCTTAGGAAGTTCATCTACACATTTATATGGTGCCGACTATCGTATTTAATCCTTTTAGCTACCAAATATAACTGGAAGCTTTTTAAATAATCTAAATGTAGCTGAAATTAAATACACAAAAGATACCACCGGTACTGAAAGGGTTAATCTCTTCTTTCCATTGAAGGGGACATATATATATATATATATATATATATATATATATATATATATATATATATATATATATATATATATATATACGGTATATATACTGTATATATATTCATAATTATTAATATTTTTTAGTTTCCTTCCTAGACCTTCATTACATTTGAAAACATACCCCTAAGACGCCCATTCAAGATAATTTTGTGTATTTTTCGGTTAAATATGCCCTGGCCGAGGGTCCGTTCCTCCAAAAATTCAGGCTCGCATTCGCTCGCCACGAAGAAATCAACACCTAAATGGCGCAAAAGGTCTTAAAATCGCCAAGGAAATTGGGTGAATGTCTTAAAATCTCGAAGTAATGGGGCTAATCATGAGGGAGAAAGGAGCACAGAAACACCCCTTTAATCCAATCACGTTCATCCACAAAATACCGCTATTATATCCACCCTTCCACATATCATCCACGAGCATGATCACCAATCCACATCTCCCCCATGCACTAGGTTCCCACGTATCCACTTAGGCATAACAACATCTTACCATCCATCTACATCTCCTCTTCCACCCCTCCACTGGCTGCGTTCACTTCAGCAATACATTTATCCACATATCAATCCACCATCTCCATCCATAAGAAGCACGTTCATCCGCATCTCTTCCACCCATTTCCACCACCAGCACCTCCATCCCTCCACTGTTCCACCGCCATCATCTCCATCCCACCCATATCCACCAGCACATCCATCTAAATCTCCATCCACCACCAGTATCCCCATCCACATCTCCTCCATCCACCGCCAGTACATCTATCCACATCTCATCCATCCACCAGCACCATATCCATCCACATCTCGTCCATCCACCAGCAGCACATCCACCCACTGCCACCATCTCCATCCCGTCCATCTCCACCACCACCACCACCACCACCACCACCAGTACATCCATCAACATCTAATCCATTCACCACCAGTATCCCCATCCACATCTCCTCCATCCAACGCCAGTACATCTATCCACATCTCATCCATCCACCCACATCTTATCCATCCACCAGCACCATATCCATCCACATTTCGTCCATCCACCAGCAGCACATCCACCCACTGCCACCATCTCCATCCCGTCCATATCCACCACCACCACCACCACCACCAGTACATTCATCCACATCTCATCCATCCACCAGCAGCAATCCATCCACATCTCATCCATCTAGCAGTATCCCCATCCATACACCCCTCCACCACCAGCACATCCATCCAGCAGTATCCCCATCCTTCCACCTCTCCACCACCAGTACATCTATCCACATCTCATCCATCCACATCTTCACTCCTCCACCGGCCGCGTCCACTCCATCACGCTCATATCTCGCTCATTTTCCACTTTCGTCCACGGTTCCTCACGTTCGCAGCCTCCCCGCGTCACGTTCCTCCCAGTGTTGCCATGTTAGCTACTTCCCCGCTAGATCTATAGGTATTGACGTCGATTTAGCGGTCAATTTGTACATCTAGCGACATTAATTCTAGTGGTATTCTGGAGATTTGAGCCCTTTTGAGCCATAGTTATTTTGTTTTTGCCAATTTAAGCGATAGTCTAGAGTTCGTGGCATTGTTCTAGCGATTTTCGGCCTGTATTTAGCACTATTTACTAGCAATCGGCCTTCCAGCGAGTTTTCAAAACGGATCTAGCGGTATTATATCTCTTGATTTGGTAACCCTCTCCCTGCCCCCTGTGACTTATAGGAACCGTCCACTCGGCTTTTAGTCCACCTGGCTTCACTTATTATTTTCTCACGCTATTGCTCTTCCTCTGTAATGCCTCCTTACTTGGATTATCTGGCTTTAAGGGGAGATGGGCCTATTTATATGCTTACGGTTTTATCGTTTTATATTTGTTTTAGTTTCCTCGCTAAACCTCCCTCAAGCTTAGGAGAAAAAAAAACTAGACCCCCTCTCAAGATAAATTTGTACAATTTTCGGTAGAAAAAAATTCAGGCCGAATGCCGGTTCCTCTAATAATTACAAGGCTCGCTATCGCTCGCCAGGAAATAAATACTCCTAAATGGCACGATAGGTCTTAAAACTGACAACGAAATGGAGCTAAAGGTGTTAAAATCGCCAAACTAATGTGCCGAACGGCTTAAAATCTGAAAAACAGTGGGGCTAAACATGAGAGAGAAATGGAACCAGAAAAATTAACTATCTCCCCTTAATGCTGAGAGTTATCGTGCGTGAAAGGCGTTAAGTTACGCTGAAAAAACCAACTTGTCATCGATATCAGATGACAAGCCAATGCCAATCACATTGACACAGGTGAGTATAAGTATATTCTGGTTATTGTGACTACTGGTAGTTTGTATTTACAGTTTACTAATTATAGTTTAATGTTATTAGTTAAATTAACTATCTATCTATCGCCTGACGCCGTGATCCCCGAAGGGGTGGCCACGAACGAACCGCCCCCATGCACCTCTGTCCCCAGTCAGTCGACGCCCCTCCCCCCAACCAGCACCGCCTTCGTTCATGTAGTTCCTCACTCCATCCTTCCACCTCATATTCGGTCTACCTCTCCCCCTCTGTCCCTCCACCTCGCTCTCGTACACCCTCTTAGTCATTCTCTCGCATTCCATACGTTCCATATGGCCGAACCATCTCAAGTTGTTCCTTTTCACACTTTCCAGCACATCTACCTGCAATTAACAAATTAACTGCAAATTAACTGCAATTTGTAATTAGTAATTGTTATAGAAAATCATCGTCTGCTCTCATTTACCCTGATCAATAACCTGTGTGTTGATGTTTTCAGGATTCACAGCTTAAACCACTGATTTCCATTATTGTGTGGTCTCCCATTTTAATCGCATTATGATAATTACTGATCCATAGATACATCGGCGTTTGTCTAGCTATACGAAATAATATCTACATTACCTCCTATGTTATACCTAAATTGCATTCAAGCTAAATTATTAACTTTATTACAAATGGTAGTTTTATTTATTTATGTATTATTATTTGGGCAAAAGATTAGAATGTTCCGGTATCACTTCCCAGAATATTAATGCTATATGACTCAATACGAGCACAATAGGTTCATGCAAATTGTGGTAGGAATACGTAAATATGAATAAGGCCGATAAGGTTCTGATATAATATACTGTGCATGACCTGTAGACTTTCTGAATAAGGCCGATAAGGTTCTGATATAATATATGCTGTGCATGACCTGTAGACTTTATGAATAAGGCCGATAAGGTTCTGATATAATATACTGTGCATGACCTGTAGACTTTATGAATAAGGCCGATAAGGTTCTGATATAATATATGCTGTGCATGACCTGTAGACTTTATGAATAAGGCCGATAAGGTTCTGATATAATATACTGTGCATGACCTGTAGACTTTATGAATAAGGCCGATAAGGTTCTGATATAATATATGCTGTGCATGACCTGTAGACTTTATGAATAAGGCCGATAAGGTTCTGATATAATATACTGTGCATGACCTGTATACTTTCTGAATAAGGCCGATAAGGTTCTGATATATATACTGTGCATGACCTGTAGACTTTCTGAATAAGGCCGATACGGTTCTGATATATATACTGTGCATGACCTGTAGACTTTCTGAATAAGGCCGATACGGTTCTGATATAATATACTGTGCATGACCTGTAGACTTTCTGAATAAGGCCGATACGGTTCTGATATATATACTGTGCATGACCTGTAGACTTTCTTAGTTACGAGTTGTATTTTTCAAAACGTTAATAATTTTCCTTCGTAGATGTAAGAGAGATAACAATTAACAACACAAATAAAGTCGCTTTCATGTGCGTTCAAGATTATTCCTAGAGGTATATGCAAAGATAGTTGCGAGACGTGGTATAGCCAGTAGGGCGTCGGCTGCTGATCAAAGGGTCGGCGGATCAAGCCCGCACTGTCAAAATGTTATTGGTAGATGTCAACTCCAGGCAGCTTGACCTAGCAATTCGTGATAAACGCCTAATGTTCATGGCCACCCTTTCTCAGGAATTACGGCGTCTGGAAAAATAATTATAATATAAAAAAAAAAAAAAAAAAAAAAAACAATAACACAGTGAATGTTTGATACGACTTTTGATCATGGCTGTACTAAGGTCCGTACAATCTGGGAATCAGGGTTCCCGGGGACTTGGCGTGTGTACCGGTCGGTCGGTCGGGCAATAAAGTGGGTCTGGTCGCTGCGGGTGTGTTGGACGCCGGATCCTTATAAGACGCCCATTTGCCGTTCGTGTACAGGCGGATTCGTACGAGCTCATTTTTCGGGCAACATATGATCGACAATATATTCTGGTGATATCTTGGGACTATTTTTCGCACGGTATTGGCAACGAAACTGAAGCTCAATTAATATCAGGTAGCTAATTTATTGTCCAGGTTAAATTGCGAAGCTGCTAGATCACAGTTGCCGAGATAACCTACCGGACCAGAATAAGAACCTTCGTGAGTATCTTCCTTTCTTGTAGACGCACAATTGCCCGTGCGTGTAAGCTATCGTGGCGCCCCCCTCCTGACGCCACGGGAGCCCCACACAACAACACTGGCGACAAGGGAGTTGCAGGAGGAGGTGTGACGGGGACAACAACAATAACAACAACAAAAACAACCCAGGGTATAATGGTGTTGGGTATAAACGTAGTGTGAGGAGGTGGGGCACTCTATTGGCAATGTTTGGTTTATGACTTCTTCCGAACAGTAATAGATTCGCGTGGCATAATATGTATGTTAACTGGGGAGATTGCCGACACCAATGGAGCAATTGCTGGAACCTTTTGTTTCATTTGTTTTGCCTCCCTCTCTGTTTGTGTTTGTGTCTCACCTGCTCAAAGAGTAATCTATAACTAGCTCTCACAAACGCCTCCTCCTCCTGTTAATTTCACTACACTAGACAAGCACACCACACTTCTTACCAATACACAACAAAATATCACTGTTGTTCTATCACTTTCAACATTAGGGGGAAACAATTGTCACTGGCACCTTTGCCTTTGTCTCCTTTGTACACAGAAAAAATTAACTCATTTAAATCCGAATCAAATGCAAATACGAGAATACAGTACCAAGTTGCTATTTCAATTATCAACTTTTTGTGTTTATATTGTTAGTGTGTAATCATATTAGTGTTGCTATATTAATGGGTTGTCAATAACTGTCCCTTATTGTAAAGAAGTGAACATTGAATGCGGTGGATAATAAACTACCCGTTTTGGTAGCTAAATGTTCAACTCTTAAACTACAAAAGACCTTTATAGCGGAATAGTATCGCTTCATGTTAAACAAAAACTTAATATGAAGCTTCGTTTCTTAATTTAATAAAATCGTTATTTTAGATAGAATATAATGATAAATACATCATCACCCTGAAAGAGTCCATTGTGAAGAATTGTGACATTTTAGTAAGGATCAACACTCAAGAGCCAAAATTATCTTACAATGCACAATTTGTTCAAAATACGTTTCAGATGTGAGGGCCTACTGTAGGTGGTCTGAAAATCACAAATAAGGATTAATCTCGCCTATTATGTTATCAGTGTCAGAATCACTGGCCAACAAGACTGGCATGAGGACCATTAACCACCAAAGGTAAAGAGCAAGGAGTGAAATTGTATGCCTAAACTTTGCACACTAGAGTTTTAAAATTTTCTCTTTTCTATTGTATATGATATTTGATGTATAGTTGCCTATATAAGTTCTGTTTCTATCTATTTATCTATCTATTGCCTGACGCCGTGATCCCCGAAGGGGTGGCCACGAACGAAACGCCCCCATGCACCTCTGTCCCCAGTCAGTCGACGCCCCTCCTCCCAACCAGCTCCGCCTTCATTCATATACTTCTTCACTCCATCCTTCCACCTCTCTCTCGGTTTACATCTCCCTCTCTGTCATTCCACCTCGCTCTGTTTCTCAACCACTGAAATATCCGCTTTTGAAGTTATGGAGGGAGGATGCACCTTTTGAATGTGACTGTACGTGCCTTTATCCCTTTATCGCTTGCTTTCATAATCCTGAACCCGTTGTCTGTTTGAAGGCCGGGCTCTTGTGATGCAACAGTTCAAGGGGGCTTGGTATGTAAAGGGGGATCACCGTTTTTTTTATCTTTCTCTCCTTTTCTCTCTTTCCCTGGCTTGTATCCATTCGGCCCCATTCATCCAACTGTTTTAAGACGTTTATCCTCATCCAGGTGTCGATTTATTCCTGGCGAGCGATAGCGAGCCAGCATTGTATGGAGAAATACGGCTTCGCCGGAGACATTTTTCTATCGAAAAATGTACAAATTTAGCTTGCTGTCAAAACAAAAATGTATATATGCTGGCTCGCTACCGCTCGCCAGGAAAATATTGACACCTGGATGGGGGTAAACGTCTTAAAACAGTAGGCTGGATGGGGCTGAATATATACAAGCCAAAGAGAGAGGGAGAGAAAGATAAAAAAAAAAAAGCTAGGTGGGCTCCCTTAATATATTCAGTTCCTATGCAGGAGGACATCTCTCTCTCCCATTGAAGAATCGTTCGTTGCATTATTACCCTAGCGTTGCTAGTATTTGAATTGTCAAACCATACCAATCTTTAAGGGGGGTGACCTGCTTGTAGTTATTTCTCTCCTTTTCTCTCTTTCTCTGGCTTGTATCCATTCGGCCCCATTCAGCCAACTATTTTAAGATGTTTATCCCCATCTAGGTGTCGATTTCTTCCTGACGAGCGATAGCGAGTCAGCATTATATGAAGAAATCCGGCTTCGCCGGAGACATTTTTCTATCGAAAAATGTACAAATTTAGCCTGCTGTCAAACAAAAATAAAAAATATGCTGGCTCGCTACCGCTCACCAGTAAACAATTGACACCTGGATGGGGATAAACGTCTTAAAACAGTATGCTGAATGGGGCCAATGGGTACAAGGCAGAGAAAGATAGAAAGGGACAGAACAAAAACAGGTCACCCCCCTTAAGGGGAGGTATTTAGTTTCTTCCCTAGACCTCCATCAAGCTTAAAATTACACCCCCTAGACCCCCTTTCAAGATAAGTTTTTACATTTTTCGGTAGAAAACTGTCCCGGCCGAAGGCCGGTCCCTTTCAAATTGCAGGCTCGCTATCGCTCGCCAGGAAAAAATCGACACCTAAATGGCATGAAAATTCTTAAAATTGACAGAAATGGGGCGAAAGTTCTTAAAATCGCCAAACTATAGGGGCCGAGCGTCTTAAAATCTAAAAAGCAATGGGGCTAAACATGAGAGAGAAAGGGGTCCAGAAAAAAAAAACTCAAGTGGAAGCCTCCCCTTAATGTGGATGGATGTGCTGGTGGTGGCTCCTTCTTAAAGTCAAATATTCTTCGGGATTTTTTCGTTGGTAAAATCTACCGTTGTCAAATTGTTTGGATAGCTCATGGGCTTGTAATAATGTAATAAATACAGTCATTAGTACATATTGTTTATCTTTGTAAAATAATTAGTTGAATGCTACAATATGCTATGCTTACAGATTACTGAATTTGAAGTGACCAAGAATTTGTCTTCATTTGTAGTACTCTGAGGAGGTACAAAACTATGTCCCACCCGATTATTTCTGAACTTATTAACACACTTCACACAGCACTTCTAAACTATAGTCTGTTCATTACAATTAAGACAGAAATCGCTATCCCTAACATCATCTAACTCAAAAATTACATGAACAATAAAGCTGACACTTCTATAATTTGGGAAGAGTCGACCAGGATATTAGTGTGGAATAGTACAGTCCGTTTTCTCTAGTAGCCCCTTTAGAGATTTGTTTACCTAGTTGTTGTGAATAAAATATACTGAACTTATTTCAAACAACACTATTTTTTCAACTTGACGAACATTTGGCGAATAATTATTTTGTGCATTCTCGGAGGCTGATATTTGGCTATTAGTCATGTTTTCCCCCAGGTCATGGAAAACGTAATACCTTACCAACTTATGTATCAATACTCAATGGGAATATGTGAAACTACTATGCCTCTGTGTTATCATAATGCCAAGTGTTCATAAGTAACAATATATACCCCTACACAATCGTCGTAATAGCTGAACATCCAAATAGAAGCATGGCAATTTACCGTCAGCTGGATAACAAAACAACAACAGTATAGTAAGACCAGTGGCAGCAACGGACGATAACTGGCTTGTCTCCATTCCGTATTCGGTACGTAATCAAAACCTGCTCACGTTGGAAGTCTAGCTAAAGAGGACTCGCGCGACCACTATTCTCAGCTCATGGTCTTAATTTTCCCAATAAGACTTCAGCCACTGAATTTATCACCAACGATAAACTTGAATGGAAAACCACAATTAACAATGCTTGATGTTTTGACAATATTTTATATAAATTCAGCCAATTAATATTTATTGTCAACCATTTAACTACCGATATTAACGCAAAATTGTGCCCGTGAGTGTGGCAATGTATATATACAGTATATATATATAGTTATATTAAGTTACCCATAAAATATTGGCTGTATACCATTTTTGGGGGGAAATTAAAAGTGGGTTTGTAGGTATTAGTTAGAACCAGCGGCAACAAGATGTGAAGGGAATTTCTTTGGACCACCTTCTCCCTCATGTTTAACCCCATTAGTTTTGACATTTTAGTTTGGCGATTTTAAGAACTTTCGTAGAAGTTAGGTGTCGACTTTTTCCTGGTGAGCGATAGCGACCCTGCCATTTAGAATTTATGTGGAAGGGGGCTTTGGGGTATATTTATGTGGAAGGGGGCTTTGCGGTATATTATGTGGAAGGGGGCTTTGGGGTATATTTATGTGGAAGGGGGCTTTGGGGTATATTTATGTGGAGGGGGGCTTGGGGGTATATTATGTGGAAGGGGGCTTTGGGGTATATTTATGTGGAAGGGGGCTTTGGGGTATATTTATGTGGAAGGGGGCTTTGGGGTATATTTATGTGGAAGGGGGCTTTGGGGTATATTTATGTGGAAGGGGGCTTTGGGGTATATTATGTGGAAGGGGGCTTTGGGGTATATTTTAAACTTGGTGAAAGTCTAGGGAGGAAGCTAAAACAAAATAATAATATTAGTAATTATAATAAATATATTATTAAATATGTAGCCTATACAAAAATACTAATAAATCTCCCCTTCAACTGACCCGTTTCTATTAAGTCTAAGGTCTCTTCTCTAAACCTGCTCTCTTAGGAACCCTAGCCAAGAATCTCTCCTTCGTGAGTCGTCTTCGGGATGACCTCTGACCCCGCCTGACCCCGGCAAATGGATAAGGGTTCAGAGGTCAGGTCTACGTTGCCATCGAGGGTCTTTAAGGTGATGGCAGAGATAGCAGGTATTCTAACTCATGAATATTGACGAACCTACGATGTTGTCCAATGCATAACTTATCTAGCTTGTAAGTGAAATATTGCGTGCGGAAATTATTAAATTAAATAATGTTATCTATCGGTAATGCATCTTTCATTTATATAATTATGGGATACAGGAAAAACGGATTATATATACACATGATATCCTGTTCTCCATTCGTGAGAAATTTGTAACAGTTGGATTTAAAGGGTTGATTTTATGTTTAGTGGAAAGTGATATCCATAGAGAGGTGGCTTATGGAACTCTTTAAAATATATCCTATGATCAATCCCGCTTGTTATAAATACATAGTGAAGCTCATACGTGGTCAACTATATTTTTATGAGCGTGTTTTATTTGTGATAGAGGTCCTGATTTCAAAGTTCTCATGACGTCCTTGATTACTTGCAAAAGAAATAATTCCATATAAGCATACTTTAAATAATTGAAGAACGTTGCCACCTTACGATTCAGTGATAACCATAGTATGAAAGAACTAAGACACATTATTTCGATTTATGGTCAGTTCCTGTTTAGTGAAGGGTCTCTGGTTGGGGCTAGAGTACCTAAATATAAAGAGTGTCAGCATGGGGGATCCCGGGAGTCGGACACAATATGGCACCCGGGGAATTAAGTGCCCTGATTAATATACAGTATATTGATGGATTGCGTTATAAAACGAGGTATAAATATGATAGTATAAGCCTATAAGGTATATAAGCTGAAGAATGAAATGTCAAAATAATGGTATACTATGGAGTAAAGCGTGAGATAAAATCAATATGGTGTGAGGTAGAAACAATATGGCGTCCATAAGGAAGTTGACAGTACCCTCTTATACATGATACCCTAGTTGGGGCCATCCGCGGGACAACAACGGGCCATATGTTTGGATGCCATGGCCTTGATCTCTATTATGTAAGTGTCATAAACATAAGAGTACAGTACACACACACACACACAAATCACACACACACACACACACACACACACACACACACACACACACACACACACACACACACACACACACACACATACGACAAAGGTTCCCAAGTGACCGTCAAGATTGAATTCATTAGCAAATCTCAAGCCGTAAATCAGGGTGTCTTGGAGCTGTACCGGGGCCAGTCCGAGGGGTACTTACGATCACAGCTACAAATCGACCGGGGATAACTAAACCGGTTCGTGTATCAGGTGTCACACAAATGGACGACCCGGACCTGTGCCGTGCTAAATCCATGACCTACGAAATCCCTGAGTAAACACCCCGGGCGCGCTTACTACTGCCTGCCTGGGGGGGGGGGGAGAGAGAGAGAGAGAGAGAGAGAGAGAGAGAGATATCTTAAGTAGTAAGAGTGGAGTGTTCGCGAATACTGCTAGTGGATAGGATTTGGTCGCATGTGGTGCAGGTGGATTGTCAGTGATGCATAGAGAGTTGTTGTTGTTGTTGTTGTATTACCCCAGACTGGCTGGCCGATCAGTCCCGAGTCTGGTAGCCCGACGCCGCTCCGGAAGGGGCCAGGGAGAGATGAGATCTGTCTTTGAGAGGGCAGCGGGGGAGGGGATCATCAGCCCACTAGCTTGCACCCCTGGGCCAATGCCCCCACCGTCCGCAGCCCCCCTTGCAGTGCCACCCAATCGACAGCACCTGAAAGGAAAAGTGGTACAGTAAAAGAGACAGACAGAAACGGCTAAGGTAGACTAGAGGATGCCAAATCTCACTCTGGATAGGACCAACCTTCACCAGTGCATATCGAGTAATTATGGGTGGTTTGAATGGGGTGGCTATACAGTGAGTTATATCCACCTGGACCCGCTGATTCCGTTAAATTGGGTTAGGCTAGGTTATGTTGCGATAGGCCTATACTAGATTAAGGTTAAGTTAGGGTGGCTTGAATGGGGTGGGTATTATGACATACTGTATATCACCTGGATCCACTGGTTATGTTTGATTAAATTTGGGTATGGTAGGAAGGTAGGTAGGATATCCCAAACTGTGAGACACTACGGCAAGCTCATGGATTTCGCGAGTCCTAGGTATGGCTGGACACCGGCTCCCCAATTCCCAGGTCCGGATAAGCATCGTAAACTCGTACCTGCCGAATATATAAGTGTCTCACCACCCGGGTATATGACCCTCCGAAAATGGCAATACATAAATATAAAGAACAAATATATGCAATTGACTACAAATTATATATATATATATATTTAACTATTCTACTTTTTTTAAAGGAACACAAAATTGAATTGGCGCAGACTTTGTCTGTATTTATGTGGCAAGTAATACAATCACATACACGAGCAAACACACTATCTCGGAGAAGTTACATAAGTCATCGCTAATAATATTCGTGTTACATTAGAGGATAGTTTTCTTTACTGACTCTGTCTTCACCATTAAACAATCTATTTGTGTCAGGAGTACTGGCGATATATTTAGATAAATTTAGGAGCTATGAATCCATCAGTTTCAGATATACCCCACAATGTGGAGTTTATTCCATTTCATTCATTCAGATATACCCAACAAAATACAATCCTTAACTTGCTTCTGTCCTATCACTATGATGAATCACATACGAACACAAACATCCTTTCCTTATCCTAAATGCCCACCAGGCTCTTCCATCCATCCATCCAATGTCCATAGATACAACATGCATCCATCCTTCCTTCGGACTCTCTCGGACAAAGAAGAGGGCGGCAAATACAAATGGTGCCATCCCTTCCCTTCCTGGCTCACATACACCGTCACAAAAAATCTCCCCACCCGACGAAATCCCCGATGTGGCACTCTGGTCCTTAGGGTGCCAGTGTCGAAGGTCGAGTTTAGCCAGGCGATAGAGTGGCAAGAAAAATGAAGAGGGTGGTTAGGATAGAGACCCTATAGTAACAGAGATCAGTCAACTTCCGCCATATTTGTTCCACTATTGTCATTAGCCTCTCTTTACACTCAACTATATTCATTCCCAAAATGCACATTGGGCAATACTGGTTCATTATAGTTTGAGTTTTAGATCTGATTTCTACATGATCAATTAAATATCGATTACATTATAGTTTGGGGTTGGATCTAATTTATACATGGTCAATTAAATATCGATTACATTATAGTTTGGGTTTTGGATCGAATTTCTACAGGATATATAAAATATCACCCCGGTTTATGATAGTCACGGCTCCAAAATGGACTCCACAGAACAAGATGGCCGTTCTCTCTCACACCAGGATCTCTAGGTAGCAGCGAGGAGGGGTTTTGGTCATTCTAGGAGGACGTGTCGAGGGGACGAAACTTGAGAAAACTTGGGGACTCATCCGTATAGCGCTTTACTGCTAATTCTTCTTCTTTCTTCTTCTTGTTCTTCTTTTTCTTTTCTTATTATTATTAATTGTATTCTTCTTTTTGTCTTTCTTTTTACTTCTTATCTTCTTTTTTATTTGTATTTCTATTTTTCTTCTTTTGGCTTTGTCTGCCTTTTTATTCTGCATATATTTTATTTTATTTTTCTATTCTTCGTCTTCGTCTTCTTCTTCTTCTTCTTCTTCTTCTTCTTCTTCTTCTTCTTCTTCTTCTTCTTGATCCCATAGCCTTGTGTCCAACTCCCGTGATTTCCATTAGTTTGATCACAATATCACGGGTATGTTTTGTTTTTAACCCGGTTCTTGCACTTTATTCTAGCGTTTGTTTCCTTGTAACGACTTGGGGTCCTTTCCGTCTCTTCTCCTGATGCCGATGAACGAGCCGCTCCACTAATTATGACAGCTTCTGTTTTAATGTCTCTTATATTGAATAGTTTGGTAGAAAAGCGATAGCCATAACAAATATAGATGTGAATTAGCTTGCAGTGTAGGGATATGTTGATAGGCCTTCTTGATAACCCTCATTAAAACCGTGACTGTAGAAGAGTGTATGTGTGTTATATGTAGCAGCTGTAGTGTTGGTTGATTATAGAGTCTGGTTTATATAATAGAATGTAATATTTATCTTGGTTTATGTGTTACGTTGACATCTCTTGCAGTGTGTGTGTGTGTTTACTCGTCTGTTTTTACTACAACCCTCACTCCCCTGCCTCGTATAGGTTGATTATAGAGTCTGGTTTATATAAGATAATGTAATATTTATCTTGGTTTATTTATGTTTTACGTTGACATTTCTTGCTGTGTGTGTGTGTTTACTCGGTGTCTGTTTTTACTACAACCCTCGCACTCCCTCCCTCGTATATCTTCCGTTGACATGTTCTGGTGTGCCCATTCGTTTATATTATCTGCATGTCTCCTCCTGCTCGTTTCCGACGCTCTGAGTACCCTCGTACCCCCCTTAGTTGCTGTGTTTGAGCTCCGGGAGGGCGAGAAGTACAGTCGTCGGAATAAGTTCTTCACCACCCCCATCAATTCTATTATGCAAAAAAAAAAATAAAAAAAATAATAATAATAATAATAATAATAATAATAATAAAAAAGAATAGAATAAATAAAAATAGTAATAATATATATAAATAATAAAAAATACATAGCCTAACAAACTGTTATGATCAAATTCCGAATATACACTAATTTGCAAATTTTTAGTAACTCTTGAGTGAATTACTTTTTAGCTATTATTTCTAAACTGTTCCCAGTAATGAGGTATTATTTGCATAATGAAAGTCACAGGGTAGTAAAGAGCTTATCCCGACGACTGTACATTGTGGTATTTATGGTCGCTAAATGTTGATTGTCTCAATGAGTGCATGTTTACCCCTTGAGGATTAGGACGCATTTTGACAGTGTATTTTGGCTATCATTAAACGAGCTTGTGCAGCATAGGAAGGATCTGTGGGAATTAAAAGGGTGAAGGCTATCTCAATTAACCCTCTGAATTACATATACCCTTCCTAATCTCAATATAATCAACAAATAATATATAGAATAAACATGACATGAGTCTTCGTACCTTGAAAGGGCTAGCTCTATTTTCATATACTTAAATATTTGTTTTTTTTATATACTTTTAGATCTTGAACACTGCATCTAATAATACTTGTTTTGTGGCTAAGTAGCATAGTCTACACTATTTATTTCAGGTATAACTAGTATAGGTTTTACATACAAAATAGACCCATACAAATTATCAATAACCCTATAATCACTAATTAATATCTTTCCTTATACATACGAAAATATGTTGCATCCCATGCGTTATTTTATAGATACTCTTGTGGTAAATGCTTAGACGAACTTGCCTCAATTGAGCCACCTCTTCGCATATTTCCCCGATATATTAGGGCAGCTGGTAATACCCATGATTTAATAATTGTTTATCCATAATGCAGAACTTCTGCATTTCAATTCTCATATATTCCCGGAATCACTTCTCTGTGGGACTCCATCCTCAGAGTAAATGTCCACCAATATTCAACTCACAGCAGTTTTAATTCATAACTTACTTTTTCTTCCCATGCTTACCCTTACAACTTGCTTAAAAGATAACAGGCTTGCCACAATACGTAGACGGAGGTCTTTAAATAATTATTATTACAGACTATTATTTTATGAAAGGATGATGCCATCAGTTACATGGAATTTGTTTAAAAAAATATTGTTTTTCCGTCCTCCCGTCTTTTTAATATAAATAATACTGTTTGTAGTTCAAGGTCAATTTTATGTGATGCATCTGATTGTTTTTAGATCACGTTTTTGTTAAATTTTGAATATATTTATTTTATAAATAAAATCCTTATGCCCCTAATAAAGCTTATTCCTACACAACTTCTGGAACAGTTATATGAAACGGAATAGCAATTAACACCCGGTTAACCTGTCTACCCTTCAACTGCTATTGTTAAATATTTTAGTATTCGTTTATATATTCATATTTTGTCTACTTATCAGAGTTTATATTTTAACGTGTTAGCCCCCCACCAACGGAAGACGGGCTAGTAAAGTGTCCTACAGTGCCACCATCGTCGGGTTACACAGGCCTTTAACATTCCTCCATAACGAAGCCTAGGCCTATATGCAGGGGCCTGGTGGTGACGCGACCCCCACCGCTACGGTCCTTGGTGACAGTACTGCCCCCCCATCACCCCCACCCCACCCCCTTCTTTCTCCTCTACACCCCACCCCTCTCTCTGTACTGGTGACACTACATTCACTACCCCCCACCCACTCCACCTCCCATGGTAGCACTAACCCCCGTATTACATAACATGTGGGAAGGGTGCTACCATGGAGTTATACAGTAGACATTTATACCTCCATGGGTGCTACCAACCCTATGTCGAACTAAGATAAATTTACCGAGTGTTAACTTATGATAAAGGACTAAATCCCATCCAATTTCAGAACGATCAAGAATTGTTTCTGCTTATTTCGTTCACGAAGGCTAAGGGAATCACTTAGTGTGGTTCTAAATTACGGGTGTGAGGTCCTTAGTTTGTAAATACTTCGTTCTTTCTTAGGAGACTCTTTGCTTGTACATTGGTGATATTTTGTTCCTCTTGGTAAGACTACAATAAAGCTAGTATCCTGCTTTCTTGACATAATGGATTTCCTTTCCATCTTGCCAGCTTTCTGTATTTATTATTATTATTTACATCGGTATTACTCCTTTGTTTATAGTCGGCTTTTCTTGGTAGGAAATATTACTATCATTAATGTATAATCTATTTATCATAAGTAGGACAGAAATCGTAACCTTTATTCTATATAACTCACAAAAGGAATATTTCTGTGTATGAAGAAGACAAAGGCAAAGCTGCCTTCAACAAGTGTCTCCCCCAAAGTTGAAAGAGTGAGAGAGACAAAGTTTGTACCTGTTTTTCCTTTTGTTGTGTGTGTGTGTCACAATATTGGAAGAAGAGTGGACGTGTGCTTGTTTAGTATAGTGAAGTGGATAGGATGAGGATATGTTAGTGAGAGCTAGCTGAATTACTCTCTGCGTAGGTGAGACACAAACAGATTTAGTGAGGGAACCCAGATAAATTAAACAAGAGTTCCAGCAACTCCTTATCACATGCTTGTGAGGCCTCTCCTGGGTATTGCCCTGCTCGATTGGTATCTACTATCTCCCCAGGGTAGAGCAAATGAGCTGTACATTTATTTCCACGCCTATTCCCTGGCTGACTCTTCCGAAATGGTGGAAATATTAACTCAATTTTTCCAGTCCTTTTGAGTTCTGAGACGTTGGGGTTGAGATTTCTGGGCTTGCTATAATGCACAGGGTTTAGTTATAGTGACACCATTATATGCGATAGTAATGACCTGCTCTTATTTAATTAACCCTTTGAAGATGATGTGCCATTTTGGCAAGTTTGTTCTGGATAGCATTAGACTAATTTATACAGCTTAGGAAGGATCTGTGGGAATTATGATGGTAAATATTATCTTGATCAACCTTCTGACTCCCATATGCCTTCCCAATCTGCAAATAATCGCCCAATAATAGCTAGAAAACAAAATAATTGAGTCCTCGGATCTTCTAATAGATACTGAAGCGGTCCTCTCTGATACAGTGATATTAGTTGTCTCATATTTGATGACAATGAGGCCCTCCTTTCACTGCTCCCCCCCCCCCTCCTTTGACACTGCAGCCCCCCTCGCTCCCCCCCCCCCCCTCCACTGACAACACTACAGCCCCCCTCGCTCCCCTCCCCCCCGTCCTACACCTCCACTGACAACACTGCAGCCCCCCTCCTTCTCCTTCCCCAACCTCCTACCCCACCACTGACAACACTGCAGCCCCCCTCCCTCTCCTTCCCCAATCTCCTATCCCCCCTCCTCTGACGACAGTGAAGCCAACCTCGCTACCCTTCCCCACCCTCCTACCCCTCCTCCTCCGACAACACTGCAGGCCCCTCTCTCCCAACCCCACCCTCCTACCCCTCCTCCTCTGACACTACAGCCCCCCCCCCTCTCCCAATCCCACCCTCCTACCCCTCCTCCTCTGACACTACAGCCCCCCTCTCTCCCAACTCCACCCTCCTACCCCTCCTCCTCTGACACTGCAGCCCCCCTCGCTCCCCTTCCCCGCCCTCCTACCCCTCCTCCTCTGATGACACTGCAGCCTCCCTCCCTCTCCTTCCCCACCCCCCTACCCCTGCCGACACTGCAGCCCCCTCCCTCCCCTTCCCCACCCTCCTACCCCTCCGACATAGCAGCCCCCTCGCTCCCCTTCCCCAACCTCCTCCTCTGACGACACTGCAGCCCCCTCGGCCCCCCCCCCCCCCCCCCCCCCCCGTCTTCTGGTGACACTGCAGCCTCTCTCTCCTTCCCCACCCTCCTCCTCCACTGCAGCCCCCCCCCCCCCCCCCCCCGACCCCTGACCCCGGCCACCCGAGGACTGACGGACGCTGTGATCCTCTTACGTGACAATACCTCACCTTACCGTCGTTCCCGGCAGCTCAAAAATGTGGTCCTGAGGGGGCCAGATGAGTTCGGGGAGTGTTATAGGTTTTTTGTTTCTGTCCGGGTTCTCTTACAAGCTAACGAATGTGAAGACTAAAGGCCATGAGTTTAAGTATTGGGAATAACTTGGGGGACTGGAGAATGAGCAACTTAACAATATTAATACTGAGGTCTACATTTGGCATTTAATCTTACATCGCCACCTTATTTATTATAAAACACTAGGTTTGTATACATATATTGAGAAGAGAAAATCGTTAGCTAGTGATAGTTTAATACAATGAGCATCTTTTTGAGGTTTTGGTAATTATTAAAAATTAACGAGAGTAACTATAGACCTAAGAGTTTTTGAAGTTATGATAACTGAAAAAGAACGTGATGGCAGAATAATAATATAATAATAAGAGCATATATACCATAATGTTGTGAAAGTACCATACTAGAAAACACGTCATTTCTGAAGGCGAGTGTCAGTTTTCCTCTGTGTTAGTTCCCCTCGGTGTTGCCAGGGGGTCAGGTACTACTAATCAAGGTAGCCAGGAAGAGGGTGCCAGCCGTCGTTAAAGAAGCATTAGGGGAAAACGCTCCATAAACTCCCCTTTCCTTTGACGCCAACCCTCCCTTACCTTTCCCTGCTGTGACACTTTGGGCACTCCTCTCACCCTCTTTCTTGTACCCTTCTTTCTGTTGTCACCTCTTACTCTTTTTGGCTGTATATATCCTCTTGTTTTCGTCGTCATTATCTCCTGTGTTCACCTCTTCCTCTTGTTGGCTCTCTATATCCTCTTTTTCTCAATTTTTGGTCGTCATTTTCCACTTTGTCCTGTTTCTTTGTCGCCCCTTCCCTCTCCCTTCTGCTGCTGCGACTCTTTGGGCACTATTCTCACCCTCTTCCCTTCCTCTCCTCTCTGTTTTCCCTCTTCCTATTTTGCTTCCTCTTCCTCTTCGTACTTATCCTCTTCCCTCACTTTGGCCTGTTCCAATGACGCCTTCCCTTATCCCTTTCTACTGCTCTGACACTTTGGGCACTCCTCTCACCCTCTTGCTCGTACCCTTCTCTATTTTATTTAAGCGGCTACAATGAAAAAATCTGTTATAGCACTCTCTCACTCCTCTTAGACAGCTCTTCTCCGCCCCCTTCCTCTCTTTAAGCCTCCTCCTCTTCCTCTCTTCCCCTTCCTCCCCCTCTGCGACAGGCTCAGGTAGACCGGAAGTAACATACCGACCGACTACTGACGACCTTCTCAGCACCGCCGTCCGAGTTTAGCTCATCGTGGGGGAGACAGCAGCGGTAGGGTCGAGTTCTGTAGAGTCATGGGTTGTAATGGTGTTTTGTTAGTACAGGCACTCCTAAACGTTCAGTACAGTCATTCGTAAACGTTCAGTACAGTCACTCCTGAACATTTAGTATGGTCAATCACAAATGTTCAGTACAGTCATTCATGCATGTGCATTAGTCACTGATTAACAGTTAGTACAGTTACTCGATTTTTGTTTAGCAGTTACTCATAATCGTTCAATAGTCACTCATATGCTTTCAGTACTGTCACTCATAAATTTTCAGTACAGTCACAAATAAACGTCCAATACAGTCGTTAAGTACTGCACAACGAAGCTGGAGAAGTTGTGGTTTAATCCCTGTGTGTTTACCTTAATGTGTTTGTGTTATTGTATTCATTATTAGTTCCTTCTTTTAGATAAATTTAAGATTAGTTTTGGATTACCGAAGAAGCAGAAAAAAGTGTGTAACGTCAACATTAACGTATACAATTATACTATTAATGTTTATCAGCACCATCCAAAACAGCGTATTGTTTATTGTGAATTCACGTAGATAATGTCAGGACACTTTAACATAGAAGCTGGCTTACATTCAAAGTTTGCTATCAGACTAATTGCAAACACGACTTGAAAGATTTCAACTTTGCACAATGGGCGTATTATATCACTATATCGTCAAATGCAGACCCGTGAAGTGACAAACTGTAGCCAGTCAGATTAACAAGCTTTGGTTTATTGTGCTGGTTGCAATCCTTTATACATCTATCTATCTATATATATACTCATGCCCAATCCCCACTTTTCCTCTCTTTTTTTTTCTCTTTTTTTTTTTTTTTTTTTTTTTTTTTTTAAATAGATGGATACATTAAGGGGAGTTGTATTGCTTCAAGATTGTGTTGGTCAGTATGTCAAAATTGTAATTTGTGTTCTGAAAGTCAGATGTTGAACAATTAACAAATAATAACTGTATACATTTAATATAAACTTTGACATAAGACTTTAGTTGTCACCATCAATAGTTCATTGTTAATACCACAATCAGAATTTAAAATCTCCTCCAATAGTTCATAACTTTCTTAAGACCATAATCGTCGTTTTAGTTTATCCTCCAAGCCATCTAAAATGTTTATTCTTCCCTAACACGGTTCTAACTGCCCCCAGAGCATACTTGAGAAATGTTTGACAAGCGGGTGAGATTTGCGAGGAGGGATGGGTGTCTGCGAGGCCTGCCAGATCCCCGGAGGTAATCCCCCGTGGAAATGTTCATAGGGAGAGTTTTGACACCGATGTGATTGTTTTATGACGTGTTGTATACCTTTATATGTGTTATTATGTCTCCCAGTTCTGAATGCACGATTCCATAGTTGTTAACCATTGAACCTGACAAACCACACTTCTCATGAATTTTATTTTATCAGATATATATTATCTGCCGAATTAGAAAAGAATATATTAATCCATGAAAAACGAACAGAACAAAATCAGGTGATTCTCACAACAGACTTGTAGTGTAAGATAAGGAAAGGATGGGCTACCATAGTATCTGAGCTTAGAGTAGTGGTCGAGAGCAGGCAACAGGCAGACCTATTGAGTTTTGCTTGTGACCTAGCACAGAGCCTGCCATAGTAGAACAGGCACTGTAAATATGACAACTAAAGATGCCTACGATTACTTATAACGCGTCAGTTATTACGCGGTAATTCCAACTTTGCTTGAGGTTTGCGTCACTCGAGCGTTCCTTTAAGCATCTTGTCTTAACACCTCTGGTCTGGAATCTTCTTAATTAATAGTGTTAAAGATTTCAAACAACCAAAATATTCTACATTCAATATAGTTGCCAGTACCAAAATATCAGAAGCTAAAACTATTGACAGAATATGTTGCCCATCGAAAGTTGTCAGAAAAAGGGTTCATTTGACTCCACTTAAGGGGAGGTTTTTAGTTTGGTCCCTAGATATCCTTCAAGCTTAAGATTACACCCCCTTGAGCCCCTTTCAAGATAAATTTGTACATTTTTCGGTAGAAAAATGTCCCGGCTGATAGCCGGTTCCTCTTAAATTACAGGCTCGCTATCGCTCGCCAGGATAAAATCGACACCTAAATGGCACGAAAGGTCTTAAAATTGACAGAAATGGGTTGAAAGTTCTTAAAATCGTCAAAATAATGGGGCGAACGTCTTAACATTAGGAAAACAATGGGGCTAAACATGAGGGAGAAAGGAGTCAAGAAAAAAATCCCTCAAGTGGATATCTCCCCTTAAAGAGAAGCCACACGACTCTCAACATGTCGATCACTGTACATAAGAATAACGTTAAGCTCCCTACAGAGGTCCTTGGTGATCCTGTGTAGTAGTGGTGGTGGTGGTGGAAGGGCCCGGTTGTTTTGGTTGTGGGAGTGGAGGCTGGGGACTCGGGTTACCCCACACGTCATGGCCAGGAGACAAACTGCCCTCACTATCTCACAGGCATCAAAGACACAGCGAGAGAGAGAGAGAGAGAGTGAGAGTGAGAGTGAGTGCTGTCTTTTGTATTTAATTTTCACTATGTTTAGACGATTTTGTGTCGAAGAATCTGTGGTCGTAGAAAGGGTTAACTGAGTTAGTTTGAAGCCTGATGATTGCGGGAGACCCTTCTTAAGCCGAGTAAATTCGCCTAATAGTTGCCTGAATATAATGAAAACGATATCACCGGTACTGATTGGGTTAAAACATGCATCCCACGTCACTCACCAACCCATATTACCCACTGCATTACTATTCCACATGTCTTAATGTTATATGCTTTCGAAGAATATGCAACCCTAACAAGCAAGTAAGAAGCTTGGATATGTAGTTTTGTCTGAAAATGGTAAGGAGAATTTAGTGTAATCATCTATATAACAATCTTTTACTTGGAGACATTTGAGAGACTGTGCAGTATAGTAAGATGTTTTTGTTGGTTCACTTCTATCTCAATAGATGACAGTCTTCTGTAATTGTATTACTTATTCCTATAGAAGTAATTCCGATATATTGACCAGTGGGAAAAAAATGGCATCAGGTAGCAATATAAAAATTTGTATTTGCTTTGTTTTGAGCAAAGAATCGTATAAATTATAATATTTGTTGATGCTTCCAGATGTCGCGGTGATCACCTATGCAGCGTATGGCATTACGGTAAGATTACTCAAATTATATTTATCTATCTATTGTTGGACACCTTATTCCCCTTTATGAGAGTGGCCATACTCAAAAGGCCCTCTATGTATCTTTTTAGCATTATTTTTCTCCAGTGGTGTGTGGCTAGTCCATCCAATAACCTGCTTCATCCTTAGTTGAGCAGTACAGATATGTATAAGGCTTACTCCCGTAGACGGGTTACTGACCAAGGCTGTGAGTCCCATCCACCCGGATTTTTATAAGGTTGTCTCCCCTAGATGGGTTGCCGATCAAGGCTATTGAGTCCTATCCACCCGAATCTCAAATTGATATAGTTTTATTTCTTAGGGCCAGTCAACTATTTATATTCCTGCATCCACTTAATATTATGTTTACGTTTAAACGTTACCTTGCTTTGGGATCATCTAACATCGAGATATCAGTAGCTAGCTTCTCCGGCAGGTAGATGGCAGTAGTGTCTTTATGAAACTACACGACTGTTCATGTGGATTTTTGTTTAGGTCGTCCTTGAATATCGTGAATAATACAAGGCATCTGCTATGGTGCAAGTTACTAGCGACAGGGGAGGGGTTACTTGCTTGGGGTAGGTTTGTCGCATCATTGAGTACCGTGTTTATATTAACCCCACTGCGAAAATTAGCCTAGTTTCACTTTATTAACGTAGTAGGTATATTATGTGATAGTTAATATAATACGTTATAAATTAATGTAACAAGGAGATACCATCTATTTCAAATTCGTATGATTACTATTACAGAAACAGATAGCACTAATACTTCAGCAATAATAGTTAAGGCCCATTATAATAATAAGATAATACATTGTGGGTGCATGGGTATATACAGTATACAGTATATTATGTTAATGTGTATATGATATTCTCAGACGTACCAGTTATTATAATATTAACTGCTGTCAGAAGGTTGTCATTCTGTCTTTATATGTCCATAAGTTCGAGTGTTCTCCTGACAGTCCCCACCTCACCTTTCGCAATCACTGAAGAACAGCAACATAAATCATCATTATTTACACACACACACACACACACACACGCACACGTTAAAAGTTGATCATAGTGTCAGTTAACATTAATACAGGGTGTTAATATCTATGCATTTTTCCTTTGTATATTTTTAGCTCATGGTGGCAATTATAAATAAACCGTTTATTATCTTACTAGTATTACACACGCGTATATCGTCACTTTAATCCTCATTATCAGATAATCAGTCATATTCTTAAAGGTTTTCGGCTATAATGAATGTCATTGGTAGAAATATATTGATACCTATTATAAACTGGGTTATATAACTCTCTCTTCCATGAACAGCGAGATAATTTAGATATTTAGTAAGAAGAGGCGAGTTGATGAGACGAAATTATTTTGACTCTACCCTTTAAGAAGAGCGGTATGGGTGGGGAGGTTCCACCCATACCGCACTTCTTGAAAGGGTGGATTCAAACACATTTCGTCTCATCACCTTGCCTCTTCCAACTAATGATCTACATTATCTCTCTACACGCCGCAAGGTTGCATCTCTCTCACTCTTCTACCGCTATTACAATAATCATTGGTCATCAGAGATGTTTCGGTGTATACCTTCTCCCGTGCGGAGAGTGGGTGGCACCCGCCTTTAAATACATCCCCATCCCTATTCTGTCCAACTCCTTAACCCAAAATTTAACCGATTTTCCTAGTCATTCTTACACTCAACGAGTAAACTCTGGAACTCTCAACCTCAATTTTTGTTTCCCTCATCCTATGACTTTGATTGCTTAAAGCTCTGTGTGTCCAGACGTTTTGATACTAACGCACCTTGAAATTGGCTCTCTATAATGTTTTCAACTTTGGGGGGACACTTTCTATAGATAGCTTTGTCTTTTGTCTCCTGCATACACCTAGAATATATAAATATATATATACTCCGGTCCTTAATATACAGTATATTAGATAAGGACACGGCACTCTCACAGATTGAAGATTACGAGTGACTAACAAAGAAGCGGTGGTGAAGTTAGATGGGTCGAGGAGCAAGTTGTCCTTCTCCCCCTTCCCGCCGAAGCCCTTATCTTCTACCATGCACAACTTAGAACCAGAGTCACACCGGCGATGTATCCGGCAATGCTCGATCAATTATAGTCGCTTTGATTTTAGCTGACGGTAAAGTGAATCAATTGGTAACATCAGATTTATCGAGAGAATTATCGATACATAATGAAACACACATGCAACTACTGGGTCACTATCTGATATTGATGCCAGATTTTCATAATTTACAACATATATCACTTCAAAATCTTCGTAATAGCTGAATAATTAAGAGGAGAACATGGCAATTTACCATCAGCTGGAAATAATCAGAATATAGTTTTCCACCACAACATTTCTGAGTCTTGTAGCGATAGTATGTATCAGAAATTATAATTAAATTATAGATGACTATGCGGCCTAATTGTCATAAAGCATTACATTTAGCATCTGCCAGTCGGGGAGGTAAAACCTTTGTAGAGGCGTGATGATTTATCTGGGAGGGTTTCGAACTGTATATACAGTATAATTATATATATATATACTGTATAAAGTGTATATAGATAGACAGATAGATATGTATTGAGTCGTTATAATGAACGTGCATATTTATAAAGCCATAAGACCCAGATGCATGTCCATAAATTGCATTTGAAATGTATCGTGGTGCTTGGCACACTCATCAAAAATTAGTTAGTCTTTCGTGCAGCTGAAAATAGAAATGCCAGAACTAGCCAAATTTGGCAAGCGAAAATAAAATAAGAACTCAAGGTAGACGTACCCCTACCCTGCTATTGAAGTTGTATACAGTATACTGTATATCTTGCAACTAGGCCTCATTTCAAATCTTTCCGTACCCAGCTATTTAAGTTATATACTGTATATCTCGCAAGTAGACCTCATGTATTATTATTTTGTTTTTTCCTATGTGTATGCAGGAGACAATAGGCCGGCTGCCTTTAACAGTGTCTCCTTCAAAGCCAAAAGAACGACACAGAGCCAAATTCAAGGGACGTTTGGATAAAAATGCCTACACACACGAAGTTTAAAGCAGTTTTAGTCATAGGATATTCTCGCCACTATTAATGTCGTAATACAATCAGAAACACAGCATGATAAGACAGAGGATGCACATGAATTCATCGGCACATTTATGCTGGCAACTGGAACCCATACATATCCCCGGCCTAATTAGTGTCAGCAGGAGTAACGTGATGGAGTAATCCTTGTGGTGTGGTGGTTGTTGTGGTGGGTCAGGTCCTACTCAAGGGTCTCCAGGGGCTCGCTAATAAGGAAGGTGATACTTGCCACCTAACACACACCTCTCTGTCACACCTGTACATAATATTCGCACCACAAGTATGGAAGATGTTCATATTTTTGTATTAAACTTATGATTATGATTATTATTATTATTATTATTATTATTATTATTATTATTATTATTATTATTTGTGTATGTGTGTATTATTATTAATATGATTATTGTGTCACACACACACACACACACACACACACACACACATACACACACACACATATATATATATATATATATATATATATATATATATATATATATATATAATTAAGGTAGATAAAAGTCTTCTTTTAGCCTTTTAGCAAAATGGGGTATCTTTCATTCCACCCTACGAATATGTATGTGAACTGAATTTCTTTTACGGACATAAGGATGGGGCTGAATTCGTACTAAACCCTTTCAACACAGTGATAAATCTTCCATTAATTTATAGTATTGCTATTCGCTCAGATGTATGTGTGAAATGAGTTTCAGTTACAAACATAAAGATAAAGCTAATTCGTGCTTAAGCCGTTCAGCACGGTGATGTGTCTCTCATTGTATTACGGTGATAATATATATATATATATATGCGATGTAATGCATGTTATTTATACTATACCGTAGCCAAGGGCATTAAATATATTGTGAGTATCTCTCAGTACAATGGCGTCCTTTAATGATATTTATTCTGACTGGAAGGACATTTTTTGTAGCTTCAGGAATGTACTGTGTCAGGCTGCCTCATAAACTCTTTTAGTACCGGCAACGTTTTTTATATTTAATTCTAGCTAAATATAGACGATTTTTTATAAAACTTATGAAAGCTATATGATAGTTAAGAGGATTAATTAATATAGTCTGTAACTTTTTATTGAGTAAAACCGTGAGATAATTGCCAGAATATAGTGAAAAGGATGTCACCGGTACTGAAAACGTTAGGTGGTCGTATGCGTTTTATACGGCATAATTAAACAAGAATTATTCGTCGAGCACAACCTAATAATATGTTGCATTAGGCAATACACTATTAAAATGTAAAACTTGCAAACTAAACAAACCAAAACTGGGACAAAGACAATATAAAGTCAAATTAACTTATCAAATTCGCTATGTGGAAACAACGCTTACTAAAATAAAATTTATGAAATAAAAGAACACAATCCACCACATAGGGTGTACATTACTACATGAGCGAGTTAATCTGTTTACCCACAACTTAAAATCATATATGAAACAACTCAGATATATTATACAGTATATTACAATTTATTTAGTTAGTACTGTATAAAAGCAATTAATATGCACTTTTAAAACAATTCACAAGTAATGTATGTATGTATGTATTTACTCAGGCACATACCCCATACAAACACAAGCACAAATCACAAACAGTAATACATCACAAGTATTAACAAGTAAATCACAACTAATAATAAATCACAAGTAATAATAACAACAATTCACAAGTAATAACAAAAGTAAATACTTCTAACATCAGCCCGCGGAGGAAATGTTCCGGGAAGTTAAGACAGACATTTTATTAGAAGCGCACATTACGACAAGCCAACACTCCACCACAAGCATTTCATCATCCCGGGGTCTCCAGTTTATTTTATGTTACCCAGTTCTGAACGTTCGTATATATGACATAACTTTCATTACTCAACCTAACCTATTCTAACCTAACCTACCCCCCCCCCCTTACCCACCCAAGTGAAAGAGTGACATTCCAGGTACGTTTGAATCAAAATGTCTGGTACGAGGAGCTTGAAGCAATTTAAGTCATAGGATGAGGGGAAGATAGACTGAGCGAGAGACTTGAGGTTAGAATCGTGTTGCACGGAATAAACACATGCATCCCGGCCAGGACCTCAAGGGGGGAAGTGTCTAGGAAGCTGCAAACACTAAATTTCCGCCCAGTAACTCATACCCTTCGTAACCTTAGCCTGGTCCTCACGTGCAGGGAGGTGGGGGTGTGGTGGAGGAAGGAGGTGGAGTAGCAGAGTGCATAGTAGGGAGCGAGTGCATAGTAGGGAGTGAGTGCATAGTAGGGAGTAAGTGAATAGGAGGAGTAGAGGGGGAATTGGGAGTGAGTGAGTGAGAGGTGTAGTGAGGGTAGGAGTGGTTTTAAGGATTGGAATAGTAGCAAGAATGATACTAACCTAGCCCATACGTGCAAAGACAGGTGCAGGGGTAAAGTGGCAGAGGGAGAGGGAGTTCATGGGAATTACAGTGAAGGTGGAAATGGTTGGTAGGCTTGGAATGGTAGCAAGAATGGAAATAGTCTAACGTGCAGAGAGTAGGGGTGAAGCAGAGGAAGCAAGGGGTGTAGCTGCAGAGGGAGTGGACTCTTTTTATTTCTCGTTTCTTGATAACAAAAGGTGACTTCCCTGTTTTATTGACTGCCCGACATGCCACATTTCCCTTAGTACTATAATACATTTTCTCAGCGGTCAAACACTATGCCCTATGCACTAAGCATTATGGATATACCTGGTTTGCCACTGTTGTAACAGATAACTACATCTATGTTTTTCATAAATGTAATTGTCTTTATTTCCGAGTTGTCCTAATCTTAACTCGTTCATGTGTGTGTGTGTGTGTGTGTGTGTGTGTTTGTTTTAATAGGCTGTCCAGGTTGAAGAGTGGCGTTGATCTGTTGCGAGGATAGTTATTGAATACTACGGTAATTTACCCCGTTCCGAGGACAGTTAACAAAGTGTGGGGTAGTTGAGTGGTGTGTGTGAGGGTGTGGCCGAGCTGCGGGGGGTGGCTGAGCAGTGCCCTCTATAGGATGATAACACCAAGCTCTTTACAGTACCCTAACCGCCGTGTTGTTGTTGCCTTCCTTGCCTTGTCAACCCTCACGCATGTAGTTGACCACGTAATCATGTCATTGTGTTCATTAGTTTGATTAGCTAATAACTACTGTAATGTTTGCCAGATGTTTATTTAATGTGCAACTTTAATGTACTTGATGACTTAATGTAATGTACTTGAGACTTTGAATGATTCCCTCATAAATAATGTTTAGTGTTGGTTAACATTTCCGTAAGCAAGTATTTGGTACCATGATATTAAATATACCTGTATATTTGACTACCTGTTCTTCAAATACTGGAAGTCAAAGTTAATTAGACTTTCTTCAGCATGTGTGTTGTCGTGAAATATTGTTAAAAATACCGTAACTATAGTAATGGAAGACATATGGACAAAGGGGTGAGGTAGCTAACATGGCATATCAATAACCCTGGGTATCACAATTCTCCCTACAGATGTTAAAGTGTCTGGGATGGCCTCCTAGACGGGCTCGGGTTACGCAAGGTGCTGGACAGACCCTCGGTGCCACTAGAGTTTTTTTTTTTTTTTTTTTTTTTTTTTTTTTAAACTTGGGTGCCATCTTGAGTATGACCTCACCGACCCTCTTCTCTGTAATTCTCGCCGCACATGCATAGTTCAGCCTCACTCCTTTTTTGCTTGTTTGGTGGCTTTTTTCCTTAGCTGACCGTGTTTAATTTAAATGTGCTGTTTTGCTTGGATCACTATGCAGAGAATAATATAACACCCCATTTAATCACTGTAGTTAACTTAAAATAACAAAACACTAATTTAACCAAAATACACGTTTTTTTGTAATAGTCTAACCTAGCATAGAGTAAAACAGATGTACGAATTTAATAGATACATAAACACGAATTAACAGGGTGAAATGGATGCCTTTGCAATATATAAACAACACACAAGTACCGGTAACACAATATATCGCAAGGGAAAAATCCAAGTAACAAAGATGAATATCACAAAGACGCCTTACAAGTAATACAAATAACTAAAAGATAGAACAAACCTCAGATAGGAAAGAATATTTGTAGAGCAAAAGAGGGGTTAATATTATATATCAATATATACATATTTAAATATATCCTGAAGGAAGAGATATGTTGTATTTGTATGAGCGACTGGACTAATATTTAAATGTGATACTTGTAATAATAGCAGCTGGGTTTACATGAATAATAATAACAGTAAATAAGTATGTATATTTACAAACAAAAACAATACAAATATAACTACAAAACCAAATCAGTGGAGGAAGGGAGAGCTAGGTTCAGTTGGGGTTGAGAATTGACGTATTGTTGTGTAAAGCAGGGGTATAAAAAGTAAAGAATATATACGCAAACAATTATATGATATGAATACACATACTGCAAATACAGCAGTGGAAAATAATGCATTAGTAGTAAATATTAAATACAAATCTAAGCAAGATCAGTGAATGAAGGAAGAGGTCCAGGAGGGGTGATGGTTGGCGTGTATTTTAGGTTGACTACATTAATTATTGTAACCCTTAAAGACCAAATGAACAGAATAGTATATATACTGTATATATATATATATATATATATATATATATATATATATATATATATACATACAAACACGTCAATCAAATAGACACGCAGCTAACATATACAGTAGATAACAGTGGAAAAGAGTATTTAGTATATATATATATATATATATATATATATATATATATATATATATATATATATATATATATATATATACACTGCAAAATCAGAGAAAGGGAGAGGTCCATTGGGGGTGAGGCTTGTCGTATTTTTGTGGGTAACAGGAATATTTTTTTTATCTTAACCTCAAGCCTCTGTACAGGGGCATAGTGCGTCCTTGTATTGAGTATTGTTCACATGTGTGGGGAGGTTCCTCTCACACCGCTCTCCTAAACAAAGTTGAAAGGAAGGCCTTTCGTATCATTAACTCCCGTCTACTCACCAACCCTCTGCAATCTCTCTCTCTCCGCCGCAATGTTGCATCTCTCTCGCTATTCTATCGCTACTATAATAATCAGTGTTCCTCAGAGCTTTCCCAGTGTATACCACCTCCTTTACGTAGGGCACGTGGTACCCGTCTTGCAACTCAATCCCACCCCTACTCTGTGCAACTCTCCAACCCGAGAGTGAAACGTTACTCTCAAACTTTCTTCTACTCAACAGCTGAGCTCTGGAACTCTCTCCCAGAATCAGTCTTTCCCTCTTCCTATGACTTAAATGTCTGCAAACTCCGTGTGTCCAGGCATTTTGGCTCGAACGTCCCTTGATTTTGGCCCTGTCACTCTTTCAACTATGGGGGAGGCACTCGCTATAGGCAGTTCTGCCTTTTGCCTCACTCAATCACATAAAAAAACAAATTATAACAGTAAAATAATTAATAAATACTCGAGTAAATAAACAAAATCATTATATAAGCAATGTAAGAGGATGTAATAGTTATATATATTAAACAAAACACAAATGTAAACCAAATCAGTGGAGGACGGCAGAGGTCCAATGGTAGGTGAGGATTGGAGTGTTTTTTGCGGGTAACTGAGATATTTTGGTGTTGCGTACCTCAATCCATAAAACAGTAGAATAATTACTAAATACTCAATTAAATAAACAAATACAATATAGATTAAGAAATGGAGAAGTATATATTTGTAATATATATATATATATATATATATATATATATATATATATATATATATATATATCAGAAATATATTTAAACATAGATTTATATTGGCTATATATATACTACTAATATACATACCACTAATATATCAGTGGAGGAGGGAGAGGTCGAGTGGGTGTGAAAATCGGCGAATATTTTTTGATTGGCAGGACATATAAGCGTAAACCTAAAGAGAAAATTACTAGAATAATGAATAAATACACTAACAAATCAATCAAATCACAACATGATGTAAATACAGCGGTGGAAAAGGGTTATGCTGTCTACAAACAACATATAAGTAAAATCAGGAAAGGAAAAGAAAAAGTCAGGTGTGGGTGAAAATTGTCGTGTTTTTATGGGTAAGGGAAATATTTTGGTCGTAATCCCAATCCATATTATAAGAGTGGAATAATCATGAGTAAATACGCGATTAATTCAATAAAATCCGTATAGATTCTTCAATGGAAATGGATGTATTTGTAGTATATAAAAAGCGAAAAATAAACCTAGGTAAAATTCGTGGAGGAAGGTATAGGTCCAGGGGGAGTGAAAATCGGCATGTATTTCTTGGTTGCCAGTACATATAGCCGTAAACCTTAAAGCACATATGAATAGAATAATGAATAAATGCACAAACAAGTCAATATAATCAATGCAAATACTGCAAATACAGCGGCGGGAAAGGGTGTATTAGTAGTATATATATATATAACAAAATCAAAGTAAAATCAGTGGAGGAAGGGAGAGCTAGAGGTCCATTGGGGGTGAAGCTCGACGGCGTGTTTTTGTGGGTTGCTGGACAAGACCTGCTGGCTTCCTGTGCCCCCGGCGGCCCTGCTGACGTAGTGGGAGTAACAACAAAGGTGCTCCACTCTCTCTCTCACTCACACACCCTAAGCCCTCTCTCACATTCTCACACACACATACACTCGCACATGCCACCTCTCTCTCTCTGTCTCTCACATGCATCGGCCTCTCTCACACTCACACACATGCACACTCACATCATCCTCACACACACGCACACTCACTCACTCAATTTCACATCGCTCTTGCTCTCTCTCTCTCTCTCTCTCTCTCTCTCTCTCTCTCTCTCTCTCTCTCTCTCTCTCTCTCTCTCTCTCTCTCTCTCTCTCTCTATCTCTCTCTCTCTCTCTCTCTCTCTCTCTCTCTCTCTCTCTCTCTCTCTCTCTCTCTCTCTCTCTCTCTCTCTCTCTCTCTCTCTCTCTCTCTCTCTCTCTCTCTCTCTCTCTCTCTCTCTCTCTCTCTCTCTCTCTCTCTCGCTCGCTCGCTCGCTCGCTCCTCTTATTCTTCAAGCACTCCACACAACACCTAATTATCTCCACAAAAGATAGCGGGTGAATTATGTGATCATTAGTGTTTTGTCTTCGGTGCTTTGTGTGTGTCTGTTAATTTAATATCTCAAAACCTTATTAACAGGTTTAGACGAAGAATGGTCAGTGCCTTTACACAATACTAACATCGAGAGATACATAACAATTGGTAAAATTTAACTGCACAATCATGTTCATCTCCCCCCCACCCCTCCTCTCATGCGGATCGTTGAAATATGGGTAGTGTCGTCCTTAGACTTAAATACTGTATATGCTTTGTTGTTAGAACTACTAATCACAAATCTATAGAACTATAGGCTTATGGGGGAGATATGTGCTCTACTGATCCATCCTTCTCTCCTTATTAACCACTTGTCATCCACTTATCATCCACTTATCGTCCACTTTCCATCAAATTATCTTCCACTTATCCACTATCATCCATTTATCTACTTAGCATCCACCTATCATCCACTTATCTTCTACACATCATCCACTCATCATCCACTTATTCACTTATCATCCACAGATTATCCACTTATCATCCACTTATTATTCACTTATCCACTTATTAATCTATCATCCATTTCTCATCCACTCATCATCCACTTATCATCAACATGTCACCCACTTATTATCCACTTATCATCCACCTATCTTTCACTATCATCCACTTATCATCCACCTATCATCCACTTATTATCCACTTATCAACTATTAACCACTTATCCACTTCTCTACTTCACCACTGCATTATCGCCACCCCACCTCTCTTACACCTCCACTCAGTATTATCTTGGGGGTGTATCTTAAGAGGCTGTTTTTTTCTTAACCCCCTTCTCCCTCATGTTTAGCCACATTACTGAAAGGGTTAACGTGTTGTGGTTGCTATATTGCAGGTTGTTAATACAGTCTAGGTTGGTGTCTTGTGGGTTATTATGTTAAGGTATTATGTTTAATTATTATGGAGGATTTTTCTTCTTAACCCCTTATTGGCGGCGCTCGACTTAAGTCGTGCACCAATTTGCAGCAAGTTAGGAGCATTATTAAGGCTTTAAAAGGGTTAAAATCGAGTGCAAATGGCCGGGAGCGCAGCGGGCCAGACAGCCTCATGTTCCCTGTGTTCTCGAGAGGCCGGCAGTGTAGCCAGTAGTGAACATAGCTGGGAAAAATATACCGCTATACGCTAAACTCCCATGTTCGTGGCACCACTGCAAGAGAACCACGAGTGCTACGTAGCTCGTTCTGGTCTCATTTTGAAGCTTTTAGCGCCTTGTTTTTTGCTGAATACATTTCTTTTCATGCAGATACTTGATTGATCATTCAGGAGGGCCTGAATATGACCAAATGAGCCCAAAACACCCCGCTAGACAAGGGTTCAACCATTTTCGAGCAAGATATTGTAATTTGGCCCCTAAGCTAAAAAAAAAATCTTCCCAGACTTCCTTCAAGCGATAAAGAGGCCCTGTTCAAGCTAAAGTTTTACATTTTTTTATAGAAAAATATCACGGCCAAGCACCAATTGCTTTTAAGTTTTAGGTTCGCTTTCGCTCGCCAAGAACAAAAAACTCGACACATTAAAGGGATGAAGCGTCTTCTTATCGCTAAACTAATGTGGTGAAACGACTTATAATTTCCAAACTAATTGAGCGAAACGGGGGAGGTGGCAAAAGGTTTCCCTCTGGCCAAATAGGGTGAAGGGGTTACCAGTTGGGTCAGCAAGGTAGTTTAGGCTATACTGTAGGTTCTTAAGGGGACAGTGGTTATATTTTGGGGTCTATATATTTATATATTCATTATTTTGTTAGTTTCCTCCCTAGACCTCCATCAAACTTTAAAAAATCATCCATTAGTTCCCTCTTCGAGATTAGTTTGTAAATTTTTCGGTAGAAAAATGTCACGGCCGAAGGTCGGTTCCTCCACAATTACAGGCTCGTTGTATCTTGCCAGGAAAAAAATCGACACCTAAAGGGCGCGAAAGGTCTTTATATTGATAAAGAAATGGGAGGAAAGGTCATAAAATCGTCAAACTAATGAGCCGAACGCCTTAAAATCTCAAAACACTAATGGGGCTAAACACGAGGGAGAAAGTGGTCCAGACAACCGGCCCATCTCCCTTTAAGGTGTTCTGGCCCCTACGGCGTCTTCCGGGCCGGGTTTTATAATTGCTACCCCTAATTTGGCTTCGACTCAGATCAAGGTGTAGGTTCGCACGCACGCACATACGCACGCACGGAGGCAAGCGCTGTATTTGAAGAGGAATCGGCCTTCGGCTGGGAAATTTTTCTACCGAAAAATGTACACATTTATATCGAAGGGGGGTCTTGTGGGTGTTTTTTTAAAGTTTGATTGAGGTTTAGAGAGCAAACTAAACCCCCTCGTTAAACCATTGAGCCGAACCAGTAAATTGTGCTGCCCAATACCGCCTGAGCTCCCTTAAGTAGAAGATAAAGAAGTTCTCGGGCCCAACGAACTGGCTCCATTGTTTATTTGTTTTTGTTGAGAGTCATCTGGTGTAGACACTAGATGATGATGTAGCATGAAGTGGACATAAACATAGCGTTACTGAACATTCTCGTTCCTTCACGCTGGCTGGCTGGCTGCTCGGGTTTCTTACTCAGGGTGTCGTGGGTAATTAAAACAGTGGTCAGGGAGATTGGAACAAGGGGAGGTATTATTATTATTATTATTATTATTATTATTATTATTTTTATTTTTATTATTACATATTTATTTATTTTAGTTTTTGGAGGCTATTTTCACTTAGTTTTCGTATTTTGTGGGATTATTCCATTGCTAGTTGCTATGATTTATTTGTATTATTCTTATTAGCTCTAACTACACTTGCTACTTTCTTCGTAATGTTGATAGATAATTCAGGTAAAATCTATTCTATGTATAATTATCCCTCACAGATGTTGTATTGCTGGTAGGTAATTGACTCAGTGGTCAGGGAGATTGAACAATGAGAGGTATTATTATTATATATATATATTTTTTTTTTGGAGTTTATTTATTATTATTAGTTGCCAGTTTCTCGTTGTTATAATTTATTTATTCTAGCTCTTGTTATTTTTGTTAGTTTTTGTGGAATGTTAAGTGTGTTGTTTGCTGTGATTCCAGGTAGTTTCTATTTTACGGAACTATTTCTCATTGACGAAATTTTTCTGCGAGTTAATTAAAGCAACGGTCAGGAATATTGGACAAGGAGAGGTAATATTCTTCTTAGAGGACTATTTTTACAGTGGTGGTGACCAGAGCTCATAACCTACTTTCCCTTGGGCCTACTATATTGTTCATGGTAGTAGCAGGAGTTGTAGTAGTAGTAGTAGTAGTAGTAGTAGTAGTAGTAGTAGAAAAAAAGAAAAGAAAAAAGTAGTAGTATTGAGCAGAGCGAAGAACCTGCTCTCCCTTGTGTCTACTATATTAGTAGTAGTAGTAGTGATCAGAGCAAGGAACCTGCTCTCCCTTGTGTCTACAATATTAGTAGTAGTAGT
The DNA here is from genome assembly GCA_032716605.1 of Paralithodes platypus. Lineage (NCBI taxonomy): Eukaryota > Metazoa > Arthropoda > Malacostraca > Decapoda > Lithodidae > Paralithodes > Paralithodes platypus. The sequence goes on from CM064482.1 coordinate 62,382,268, forward strand.
AGTGACCATAGCAAGGAACCTGCTCTCCCTTGTGTCTACAATATTAGTAGTAGTAGTAGTGACCATAGCAAGGAACCTGCTCTCCCTTGTGTCTACAATATTAGTAGTAGTAGTAGTGACCATAGCAAGGAACCTGCTCTCCCTTGTGTCTACAATATTAGTAGTAGTAGTAGTGACCATAGCAAGGAACCTGCTCTCCCTTGTGTCTACAATATTAGTAGTAGTAGTAGTGACCATAGCAAGGAACCTGCTCTCCCTTGTGTCTACAATATTAGTAGTAGTAGTGACCATAGCAAGGAACCTGCTCTCCCTTGTGTCTACAATATTAGTAGTAGTAGTAGTGACCATAGCAAGGAACCTGCTCTCCCTTGTGTCTACAATATTAGTAGTAGTAGTAGTGACCATAGCAAGGAACCTGCTCTCCCTTGTGTCTACAATATTAATAGTAGTAGTAGTGACCAGAGCAAGGAACCTGCTCTCCCTTGTGTCTACAATATTAATAGTAGTAGTAGTGACCATAGCAAGGAACCTGCTCTCCCTTGTGTCTACAATATTAATAGTAGTAGTAGTGACCATAGCAAGGAACCTGCTCTCCCTTGTGTCTACAATATTAGTAGTAGTAGTAGTGACCATAGCAAGGAACCTGCTCTCCCTTGTGTCTACAATATTAATAGTAGTAGTAGTGATCAGAGCAAGGAACCTGCTCTCCCTTGTGTCTACAATATTAATAGTAGTAGTAGTGACCATAGCAAGGAACCTGCTCTCCCTTGTGTCTACAATATTAGTAGTAGTAGTAGTGACCATAGCAAGGAACCTGCTCTCCCTTGTGTCTACAATATTAATAGTAGTAGTATGACCAGAGCAAGGACCTGCTCTCCCTTGTGTCTACAATATTAATAGTATAGTAGTGACCATAGCAAGGAACACTGCTCTCCCTTGTGTCTACAATATTAGTAGTAGTAGTAGTGACCATAGCAAGGAACCTGCTCTCCCTTGTGTCTACAATATTAATAGTAGTAGTAGTGACCATAGCAAGGAACCTGCTCTCCCTTGTGTCTACAATATTAATAGTAGTAGTAGTGACCAGAGCAAGGAACCTGCTCTCCCTTGTGTCTACAATATTAATAGTAGTAGTAGTGACCAGAGCGAAGAACCTGCTCTCCCTTGTGTCTACAATATTAGTAGTAGTAGTAGTGACCAGAGAAAGGAACCTGCTCTCCCTCGTGTCTACAATATTAGTAGTAGTAGTAGTGACCATAACAAGGAACCTGCTCTCCCTCGTGTCTACAATATTAGTAGTAGTAGTAGTGACCATAACAAGGAACCTGCTCTCCCTCGGGCATACTATATTAATAGTAGCGGTAGTAGTAGTAGTAGTAGTAGTAGTAGTAGTAGTGACCAGAGCTAGGAACCTGTTCTCTCTCGGGCATACTATATTAATAGTAGCGGTAGTAGTAGTAGTAGTAGTGACCAGAGCTAGGAACCTGTTCTCTCAGAGGTCCACTGCAGTATATTATTAACGTTTTGCTGGTCACCGACACTGCTCTCTCTCTCTCTCTCTCTCTATCGATTTTCACACACACACACACACACACACACACACACACATTGAATACCTTTGTCTACGTGTTGTGAAAAACTTGTTTTTCTTCAGGCAAATTTAAAAGACTACATTGGCAAATTGTGTACAAGTTAGATAGGCTATCGAATATATTCTTGGTTAAGTAGTGCGCATTGTTAGATTGGCACAATAACAATTTTCTTTGGGTAACAGCCTTGGAAAAAGCAAGAGAACTTTGTGTAATTTTCTCAGTGTCTTATTTCCCTAGGAACAAATGTATGAAATAAGCCCAACACTTTTTACCAAGTACACCACATTACAATCCCTTGGATCCATTAGTAGTTTCAGAATTTGAATTAGGGCTTTATTGTGGCAAATCATGCTATACCCATCTCAGAAAACAGACCGAAATACGATTAGATGCTTTTACTACGAATTTTCAAATGTTCCTGTGTTCTAAGATGTTGACCCAAATTCATTTTACTTCATAGACTTATTATGAGGAAGACATGCATTTCATAATACATGTTACTGGCTCCGAACACTGTGTATACTGAATCCTTATTCAACAAACCTCTATAAAACCTTGATAGGGAGTGGACATGGCCGGCAGCCAAGCGTGTGTCTCTGTGTCCACCATGGCGAAGACTGACCGTGAAATTATTTCCTTTGACTTGGGGTTTGTCATTTCTTAGTAGGCTACGGAGGGTGATCCTTTTCATTCCCGACGGTCAGTCAAGGGTAATGCTTCCGGTGTGTTTGTGTGTGTGTGTTTGTTTGTGTGTGTGTGTGTGTGTGTGTGTGTGTGTGTGTGTGTGTGTGTGTGTGTGTGTGTATGTGTGTGTATCTATATCTATCTATCTATTTTTATCTGTGTTTGAGTGTGTTAGGGTAAGAGAGTGTGTGTGTGTGTGTATGAATGTATGTGTGTGGGGGTGAGTGGGTGGTATAGCTGCTTCGATGTATCTGCGAAATCTATAATCCTTAGGCTACACCTGGTTATACAGAAACTGATAATATAAGCGAATGTATAGCAGGTCCCAGAAACACTGTCACCAATAGGCATTGTCCGTTCATGGATGATATTTTAATCTTCGAGAATGAGTCAGTATTATTTAACTACTTCTAATATGGTCCCATTATATCGCAATGACGGAGTTGGAAGCTAATCCCTCAGGCAGGTTCCAGGCACCACATTATCACTATAGTCTGTTTATATTTTCCAGGTGGGGGTGAATTGCTATCTCACCATTCTGATTACTCGGCTATTACCAAGATTTGTTAGGGAAATAGGTTACCGTATTAATTATGAAAACTTGGCAATACTATCACGCAGAGACATACATAGCAGCAGCATATTTGTCCATTAAGAATAGAGAATTCAGATGCCAAGGTATTCATTTTACAATCAGCTGGAAAAAAAGAAGAAGGCTATAGGCTACCATCATAATCGGTGTACAGTCGCGTTAATAAGTGATGTTTCGGCACCAAGTATGTTTTGATAAATAATTGGTATCAGTAATATATAAGCTTCATTTCTTCATATCGAGTGAAATATACAAACATGTTCCTACACTTACCCACCCTATTCAACATCTGACAGACATTAATACAGCACAGAGCAAGCCAAACGTAATGCCAGCTGGGACATGACTTATTAGCGCGACCGTACACTCTAGATTTAATAGTTCCACGAAACCTTGCTCTTGAATTGTGTAATTTATAGCCGGTATCACACGAGTGTTTTTTCACTCAGCATTTATCCTCAACACTGGTCTGGCAGCTTATGAGGTCAACATTTACAATATTTCGGTCACGTAATGTCATCAATCACCAGTCTAGTTTCCGATACCAGAGCAAAATAAACCAGAACTGTGGCCAGAAACATGTTGATTATCGAATGTTGTCTATAAAAGCTCTCGTGTGATACCGGCTTAAGTTACACTCACGGTCTCTAGGCATACTGTATGCTTTTAAGAGGGATGGGCGTATTTAATTCTCATTTATACATCTGTATTATTTTTTTAGTTTCCTCCCTAGACTTCCATCAAATATAACCAAACTTGGAAAGAATGTTATGTGAATGTAAATAGAATCTACGTTGCTCTTGTATATTATATATTTTAACATAATTAAAAAATATCAGCTCCAAATGTCAAGAAAACTATAATTCATCATTAGCTAATACTATTTTGGCTGACGATAGACGATGTTTACTATACACAGAAAGGCCCGGCATTGTCAAAAGGTTAGGAATCCTACATGTCCCATAGAGAGCCATATCAAGTCACGAGGAGAGGGGCCTATAAATCCTAAGTGTCCCCGGGATGAGCTGTGGGAGGCGTGGGAGGCGAAAGGGGTAGGTCAAAAGAGGTGCCCTATTTCTCTCTCTCTCTCTCTCTCTCTCTCTCTCTCTCTCTCTCTCTCTCTCTCTCTCTCTCTCTCTCTCTCTCTCTCTCTCTCTCTCTCTCTCTCTCTCTCTCTCTCTCTCTCTCTCTCTCTCTCTCTCTCTCTCTCTCTCTATATATATATATATATATATATATGAATGTAACCAGACGACGATGCTGTTATTTCAGTGGAATAATGGCTCTTTGAGCAGTATGTATCGCCTTACTAGTGGTTGTCCCCTCACAGGATGGGGGGCGCTGCTCAATAAACTCGCCCCTCGGGGCAAAATCAAATCTCTCTCTCTCTCTCTCTCTCTCTCTCTCTCTCTCTCTCTCCATCTTCTCTCACACTCTCTCGCTCTCTCCTCTCACACTCTCTCGCTCTCTTCTCTCACACTCTCTCGCTCTCTTCTCTCACACTCTCGCTCTCGCTCTCTTCTCTCACACTCTCGCTCTCTCTCTCTCTCTCTCTCTCTCTCTCTCTGTATTAATTATCAAATTTATCTATATGCATAATACAGTGGAAAATTGTACTTTTAAAATATAAATCACGGAGTTTCAACTACTCTCCGCTTTGTGGAAGCAGATGCACATGCTGAATATAATCGCTTCGGTATGTATTATAGTTTAAAGTTCAGTCAGTTTAGCCTTCAATCAAATGCTTCGATTCATTTACTTAAGTAAGATGAAACCGAAAATGTTTGAGTGGTAGAAAGAGCAAGGGGTAGAGATGATTTGGAATATCTCTCGTCTAACCCATTATCAAGTTAATATCCCTGCTCACATTTGGAATATCTCTCGTCTAACCCATTACCAAGTTAATATCTCTGCTCACATTTGGAATATCTCTCGTCTAACCCATTACCAAGTTAATATCCCTGTTCACATTTGGAATATCTCTCGTCTAACCCATTACCAAGTTAATATCCCTGCTCACATTCCATTTAAATCTTTTGGCTCAACTTTACATTCAATTTCAGGTTAGACGGGGTAGTTATTTTAAGTGGTAATTATGACAAGTGTTATCAGTTAACATGAAATCCTTCCTACCACTTTAAGGGGAGGTTTTTATTTATTTGTTTGTTTATTAATTAATTTATTTATTTATAACTTTATATATTCCTCCTGAGACCTCCTATTAAGATTAAAAATATATACTCCCAAGACCCCCTTCGAGATGTGTTTGTACATTTTTTTCGGGAAAAGAATGCCTCTGCCGAAAGCCACTTCCTCCTAAATTGCAGGCTCGCTATCGCGATGAGAAAAAAAAATCAACACGTAACTGGTACGAAAGGTCTTAAAATCGCCAACTAATGAGGCTAATGTCTCAAAGTTTAAAACAATAAGTGGATTAGACATGAGGGAGAAGGGGGACTAGAAAAAACAAAAAACCTTCCCAACTTACATTACAACGCTACTTTTCTCAGGCCTATCCATCACACTGACCCCCCCCCTCTACTGGGTGTAAACATATTATATAGTTATGAATAATCGTCCGTTTTCCGTATTTGTGTTGTTATTGTCCCTGCATTAATGTTGTTATTGCTTTCCTATTTTCCATTTTTGCTCTTATGCGCTTCGATCTTTATAATTACACGTTCTATTTGTGTTGCTATCCTAATCACCCTGTCAACATTTTCGCATTTACCATTTTCATTCTCATTTCTCCTGAAGTTAATTGTATTTTTTCAGTTGTAGCAAATTGGTATTGATATATAAAACAGCTCACAACTTGTATACCACTTATAACGCAGATGTATATCAGCTGTAGCAAAAGTATAATTATGAATCTATATAACACCACTTATAACGCAAATGTGTCGCGATAGTTTGAGTGTTAAAATATAATGTGTCAAAGTTTAATGTTCGCCAAATGTGTTACGGTGGAACTCGCAATGTTCCCCGTGTTCGGAGTGTCGAGTTTCCTTGACAATCCCCCCCATGTCATTTTCCTAGTCATCAGTGTCTGCCCCCCCCCCCCGACCATCTGAGTCTAAGGTGTCAACCCTTTTCTGTGTGACGCTTTCTTTTTTACTCCCACGCCTATACCCATCTCTCTCTCTCTCTCTCTCTCTCTCTCTCTCGCTCTTTCTCTCTCTCTCTCTCTCTCTCTCTCTCTCTCTCTCTCTCTCTCTCTCTCTCTCTCTCTCTCTCTCTCTCTCTCTCCTCTCTTCTCTCCTCTATACTCTCTTCTCCTTTCTCCTCTCCCTCTCATTTTCTTATTTTGTATACCTTATTTTTCCCACCAACGTAATTTTTCATCATATTCTGTCACCATTAGACGATTTCCTTTAGTTTGTTATCTACACCTGCACAACTCAAATGTTTAAATATGATCTCAATACACCTTCCTAGAAATATAGGTCCTTTTTAGACTGCATAAAATCGTCTAACTTTAGCCGGAAGCAGAGATAAAAGGGGGTCCATGGGGCGGAAGGGGTTTATTCCTTTCAACTTCCCTTCCTCCACCGCCGCTTTTAAGGGGAGATGGGTCGTTTTTTCTGTTCCCTCTTCTTCCTCATGTATAGCCCCATTTGTTTTCAGATTTTAAGACGTTCGCCCCATTAGTTTGTCGATATTAAAACCCATTTCTATATCAATAGCAAGACCTTTCGTGCCATTTAGGTGTCGATTTTTTCCTGGCGAGTGATAGCGAGCCTGTAAATTTAAGAGAAACCGGCCTTCGGCCGGGACATTTTTCTATCGAAAATTGTACAAATATCTCTAGAATGGGGGTCTAGGGAGTGTTTTTTTAAGCTTGATGAAGGTCTAGCGAGGAAACTAAGTATAAATTAGTATTAGAATAAATATACCCCTCAAATTAACCACTTACCCTGATATAATGATTGGTTATACGCCTCTTTGTTTCGTATGTGTTTATCTGCAGTATTATTCGTGATCTCTTTTTTGTATGTTATTCTCATCTCTTCTTTAACGTACTTTACCTATCTATCACACACTCTTCCAACTCGGTTTATTCTTCCCGTGTTCATTGTTCTCTTCTGTTCTTCTTTTCCCCTCTCATTTCTACTTTGTTCTATCCATCTTCAAATTTCTCTTCTGGCCGTATTTGTCTCTTTTCATGCTGTGTGTTCTGTCTTCCACTCCTTCCCTCTTCCTTCCTCCTCCCATCATCCTCTCTCCCATCGTCACATCTTCCTCTCACCTTCTTTCCATCTTTCTCTCATCTTCCTCCCACCTTCTTTCCATCTTCCTCCCATCGTCGTCCCACCTTCCCCACCTTCAAATCATCCTCCCATCTTCCTCTTATTTTCCTCCCATCTTCCTTTCTCCAATCCCCCTCCCATCTCCTCATTTTCTCCCATCATTGTCCCATCTTCCTCCCATCTTCACATTTTCCTCCTATCATCTATCCCATCTTCCTCTCGTCATCCCATCTTCCTCCCACCTTCCTCCCATCTTCCTCCAACCTTCCTCCCATCTTCACATTTTCCTCCTATCATCTATCCCATCTTCCTCCCGTCATCCCATCTTCCTCCCATCTCCACATCTTCCTCCCATCATCCATCCCATCTTCCTCCCACCTTCCTCCCATCTTCCTCCCATCTTCCTCCCATCTCCACATCTTCCTCCCATCATCCATCCCATCTTCCTCCAACCTTCCTCCCATCTCCACATCTTCCTCCCATCATCCATCCCATCTTCCTCCCACCTTCCTCCCATCTTCCACCCATCTCCACATCTTCCTCCCATCATCCATCCCATCTTCCTCCAACCTTCCTCCCATCTCCACATCTTCCTCCCATCATCCATCCCATCTTCCTCCCACCTTCCTCCCATCTTCCTCCCATCTTCCTCCCATCTCCACATCTTCCTCCCATCATCCATCCCATCTTCCTCCAACCTTCCTCCCATCTCCACATCTTCCTCCCATCATCCATCCCATCTTCCTCCCATCATCCATCCCATCTTCCTCCAACCTTCCTCCCATCTCCACATCTTCCTCCCATCATCCATCCCATCTTCCTCCAACCTTCCTCCCATCTCCAAATCTTCCTCCCATCATCCATCCCCTCTTCCTCCCATCATCCCTCCCATCTTCCTCCAACCTTCCTCCCATCTCCACATCTTCCTCCCATCATCCATCCCATCTTCCTCCAACCTTCCTCCCATCTCCAAATCTTCCTCCCATCATCCATCCCATCTTCCTCCCATCATCCATCCCATCTTCCTCCCATCATCCATCCCATCTTCCTCCCATCATCCATCCCATCTTCCTCCAACCTTCCTCCCATCTCCACATCTTCCTCCCATCATCCATCCCATCTTCCTCCCATCATCCATCCCATCTTCCTCCCATCATCCATCCCATCTTCCTACCATCATCCATCCCATCTTCCTCCCATCATCCATCCCATCTTCCTCCCATCATCCATCCCATCTTCCTACCATCATCCATCCCATCTTCCTCCCATCATCCATCCCATCTTCCTCCCATCATCCATCCCATCTTCCTCCCATCATCCATTCCATCTTCCTCCCATCATCCATCCCACCTTCCTCCCATCTTCCTCCCACCTTCCTCCCATCTTCCTCCAACCTTCCTCCCATCATCCATCCCATCTTCCTCCCATCTTTCTCCAACCTTCCTCCCATCATCAATCCCATCATCCATCCCATCTTCCTCCCACCTTCCTCCCATCTTCCTCCCACCTTCCTCCCATCATCCATCCCATCTTCCTCCCATCATCCATCCCATCTTCCTCCCATCATCCATCCCATCTTCCTCCCATCATCCATCCCATCTTCCTCCCATCATCCATCCCATCTTCCTCCCACCTTCCTCCCATCATCCATCCCATCTTCCTCCCACCTTCCTCCCATCATCCATCCCATCTTCCTCCCACCTTCCTCCCATCTCCAAATCTTCCTCCCATCATCCATCCCATCTTCCTCCCATCATCCATCCCATCTTCCTCCCATCATCCATCCCATCTTCCTCCCATCATCCATCCCATCTTCCTCCCACCTTCCTCCCATCTCCAAATCTTCCTCCCATCATCCATCCCATCTTCCTCCCACCTTCCTCCCATCTTCCTCCCACATTCCTCCCATCTCCACATCTTCCTCCCATCATCCATCCCATCTTCCTCCCATGTGTCGTTTTGGTCTCGAGTTACGCCCAAGGTTTAAGTCTCAGAAGAACGGATGACCCAGGAACGCCGAGGCACAACACACACTTGAGACCTCTTAAGGGGGGTCACCGGATTTTTTATCTTTCTCTCCTTTTCTCTCTTTCCCTGGCTTGTATCCATTCGGCCCCATTTAGCCAACAGTTTTAAGACGTTTATCCCCATCCAGGTGTCGATTTCTTCCTGGCGAGCGATAGCGAGCCAGTATTGTATGGAGAAATCCGGCTTCGCCGGAGAAATTTTTCTATCGAAAAATGTACAAATTTAGTTTGCTGTCAAAACACAAATATATATATGCTGGCTCGCTACCGCTCACCAGGAAAATATTGACACCTGGATGGGCGTAAACGTCTTAAAACAGTAGGCTGAATGGGGCCGAATGGATCCAAGCCAAAGAGAGAGAGGGAGAGAAAGAGAAACAAAAAAGCGAGATGGGCTCCCTTAAACACATTCCTTTAATATACATTTCTGCGATTCCTCAAGGAGCGCGAAAGAATGCTCTCGTGAAAACAGGAGAATAATGACAACTGGGGATATTATTTATTACGGTTTAGTGGTTGGGGGTAAGTGAAAATATTTGATTGGATTTTGGTTAGCGTGACTCGTTGTAAATTCATACTTTTTGTGACCGTTTTTAAGGGGAGGTTTTTAGTTTGGTCTCTAGATATCCATCAAGCTTAAGATTACACCCCCTTGAGCCCCTTTCAAGATAAATTTGTACATTTTTCGGTAGAAAAATGTCCCGGCTGAAAGCCGGTTCCTCTTAAATTACAGGCTCGCTATCGCTCGCCAGGATAAAATCGACACCTAAATGGCACGAAAGGTCTTAAAATTGACCGAAATGGGTCGAAAGTTCTTAAAATCGTCAAAATAATGGGGCGAACGTTTTAAAATCTCAAAAGCAATTTGGCTAAATATGAGGGCGAAAGGGGTCAAGAAAAACATCCCTCAAGTGGAAATCTCCCCTTAAGAGATGTGTGGTTTGTAGGTGAATACATTTGATTTCGTTTTAATTAACATGCCTCGTTGTAAATACATATTATTTGTGACAGTTCTTAAGAGAGATTAACACAATTGTTAATGCAGGACGTAGAAGTATATGGACGAAATTGAATACCGTAGATAGATTACAGTAATAGATGGAGAATTATTAAATGTCGTACATGTATATATATATAATGAAATACATAGACACATGTATAGATGGATAGGTAAATACATATATGCAGTAGGTAAATAAATATATACACGGAAATAGATGTATAAATAACAGGAAAATGGATATAATATGCTGTTACCCTAAAAACTAGTAAGCGGAGTAGAAGTGTTTATCTGAGAAACAATACATTTCCTCATTACATTAAGGGGAGGTTTCTAGTTTGTTTCCTACTCCTCCAGCAATCTTAAAATGTCACCCCTATGACCCCCTTTCAAGATAAATTTGTACATTTTTCGGTAGAAAAATGTCCCGGCCGAAGGCCAGTTACTCTTAAATTACAGGCTCGCTATCGCTCGCCAGGATAAAATCGACACCTAAATTGCACGAAAGGTCTTAAAATTGACAGAATGGGGCGGAAATTCTTAAAATCACCAAACTAATGGGGCAAACGTCTTAAAATCTCAAAAACAATGGGGCTAACCATGAGGGAGAAAGGGGTCAAGAAAAAAATCCCTCAAGTGGATATCTCCCCTTAACCACAGTCATCTCCACGGTTGCAACGGACGCCTTCCTCCACACTTCCCTTACTGTGTGGGCTGGAGTATTTTATGAGAGAGAGAGAGAGAGAGAGAGAGAGAGAGAGAGAGAGAGAGAGAGAGAGAGAGAGAGTGCAAGTGCACGTATAAATGTGTGTGTGTGTGCATATGTTTGTGTCGGTCCATGTGTGTGTGTCCGTCTGTGTGTCTATGTATATACTGTGTGTGTGTGTGTGTATGTGTGTGTATGAAGGACTGACTCACCCCCGGGGCATCCTCACATTACCAGAGTTGTCGGTGTGTTGGCCATTACCACCCTTCACTGACGGCCAAACTGTCACGATGTCCTCCTCCCTACCTCCACACACCCTTTATATACCCTCTTAACTATCATATATATACATTCTCTATCTTACATATATATATATATATATACCGTATATCTTACATACATGCACCCTCTATCTTATATATACACTCCCTCCATCTTGCATCTATGTAGTAATCATACGCACTTTCTATGTAGCATCCTTTCTATCTTACACACATAGCCTTTATATATTATTTTCATCCCCTCCAGTGCCACCTAAAATGCCAGCTGTCCTCCTCCCTACCTCCAACACTCCCTTTATACACACCCTTAACTATTTTATATATATACACCCTTTATCTTACATCTATACACCCTCTATCTTACATATATACACCCTCTATCTTACATATATACACCCTCTATCTATCTTGCATATACACATCCTCTATTTTCCACTCTCGCTACCTTACACGTATCATAGCATTAACTCTATTGATATCAACGCTTCATTGCCACCCATCACTCTAGCTACCAACATCTTAGTTACCGTCTATTCTGTCACTGTGGTGTAGATATATTGTTAGTCCCACACCCTGTACATAGCTGACACACCCTCTTCCTAACACATACAACAATGACATATATTGTTAGTCCCACACCCTGTACATAGCTGACACACCCTCTTCCTAACACATACAACAATGACATATATTGTTAGTCCCACACCCTGTACATAGCTGACACACCCTCCCTACCACATACAACAATGACATATATTGTTAGTCCCACACCCTGTACATAGCTGACACACCCTCTTCCTAACACATACAACAATGACATATATTGTTAGTCCCACACCCTGTACATAGCTGACACACCCTCTTCCTAACACATACAACAATGACATATATTGTTAGTCCCACACCCTGTACATAGCTGACACACCCTCTTCCTAACACATACAACAATGACATATATTGTTAGTCCCACACCCTGTACATAGCTGACACACCCTCTTCCTAACACATACAACAATGACATATATTGTTAGTCCCACACCCTGTACATAGCTGACACACCCTCTTCCTAACACATACAACAATGACATATATTGTTAGTCCCACACCCTGTACATAGCTGACACACCCCTCTTCCTAACACATACAACAATGACATATACTGTTAGTCCCACACCCTGTACATAGCTGACACACCCTCTTCCTAACACATACAACAATGACATATATTGTTAGTCCCACACCCTGTACATAGCTGACACACCCTCTTCCTAACACATACAACAATGACATATATTGTTAGTCCCACACCCTGTACATAGCTGACACACCCTCTTCCTAACACATACAACAATGACATATATTGTTAGTAGTCCCACACCCTGTACATAGCTGACACACCCTCTTCCTAACACATACAACAATGACATATATTGTTAGTCCCACACCCTGTACATAGCTGACACACCCTCTTCCTAACACATACAACAATGACATATATTGTTAGTCCCACACCCTGTACATAGCTGACACACCCTCTTCCTAACACATACAACAATGACATATATTGTTAGTCCCACACCCTGTACATAGCTGACACACCCTCTTCCTAACACATACAACAATGACATATACCCACTATCTATACCAACCCCTCTAGTTTATACGAATAGCCTTCAATTTCACCAAATCGATATACCCTGTTCCAAAAAAGTAGGCCAAATCTCTTGAACATTAAGGGGAGATCTCCACTTGAGGGATTTTTTTCTTGACCCCTTTCTCTCTCATGTTTAGCCCCATTGCTTTTGATATTATAAAACGTTCGCCCCATTAATTTAGCGATTTTAAGAACTTTCACCCCATATTAAGACCTTTCGTGCCATTCAGGTGTCGATTTTATCCTGGCGAGCGATAGCGAGCCTGTAATTTAAGAGGAACCGGCCTATGGCCGGGACATTTTTCTACCGAAAAATGTACACATTTATCTTGAAAGGGACTCAAGGGGGTATCATTTTAAGCTTGATGGAGGTCTAGGGAACAAAGTAAATTCCTCCCATTAACCCCTATAACTCACAAACGACTAGATTAATCAAGCCACCATTTCTACCATTTTGGAAGGGTTAGTCAGGGAATAGGTGTGGATATTTACAGCTCATTTGCTCTAGCCCTTTTAGAAATACAGACGTTAGGGTTCACGATTCCTGCCCAACCTATTTGGAACAGGGTCATTCCTTTAAACATCGTACAAGCTTTCCCTACGACCTTTCCCGACCCAGATTGACCCTTATACAGATAAACGATAAGGGCCAATCTGGGCCGGAAAAAGGTGGTAAGGAAAGCTTTTACGATGTATAAGGAACGGCCCATAGTAACTCATTCATCACCATTACGTCCATTTTGATACTTTTACACCTTGTATAAATAGCTACCACCCACTGTTTGTTTATATATTCATAGCCTTCACCTTCGTTTTATCGCTCCACTCTAATTAATATATACATTACACACAACATGGACAGTCACAGTATAGATAACACCACCTACACCTTGTTCACGTTCTCCTCGACCTACAAACAACTACTGTCTGTACAATACCATGTGCTCCTCACTCTAACACTCTCTCTCTCTCTCTCTCTCTCTCTCTCTTGAAGCTAGCCAACGTAACACCGATATTAAAAAAAGGCAGCAAATCCCTACCCAGTAACTATCGTCCAATTAGCTTAACCTCAGTTGTATGTAAAATGCTAGAAACGGTCATACGAGACAGACTCGTAAATCACTTAGAGGAAAATAACATACTTAAAGATACTCAACACGGCTTTCGTAAAAAACGTTCCTGTTTAACAAACCTCTTAGACTTCTTCCACGATATCCTCAACCTCTACGATGAGAGTAAAGCTGTAGATATTATATACCTTGATTTTCAAAAGGCCTGTGACAAAGTTCCCCACAAACGTTTACTGCTAAAACTAAAAGCGCATGGAATACAAGACGGTGTGTTTGAAATGGATAGAAAATTGGCTCAGCAACAGAAAGCAAAGGGTAGTCATAAACGGTAAGGCATCTAAATGGACCAATGTAAGTAGCGGGGTACCCCAGGGATCGGTACTAGGACCAATTCTCTTTCTAATTTTACATCAACGACATAGATGAGGGTCTCAACCTGCACAATCTCAAAATTTGCTGACGATACAAAAATTGCAAATAGCGTACTCTCAAAAGAACAAGTTGACCATTATGCAACACAATCTAGATAAGTTGTCATGTTGGCCCAAATTTGACAAATGAGTTTCAATGCAGATAAATGTAAAGTACTACATGTCGGAATACCTAAATGAGAAAGCAAACTATTCGATGAATGGCACTCAGCTTAAGAATGTAAACAGAGAAACTGATCTGGGAGTAACAATATCGAGTAACCTAAAACCGAGTCAACAATGTTCAGAAGTTGTTAAGAAGGCAAACAAAATAATTGGCTTTATAGGCAGGTCATTTGAGCATAAATCAAAAGAGGTTATCATACCCCTTTAGAATTCCTTAGTCCGCCCTCTTCTGGAATACTGCGTTCAATCCTGGTGCCCTTATTACCAAAAAGATATAAACAAGCTAGAACCGAGTTCAACGTAGAGTTACCAAAATGATACCTAGCCTAAAGAACAAACCATACGAAGAGCGTCTTAGAGAATTAAATCTATTTCCTTTAACCCAGCGCAGATTAAGAGGCGACTTAATTCAAGTGTTCAAAATCATCAAAGGCATCGACACTATGAACTGTAGTAAGTACTTCACTATCGACCAATCTAATTACACGCGGGGAAACGGTTGCAAAATTATTGGTAAATCTTTAAACTCGCACGAATCTAAGAATTTCTTCTTCAATCGAGTTGTCAACTTGTGGAATGGGCTTCCCCGAGACGTTATAGACTGCAGCACCGTTTGATTCATTTAAATTCCGCCTAGACAAATATCTCGCATCAAACCCGCGACTGACTGCGTTTGTAAATGAATAACTTTATAGCCTCCCCTCAGTTACTAACCCATATGTCTCCTACTAACTTCCTAGTCCTGCCACGTTAGTGGCAGGGCAGTAGTTCCCTTTCCAATGTTCCCTTACCCACTCTAAACCACTGTTTGGACACTTGATCCTCAGTGTTTTGGAGGACAAGCAACCTAGAAGGGTCACTAGATCTGTTGTTGCTTAATTTCCTTTCCTTCCTTTGTACTCTCTCTCTCTCTCTCTCTCTCTCTCTCTCTATATATATATATATATATATATATATATATATATATATATATATATATATATATATATATATCACTTGCATTACTGAATGTCCACAAATATATTAGTAATGTAAGCTTGTTTCATTATATATATCTTTAACCAATACAACTCTATTCACACCTTGTAAATATTTAAGCATTGGATTTTACGAGTATTTGTTTGCATATCATGATGTTATGTATGCTAAAGATGCCAACACTGTACATAGCCCTGATATTGTCCATACGGTCTATATACTATACTGTATACGACGGTCTATATATACGGTCTATATACTATTCTGTATACGACGTACACTTTTCACTGAGCCAATCATAACTTACCTGAACTCTCACCCTAGTAATATCAGGGACTCTCCCACTTCCTCGCCCTTAAGGGGGGATGGTTATTTTTTTTAGTCGATTTCTTCATATATTTATTATTTGTTCTAGTTTCCTCCCTCAGGATCCCCTTTCAAGATGTATTTGTATATTTTTCGGTAGAAAAATGGCCCGGCCTCCTAAATTACAGGTTTGCTTTCGCTGGCCAGGAACAAATCGACATCGAAATTACACGAAAGATCGTAAAATTGACAAAAAAATGTGGCGTAAAGTCTTAAACTCGCCAAACTAATGGGGCGAACGCCATAAAATCTAAAAACCAATGAGCCTAACACGAGGGAGAAGGGGGCCAGAAAATCATGCCCATCCCCTCTTAACTATACATCCTTCAGTAGAGAGATACTGGACAACTCTTCACCATGGCGCCATTTTGGAGGACTAGGCCACAGCTTAACCCCTTCTGTACCGACGACGTCTTTTTAACTTTATTCTGGCTACTAATAGACGATTGTATTCAGTTTAAAAAGGATCTCCAACAATATACAGGCTTTGAACCATCTCCCTTAACCCTATTTATTACCACAGGTCCTTCTTAAACTACACAAAATCGTCTAAATATAGCGATAATAAAATCTAAAATAACGTCGCCGGTACAGAAGGGGTTAACAGTTAATGAAACCTTCTTGATAACTGTAAATGAGCCCTATAACGTTCATCGATGCTTTATCAAAATTATACAGCACAAACGTCTGCTTTATAGTAACCATGACACGACATTCCGGAGAAATGCACCGGTATAAGAAAAGGGAAAACAAACAGCAACATAAGTGTATCTCCGTGCGAGCCACTCATTATTATTATTATTATTATTATATATATATATATATATATATATATATATATACGGTATATATATCGTATATATATACAGTATATATATATATATTTTTTTTTTTTTTTTTTTTTTAAGGGGAGATGGGTCGTTTGTTCTGGAGCTACTTCTTCCTCATGTTTAGCCCCATTAGTTTTCAGATTTTAAGATGTTTGCCCTATTGATTTGTCGATTTTAAGACCTTTAGCCTAATTTTTTTTTGTCGATTTTAAGACCTTTCGTGCTATTTAGGTGTCTATTTTTTTCCTGGCGAACGATAATGAGCCTGTAATTGTTTAAGAACCTGCCTTTGGCCGGGACATTTGTCTACCAAAAAATGTAAACAATAATCTGGAAGGGGGATCTATTAGATGTTGTTTTAAGTTTGATGGAGGTCTAGGGAGGAAACTAGAAAAATAATAAAATGATACATAAATGAGCAAATAAATATGCCCATCTTTCCTTAAGGGCGGTGTAAGGATGGACTACTATGGACAATCATAGTATATTTGGTGGTAAACAATGTAAGCAATGAACTACTTGCGAATTTCAGGCTATAAGGAAGTTGGAACCTTATACATCAATAATAAACTGAAATAAAATAATAATAACATAGGTTTCTGATGGATAGAAAGTAAGTTGGATTGTATTTTATGTTTATATAAATGCACTACGACCGTATTTTAGCTGTCAATCCTGTTAAATATCGATGTCTACAGCTCCAACGTCCTTAAAAAACGAAACTCGCAAGTGGTCAATTGTCCAGTCCCTTTTGATCGAGGGGTCTATAGAACTCGCCCTTCTCATAGTCCACCCCTACACGATCATTATGACTTCCTCGGACCTCCTGTGTCTCGGTAATGTTCGCACTCCACCCATCATATCCTGTCCATACCTAACCTTTCTTCCCACACCCACGACCCTATTCATGTACTGTTATGTAATGCTTATGAAACCTGGGCATTACTGTTATTATGTTATGTATTTATTTATTACCCGGTGTTATTATTATGATTTATATATATTATTTTTTGTATTTTTGTAAATGAATGCTTCTGTATACTGTATATATGACAACGGGTTGGTCATAGTTTCTTCCCAAAGTGGAGTATTTGGTTCAGCTTCAATATGTTTATCTTAACTATATATATATATATCTAGTAACCTAGCTTTTCACAATGCCCATAACACTTTGTTTTGGGTTGATAATTGTTATTGTATTTTATTATGTTTCATCTTGATATAGGTCTAGGAAGCAAAAAAAATCCCCCCATCCCCCCCCCCCCCCCCACACACACACACACATATTCACACATCCTCTTGTTGTGCCCTTTTGCTGCCCACTAACGTAATCATGACTGGGCAGCAACAAATGGGCCAATATAGTCATTAGTATGATGGTTTATTAGGTCATTGGTACACTAAGGAAACCGATTTAATTAACACTAAGCATATCATTACCAGATTGAATTAGATCCGAATTATGTTTACCCTTCCGGTTAGATGACGGCATATTTTGTTTTGCTCTATAACTACCTGTACACGATTGGGCCGCTTTTCTGGACCACTTTCTCCCTCATGTTTAGCCCCATTAGTTTTCAGATGTTAAGATGTTTGCCCAATTTCTTCGTCAATATTTAAACCTTTCGTGCTATTTAGGTGTCAATTTTTTCCCTGGCGAACGATAGTGAGCCTGAGATGTTGGAAGAAACGGCCTTCGGCCGGGAAATGTTTCTGCCGAAAAATGTACAAATTAATCTAGAAGGTGGATCTAATGGATGTTTGTTTTTTTAATTTGATGG
>CM064482.1:62400774-62410774 GCA_032716605.1 Paralithodes platypus
AAGGAGAGCTGTCTGATATCCCACTCGATGCCTGGGAAAGTACTCCTGTGAACGAGTCCCGAGATTACGAGCGGATGTCGTCGGCGCCCGCGGAACCTTACTCGGCAGGTTATACAATAGGTTTTGCCGAGGTTCCCCCTGAAGCGTTGTACAGTCGCGCGAAAAATGTATGCCCACCCACCAATATTTGTACCCTTTGTTTATGTCTCTAGTGAAAGCGTTGTACAGTCGCGCGAAAAATGTATGCCCACCCACCAATATTTTTACCCTTTGTTTATGCCTCTAGTGAAAGCGTTGTACAGTCGCGCGAAAAATGTATGCCCACCCACCAATATTTTTACCCTTTGTTTATGTCTCTAGTGAAAGCGTTGTACAGTCGCGCGAAAAATGTATGCCCACCCACCAATATTTTTACCCTTTGTTTATGTCTCTAGTGAAAGCGTTGTACAGTCGCGCGAAAAATGTATGCCCACCCATCAATATTTTTACCCTTTGTTTATGTCTCTAGTGAAAGCGTTGTACAGTCGCGCGAAAAATGTATGCCCACCCACCAATATTTTTACCCTTTGTTTATGTCTCTAGTGAAAGCGTTGTACAGTCGCGCGAAAAATGTATGCCCACCCACCAATATGTGTACCTGTTTTTATGTCTAGCGCAAGGGCCGATGTCTCTAGCATTAAAAGGAAATATGGAATTATTAACACAGATGATTAAAACCTTTATTATATGTGTTGAGTATTTGTGTATGTATCATTAGAACAGAATTAATACTGAAGTTGTAAAGATCAGACACGAAACTTTGATATTCAAGCTTTATTCCTATGTGGTGAGGAGTAATTTTCCTTACATACATAGCGGAAAACAAATGAATAGCTACGATCGCGAATGCGGGTCGTTACTTTTGAGCGCCGGATGGTATGACCGAGTCCCCCCTGGATATAAGAAACGGGAAAACGGAGCGTGAGAGTGTTGGTACTTGCGTGCTTGATATTTCACTCTGTATATTAAGATCAGCTGATATTAAAGGGAGATGGTTCACTTTTTGGGCGATTTTTGCATGTATTAATTATTTTTCTAGTTTCCTCCCTAGACCTCCATCAAATTAAAAAAAAACATCCATTAGATCCGCCTTCTAGATTAATTTGTACATTTTTCGGTAGAACAATTTCCCGGCCAAAGGCCGGCTCTTCCAACATTACAGGCTCACTATCGTTCGCCAGGGAAAAAAATTACACCTAAATAGCACGAAAGGTCTAAATATTGACGAAGAAATGGGGCGAAAGGTCTTAAAATCGACTAACTAATGGGGCAGTCATCTTAACATCTGAAAACTAATGGGGCTAAACATGAGGGAGAAAGTGGTCCAGAAAACCGGCCCATCCACCCTTAAATTCCGGTAGCTGGGGATATTATATATACTGTATGTATGTGTGTGTGTTCTGGGAAACTCTGTTCACTCTCTGAGCAATGTGTTTCTTCAGCCTGTGTTGATGATAGTCGTAATTGGGTTGATTATCAAGTAGGAATGTTTAGCGCATCTGAGTACCATGACGGGCACATTCAATAGGCAACAGACTGCCTCTCATTAATTATTAGATAGTAAATATTTATGAACTTTTGATGTATTTGTACGTCTTCATATCAAAATATATTATAGTTCATTAAGGGGAGGTTTTTAGTTGATTCCCTAGACTTCCATCAAGCTTAAAATTACTCTCCCTAGACCCCCTTTCAAGATAAATTTGTACATTTTTCGGTAGAAAAATGTCCCGGCCAAAGGCCGGTTCCCCTTAAATTACAGGCTCGCTATCGCTCGCCAGGAAAAACTCGACACCTAAATGGCACGAATGGTTTTAAAATTGACAGAAATAGGGCGAGGGTTCTTAAAATAGCCAAACTAAAGGGGCGAACGTCTTAAAATCTCAAAAAGCAATGGGGCTAAACATGAGGGAGAAAGGGGTCCAGAAAAAAAATCCTCTAGGTGGAAATCTCCCCTTAAGTTAATATAAGTCTCCTGAGCATTGCCATTTTTTAAACTGAGCTCGATTGCTGGGAAAGGGGAGGGAGGGAGGGAGGGGGGGGGGGGATTTATTAATGGTGGGAGGTGGGGGGGGGTATTTATTAATGTATATGATTGCATGTGAAGCATTTATACTACTAGGGAACATAATGTATTGTTTTCCGACGTTAAGGGATACATTTTATTCCCATCGTAATGTGTACGGTAACTGATGCACACACTTGAGTTTATATATATATATATATATATATATATATATATATATATACTGTATATGCATGATTTTGTTTTCAGACCCCTAACCTTTAAAATGATGAAAGCAAATCATCTAGGTTTCTAGGTTTGGAGTCTTGCCGTACAGTAGAAATATCGTATCAATTGAAGGTTTTAAGTGATTGTGTGTGTGTGTGTGTGGGGTGGGGGGGGGGCTTTCGATTTACCCCGGGCGGCGCTGGGTACCTCAGCTAGTATATATTAAATATAGGCGACGTCACACAAGCCGTTTAGAAAAGCAGTCTTATAAATTATACGAAGAAAGTATTGCCAATTTCTGTCAGCTTAGCTTGAATAGCCTACACTTTACCTGCAATTAGATTTTAGGTAGATTAATATATATATATGACTATTTTAGGTAGATTAATATATATATATATATGACTATTTTATGATTAATATATATATGACTATTTTAGGTAGATTAATATATATATGACTATTTTATGATTAATATATATATGACTATTTTATGATTAATATATATATGACTATTTTAGGTAGATTAATATATATATGACTATTTTATGATTAATATATATATGACTATTTTAGGTAGATTAATATATATATGACTATTTTAGGTAGATTAATATATATATGACTATTTTAGGTAGATTAATATATATATGACTATTTTAGGTAGATTAATATATATATGACTATTTTATGATTAATATATATATGACTATTTTAGGTAGATTAATATATATATATGACTATTTTAGGTAGATTAATATATATATATGACTATTTTAGGTAGATTAATATATATATGACTATTTTAGGTAGATTAATATATATATGACTATTTTAGGTAGATTAATATATATATGACTATTTTAGGTAGATTAATATATATATGACTATTTTATGATTATGATTATTTTGTATAACTTTAAGGGGAGATCTCCACTTGAGGGATTTTTTTCTTGACCTCTTTCTCCCTCATGTTTAGCCCCATTGCTGTTGATATTATAAAACGTTTGCCCCATTAGTTTAGCGATTTTAAGAACTTTCACCCCATATTAAGACCTTTCGTGCCATTCAGGTGTCATTTTATCCTGGCGAGCGATAGCGAGCCTGTAATTTAAGAGGAACCGGCCTTTGGCCGGGAAATTTTTCTACCGAAAAATGTACAAATATATCTTGAAAGGGACTCAAGGGGGTGTAATTTTAAGCTTGATGGAGGTCTAGGGAACAAACTAAATACCTCCCCTTAATTCAGTATCTGGCTGACCAAAGTTGCCAAGAAGAACAACAATCGCTCCTGTGAATTGTATATACTTCCGTGCCAAATTCACAAAATGTCAGCTGTTCTCCAGTTTCTGTATGCTGAAGGGTCTCTAGCTCACATCTATGTAAATGTCTTAAGGGAGCCCACCTCGCTTTTTTCTCTCTTTCTCTCTCTCTCTCTCTGTTTGGCTTCTATCCATTCGGCCCCATTCAGCCTACTGTTTGAAGACCTTTACCCCCATCCAGGAGTCAATATTTTCCTGACGAGCGGTAGCGAGCCAGCATATATATATTTTTGTTTTGACAGCAAGCCAAATTTGTAAATTTGTCGATAGAAAAAAATCTCCGGCGAAGCCGGATTTCTTCATAAAATGCTGGCTCACTATCGCTCGCCAGGAAGAAATCGACACCTGGAGGGGGATAAACGTCTTAAAACAGTTGGCTGAATGGGGCCGAATGGATACCAGCCAGATAAAGAGAGAAAAGAAGAGAAAGAGAAAGAAAAAAAGCCGGTGATCCCTCCTGAATCTCCTATAATATTCTCCAATTTGTTAGAACATTGCATTATTTACCCCGCCTACTCTTACCCATGCGAAATCGCCATAGCTATCAACCAGGGATAATAAAATAAATATGTCTGTGTATGAAGCAGCTGTCTACAGGCTGGCAAAGATATTCATATTTTTTCACCAACCAACTTCAGGGGAGGTTTTTAGTTTGGTCCCTAGATATCCTTCAAGCTTAAGATTACACCCCCTTGAGCCTCTTTCAAGATACATTTTTACATTTTTCGGTAGAAAAATGTCCCGGCTGAAAGCCGGGACAATTAAGACTCTTAAATTAAGACTCTTAAAATGAAATTAATCTGAAATTAAGACTCTTAAATTACAGGCTCGCTATCGCTCGCCAGGATAAAAATCGACACCTAAATGACACGAAAGGTATTAAAATTGACAGAAATGGGTTGAAAGTTCTTAAAATCGTCAAAATAATGGGGCAAACGTCTTAAAATTAGAAAAACAATGGGCTAAACATGAGGGAGAAAGGAGTCAAGAAAAAAATCCCTCAAGTGGATATCTCCCCTTAACTTCTAAAATACATGTGGCACTCCAAGGACTCGAACCTAGGATACTCACAGATATCCCAGTTTACTAAGGGGCGGGGGGTTAGTTTGCTCGATCCCTAGATCTCTTTCAAGCTTGAAAAACATACCTCCATGCCTCTTCTTTGAGGTAACTGTGTACATTTTTCGGTAGAAAGTCGATTCCTTCTTAATTACAGGCTCGCTATCGCTTGCCAGGATACAAATCGACACCTAAATGACACGAACACTCTTAATATTGGCAAAGAAATGGAGTGAAATGTCTGAAAAACGCCGAACTAATGGAGCAAATGTCTTGAAATATCAAAACTAATGGGACTAAACATGAGGGAGAAAGTGGTCCAGAAAACCGACCAATCTCCCCTTAATGTAGACTGGGTAACCGAGTGTTGAGCCACCCTGTTTATAGATCGTTTTTGCCATGACCGACGACGGAATATATTACCTCGATGAAAGTAGCCAAGTCAGAATTATTATCATGCTTTTGTGATTCATGCCAGATATATTTTTAGCTTCTCGCGTGGGATGCGAAGCAGATCAGGAGGAGTTTCAGGCATGTGACCCAACCGGTATCGTGCATTGTTGAATTTAGATAATTTGTTATTGTCTGGTCTCGTATGTCTTCTTTTTACTTTAAACAACGGTGAATATAATACATGTGAATATATGCATGGGACTGACGATATTAATATAAGACTTTGGCAACATTATTTAATATGGTGTACAAACATATTTATCATGTTGGAAATCGACTGTATGGAATTATATTAGATATGGCTTCAGTTAAGGGGAGGTTTTTAGTGTGTTTCTTGGACTTCCATCAAGCTTGAAATTACTCCCCCTTGACTCCCTTTCAAGATAAATTTGTACATTTTTCGGTAGAAAAATTTCCTGGCCGAAGGCCGGTTTCCCTTAAATTACAGGCTCGCTATCGTTCGCCAGGAAAAAATCGACACCTAAATGGCACGAAAGGTCTTAAAAGTGACATACATGGGTCGAAAGTTCTTAAAATCGTCAAACTAATGGGGCGAACGTCTTAAACTCTCAAAAGCAATGGGGTTAAACATGAGGGAGAAGGAAATTCGAAAAAAAAAATCCCTCAAGTGGAAACCTCCCCTTAAAGCCAAACGATCTAACTCAAGTTGTGAATCATGAGTCACAGAAATTTCCATCCCAAACTGCTGTGGGATAATTCATATTCATTTTATATTCATTTTATTCCAACTAATGCCAACCGATGTTGATTAGAAATTCGCTCTCCAATCAAAGAATATCCGCACGAATTTCGTTTCGTTAACCTCCAATAGTAGTTAGTGAAGTTTTATATTGACAGTGTTTGTTTTATATTTAATTATTTTCTTGTTTCCGTAGACCTCCAGCAAGCTTTTTAAATATCACGAGACCTCCCTCCTCGAGATAAATTTGTACATATTTTGGTAGACAAATGTCTTCCCAAATTGCCGGCTCTCTGTCGCTCGCCAAGAAAAAATCGACACCTAAATGGCACGAAAGGTCTTAAAATTGGCAAAGAAATGGGGCGAAAAGTCTTAAAATCGCCAAACTAATGGGGCGAACGTGTTATATATCTCAAAACTAGTGGAACTAAACATGAGGGAGAAGGGGGTCCAGAAAAATATCTTGACCGCAGCTTTCATCAGATAAGTATATCATCAGTATAAGATCCATAAATAAGTATAAGATCCATAAATAAGTATTAGATCCATAAATAAGTATAAGATCCATAAATAAGTATAAGATCCATAAATAAGTATGAGATCCATAAATAAGTATAAGATCCATAAATAAGTATAAGATCCATAAATAAGTATAAGATCCATAAATAAGTATGAGATCCATAAATAAGTATGAGATCCATAAATAAGTATGAGATCCATAAATAAGTATGAGATCCATAAATAAGTATGAGATCCATAAATAAGTATAAGATCCATAAATAAGTATAAGATCCATAAATAAGTATAAGATCCATAAATGCGCCCATCTCCCCTGAAGTCGCTCCAGTTGCTTTATGTTAACCCTTTGAGTACCTGTGCCGTCCTTTTAGCTTCATGCTGGCTGTCATTAGACGATTTTTAGTTAGTTTTAAAAGGGGCTCCAGCAATGTATAGGATTCTAACTATCTCACTTAAGGAGGTAGTACTCGCTTTTTCTGGACCCCCTTCTCCCTCCTGTTTAGACCAATTAGTTTTTCAATTTTAAGAAGTTTGTTCACTAGTTTGGCGATTTTCAGACCTTTAGCCCCATTACTTTGTCAATATTAAAACCTTTCTTGCCTTTTAGGTGTTAATTTTTTCCTGGCGAGCGATAGTAAGCCTGTAATTTTGTAAGGAACCGGCCTTCGGTTGGGACATTTTCTACCGAAAAATGTAGGCTACAAATATATCTTGAAAGGGGGTATAGGGAATGGTTTTTGTTTTGTTTTTAGCTTGATGGAGGTCTAACTCAAAATTAAATAAATAAATTAATAAGTAGCCCCCAAAATACAAGCACTAACCCCCTTAAACCTTTTTACTACGACAGATCCTTCTTCACTGCAGAAAGTCGTCTAAATATAGCTAACATATGATTAACAAGTCGTCTAAATATAGCTAGAATATAATTCGTCTAAATATAGCTAGAATATAATTCGTCTAAATATAGCTAGAATATAATTCGTCTAAATATAGCTAACATATAATTCGTCTAAATATAGCTAACATATGATTAACAAGTCGTCTAAATATAGCTAAAATATGATTAACAAGTCGTCTAAATATAGCTAACATATGATTAACAAGTCGTCTAAATATAGCTAACATATGATTAACAAGTCGTCTAAATATAGCTATGATTAACAAGTCGTCTAAATATAGCTAACATATGATTAACAAGTCGTCTAAATATAGCTAACATATGATTAACAAGTTGTCTAAATATAGCTAAAATATCATTAACAAGTCGTCTAAATATAGCTAACATATGGTTAACAAGTCGTCTAAATATAGCTAACATATGATTAACAAGTCGTCTAAATATAGCTAACATATGATTAACAAGTCGTCTAAATATAGCTAACATATGATTAACAAGTCGTCGGCGGTACAGCAGGGGTTGAAGAAGGAGTCCTCGTAGTGTCGTAGGAAAATTTGTCTTCATCAAGTAAATACATACATAAATACATATGTAAAATAAATAGAATAAAATCAAATTAAACATACATAAGTAAATTATAATAAATACATAAATAAATACATACAGTATGTAAAATAAATAGAATAAAATCAAATTAAACATACATAAGTAAATTATAATACATACATAAATAAATACATATGTAAAATAAATAGAATATAATCAAATTAAACATACATAAGTAAATTATAATAAATACATAAATGTATATAAACGTCATGGTTTGTTCATTGTAAAAAACAATGTATATATATAATATATATATATAATAATAAAATCATCCTAGCCGAAGAATATGAACACCCTAAACAGCTGCTTGGACTTCGCGGGTTTAGTCCAATCAGGTCGAAGGTAAAAAAAATAAAAAATAAACTAACATCAAATTCTAAGGAAATCGACGCCCTAAAAAGCTGTCTGGCCATCATTATCCGTGCCACGTACGTCCATGAAAACTCCTGCTGTTTCTCGGAGGAAGTCACTCCTTAAGAAAATCACGGGCTTCTCGTGTTTTTCTTTGTGGCCAAAAATACCCTTCGTGATTGATATATTATTGCATTTATCTTTACCGTCAAATAATGTTATATATACTTTTGATTCATGTATGCCAAAACACATTACTTTGTCTATTTTTGTACTTATAGTTAATATGGGATAGGCTTTACACCTGCGATTCTTTGGAGGCCTTCCAGAATACAGTGAAACTACGTACGGGACGTCATAGTACTGCAATGGTTTATCTGGACCCCCTTCTCCCTCATGCTTATCTTCATCAGTTTTTGAGATATTATGACGTAGTTCCACTAGTTTGATGATTTCAAGACCTTTGTGCCATTCAGCTGGTGTCTATTTCTCCTGGCGAACGAAAGCGAACCAGTAATTTAGGAGGAACTGGTATTTAGCCGGGATATTTTTCTACAGAAAAATTTACAAATTTTGGGCATTTCTTAAAGCTTGATGGAGGTCTTAGGAGGAAACTAAATAAATATATAAATTAATGAATTAACAAACATATACACATCTCAATTTAACCCTTTCTGTACCAGCGATGTCTGTTAATTTTATTTCTAGCTAAATGTAGACGATTTTATGTAGCTCAGGAAGGATCTGTGGTAGATAAAAGGGTTGATTGAGATAGTTCGAAGCCTTACAATTGCTAGAGATCTCTCCTTCACTGACCATAATCGATTACAAGTAGCCATAATAATATATAGAGGATGTCGACGGAACAGAAGGGGTCACTGAAGGATCTCTCATATACTGGCAGGAAATGGGCACCCCAAACAGTTGCTCATGGGGTACTTTTTGCCCCCTTGTGCCGTGGGTGAGAGACAGGAACCAGGTGAGTCTGAGAGTGAGGGGGGGGCCCCCGGGTTGGTTGGTGGCTTGGCAATTGGCAAACCACTTCTGACTCTTCGCACGTTTAAGAGAAGATGGGTCGTGGAGGAATTTTCTCTACCGAAAATTTACAAATTAATCTCGATGGGGAATCAAATGGATGTTATTATAAGTTTGAGGGAAGTCTAGGGAGGAAACTAAAAAATAAATTAATATATAAATAAATAGACCCCACAAAATAACCACTGTCCCCTCCTTAATCAGACGAGACGCGGTGATGCCATACGTACAAACAGTAAAACAAGGTTGCAGAAAACAAGCTTCCCGGCAGCAGCTTGTTGTGTTGTGTGAACTGCCCCGGGGTCACCTCCCAAGTTACCAGTGCTCTTGGGCGACCCAGGTGCAGGCCACGCTAAAACCTTGGGTTTTTCTGGACCCTGTTCTCCGTCATCTTTAGCCCAATTATTTTTGAGATTTTAGACGTTCACTCCATTAGTTTGATGATTTTAAGACCCTTTGTACCATTTAGGTGTCCATTATTTCCTGGCGAGTAATGGCGAGCGTGTAATTTGAAAAAATTTGTTTACGGAAAATGTACAAGTTTATCTTGAAGTGTTAATGTTTTTAAGTTTAATAGAGATCTTTGGGAAAAAAATATAAAATTAAATAATAAACAAACAAAAATAATATATGCAATCTCCCCTTAAAGGTTCCTCTGCTACTTAGTCGATAGTTTTATGTTCCATCATCCGTGACTTTAGTTTTTAATTGTCTAATTGTTCGCTTGTGAGACGTGTTCTAGCACATGACGAGTCTTAATTTTATCATGCTTGCTTTCTCCG
>CM064482.1:62415774-62464621 GCA_032716605.1 Paralithodes platypus
TTGATGTTGCTGTTGTTGTTGTTGCTGCTGTTTCTGTTGGTGCTGCTCATG
Organism: Paralithodes platypus; assembly: GCA_032716605.1. NCBI lineage: Eukaryota > Metazoa > Arthropoda > Malacostraca > Decapoda > Lithodidae > Paralithodes > Paralithodes platypus. The sequence goes on from CM064482.1 coordinate 62,415,826, forward strand.
CTATTGTTGTTTGTGTTGTCGTTGCTGTTGTTATTGTTCCTGTTGTTTGTGGTGTTGTTATAGTTGCTGCTGCTATTGTTGTTCCGGCTGTTGTTGTTGTTGTTGGTGGTGGTAGTGCTGCTGCTGCTATTGTTGTTGTTGGTGTTGCTGTTGTTGTTGTTGTTGCTTATAATGTTAATGGTTGGAGAGTGAGTGCTTAGGTTGTCTCCGCTGTCTTCTGTTGCTGTTTAAGGGGGGTGACCTGTTTTTGTTCTGTCCTTTTCTATCTTTCTCTGGCTTGTATCCATTTGGCCCCATTCAGCCTACTGTTTTAAGACGTTTATCCCCATCCAGGTGTCAATATCTTACAGGCTCGCTATCGCTCGCCAGGAAAAAATCGACACCTAACTGTCACGAATGGTCTTAAAATTGACAGAAATGGGGCGAGGGTTCTTAAAATCGCCACCCCCTTCTAGATTAATGTATATATTTTTCGGTAGCCTAAATAGCACGAAAGGTCTGAATATTGAGAAGGAAATGGGGTGGAAGGCCGTAAAATCGACGAACTAATGGGACAAACATCTTAAAATGTTTAAACTTATGGGGCTAAGCATGAGGGAGAAGGGGATGTAGAAAAACGACTGGCGAGCGATAGCGAGCCTGTAATTTAAAACAAACACGGCCTTTGGCCCGGACATTTTTCTACCGAAAAATGTACAAATTTATATTGAAGGAGGGTCTTGGGCGAGTATTTTTCATGATTGATGTCGGTCTATGAAGGAACCTAATGAACTAATAAAAAGATACCAATGAGCAAATGAATAAGCCCGTCCCCCCTTAAATGAATAAGCCCGTCCCCCCTTAAATGAATAAGCCTGTCCCCCCTTAAATGAATAAGCCCGTCCCCCCTTAAATGAATAAGCCCGTCCCCCCTTAAATGAATAAGCCCGTCCCCCCTTAAATGAATAAGCCCGTCCCCCCTTAAAGAACGTGTACTGTACTCGGAACTATGAATAAGCTCGTCCCCCCTTAAATGAATAAGCCCGTCCCCCCTTAAAGAACGTGTACTGTACTCGGAACTCTGGATTAAGGGGGGTGACCTGTTTTTGTTCTGTCCTTTTCTATCTTTCTCTGGCTTGTATCCATTTCGCCCCATTCAGCCTACTGTTTTAAGACGTTTATCCCCATCCAGGTGTCAATTTTTTACTGGTGAGCGGTAGCGAGCCAGCATATTTTTTATTTTTGTTTGACAGCAGGCTTAATTTGTACATTTTTCGATAGAAAAATTTCTCCGGCGAAGCCGGATATCTTCATATAATGCTGGCTCGCTATCGCTCGCCAGGAAGAAATCGACACCTAGATGGGGTTAAACGTCTTAAAATAGTTGGCTGAATGGGGCCGAATGGTTACAAGCCAGAGAAAGAGAGAAAAGGACAGCAATAAAAAAAAAGCAGGTCACCCCCTTTAACGGGGCTGGCTAGGTTGCAAGCTTGTACTGTATACTGTATATACTGTATACTGTATACTGTATATACTGTATATATGTACTGAGCGAGAGCGAGAAAGAGAGAGCCAGAGAGGGAATATTAGATAATAAGAAAGTTTGTTTAGAATTACAGTGTTTATGTGTTTGAGCGAGGGAAGGTGTGTATAGTGTTATGTAGTGTGTGTGTCTGTGTGTGTGAGTGTGTATGTGTGTAAGAGAGAGATAGAGAGAACGAGGGCGAGAGAGAGAGAGAGAATGATAGATAATAATAAACGGATTATTTAGAATTGCAGCGTATGTATGCGTATTTGAGTGAGGGAGGGTGAGTAAAGTGTTTTGTAGTGTTTGTTTTTTTTTTTTTTTTTATGAATGAGGGAGATAAAAGGCATAACTGCCTGCAGCGAGTGCCTCCCCCAAAGTTCAAAGAGTGACAGGGCCAAAATTAAGTGTGTGTGTGTGTGTGTGTGTGTGTGTGTGTGTGTGTGTGTGTGTGTGTGTGTGTGTGTGTGAGAGAGGTAATATTCGGATTATTTAGAATTGCAGCGTAGGCCTATTTGAGTGAGGGAGGGAGAGTGAGTGCAGTGTTATTTAGTGTGTGTGTGTGTTACTCAGTTACTTGTTCGTCAAGGGGAATCCACGCAATGCGAGCTAAGCTCATTATTATCGCGCCTCCTTAACTGGGAATGTATTGCGTGAAATGCATGTTAAGTGTTTTATGTACTGTTGGAATGGCTGTGGATGTGTGTGTAGTCTGTATTTTAGCCAATTGGCGACATCGGAAACGAAGGCTTAGGGTAGATCTGTATGGTACCATTCTCACTATAGACGGTACCGTCTCGCCCGAAGGCTTAGGTAGCCATCAGCTTAGGTGAACCATATGATACCCATCTCGCCTTGTACCATTTTTGCCAACCCCAGATGGGACGTCACAACGTCGTCCACTTATTCCAGGTACCTATTTACAGCTAGGTGAACTGAGGCTAACACATGAAAGGAGACAAGCCCAATGTATCTCCGCCCGGCCAGGGATTGAACCCCCGACCCCTCGTGTGTGAGATGAGAGCTCTACCTACTAGGCTACGGGCTGTGTGTGTGTGTGTATGTGTGTGTGTGTGTGTGTGTGTGTGTGTGTGTATATGTGTCTGTGTGTATATGTGTGATCTATCGCAGCGGGGTCATGAGAACAGCAAGGCATTACAACTCCGGTCATTATTAAGAAGGTTGGCCAACAAGTCCGTTCGTCCGCAAGTATTTTCGCCCCACATAAATATGCAGCCATACTGTTTATTTTTCACTTAGTCTTTAAAGCGTATGAATGTGTGAATTCTGTTTTATTTATCCATTTATTTTTCTATTATATTAGGTGAGTATGATATAGTCTAGGTTAGGTTAAGGGGAGGTATTTAGTTTGTACCCTAGACCTCCATCAAGCTTAAAAATTACACTCCCTTGACCCTCTTCAAGATAAATTTGTACATTTTTCGGTAGAAAAATGTTCCGGCCGAAGGCCGTTTCCTCTTACATTACAGGCTCGCTATCGCTCGCCAGGATAAAATCGACACCTAAATGGCACAAAAGTCTAAAAATTTACAGAAATGGGGCGAAAGTTCTTAAAATCGACAAATTAGTGGGGCGAACGTCTTAAAATCTCAATAGCAGTGGAGTTAAACATGAGGGAGAAAGGGGTTAAGAAACAAATCCCTCAAGTGGACATCTCCCCTTAAGTAGTATTAGGTTAGTTAAATATCAGGTTAGGTATAACTATGATAAGTTAAGTTTATGCTAGATTAAATTCAGGTAAATTAAGATACAATTAGTTGAGTTAATCTAAAATTCGATTAATTGGATAACGGTTGAGATCTGAGCCAAATTAAGTCTTAAAGCAAGGGAAACTACTTGTACACAAAAGCCCATGAAGACGAAACTCTCTCTCTCAGACTTAACACTTCCTCCTCCACACTGAGATGATGGTGACCTCTGTATCTTAACCCTTTCAGTGGTTTATTTGCTCATTTGTGTATTTTTTGTATTGTTGAAAGCCGCTGTCACACGAGCGATTTTTCCGTCAATTTTCCCTGAGCAAGTTTTGTTCTCCTTATATTTCGGGACTGTTTTTGCACTGGTATCGGTAACTAGACTGAAGGTCGAGTATGTTAGGCGGCTGAATTCTGATACAGTGTAATTTTTGTAGCTGCCAGACCGTAATTGCCCGTAAAAATTGCTCGAAAAAGGGCTCGTGTGACTCCGGCTTTAGTTTCCTTCCTAGACCTCCATCAAGCTATACAAATAAATAAATCAAAACATAAAAAATGCTCCCAAGACTCTCCTTCAAGATAAATTTTTAAATTTTTCGATAGAAAATTGTCCCGGCCGAAGGCCAGCTCCTCCTAAATTTCAGGCTCGCTATCGCTCGCCATAAAAAATAAACACATAAATGCCACGAAAAGTCTTAATGTTGACAAAGAAATGGGGCGAAAGGTCATAAAAAAGCCAATGTAATGGTCTTATTATCTGAAAACAAATGTAGATTATTTTAGCTACCCTACTTTAATGTTTATTATGGAACTTATATTTTCAAGCTGCCGGACAACAATTGCCCGTAAACAAATGACGGAATAATTGCTCGTGTGACACCACCTGAAAGACGAAAACATTGTCGTGTGATTGAAGGGTTAAGGGGAGGTTTTTAGTTTGTTTCCTACTCCTCCAGCAATCTTAAAAATTTCACCCCCTCCAACCCCTTTCAAGATAAATTTGTACATTTTTCGGTAGAAAAATGTCCCGGCCGAAGGCCGATTACTCTTAAATTACAGGCTCGCTATCGCTCGCCAGGATATAATCGACACCTAAATAGCACGAAAGGTCTTAAAATTGACAGAATGGGGCGGAAATTCTTAAAATCACCGATCTAATGGGGCAAACGTCTTAAAATCTCAGGAGCAATGGAGCTAGACATGAGGGAAAAAGGGGTCAAGAAAAAATTCCCTCAAGTGGAAATCTCCCTCCCTTAATATATGCAGTACAGAGACTTTCACCTCTGGTTCTCTCTATCTCTCTCAACTCTCTTCTGTCATCCATCACAATCTACATCCGGGGCTCGTTATCGCACACCTCCATGTTAGGTTCACGTTATTAGAGGTCGTTTAGCATACAGGTAAAAAACAAACTCGGACAACTTTTCGCCATGCCCTCCGACTGGGAACTCGTGACATAAATCGCCACCGACATGGCACGAAAGGTCTTAATTTTGATAAAGAAATGGGGTCGAAACGTCTCAAAATCGCCAAACTAGCGGATCGAACGTCTTAAACTCTCAAACCGAAGGGGGCTAAATATGAGGTGAGAAGGGGGTCCCGAAAAAGCGACTACCTGCCCCTTAAACCCTCCGCTGCCCGGGGCCTGAGATTGACCCCTGACTTAGTTCTCAGGATGGGGCGATGTGGCGGGGCTGAGTGGTAGCGATGATAGCGGTGGCAGTGTTTTTGTAGTAGCGATGGCGGTGACAGGGTTTTGTAGTAGTGGTAGCGGTGGGGATGACGAGTTTTTTAAATAATTCAATACCGGTGATGTCCCTTTTTTTTTTTTTTTTTTTTTTTTTTTATTCTGGCAACTATTAGTCGAGTTTATTCAGCTTAGGAAGGAGGTGTTCCATGACAATGCTACATACTATATCCATTAATCCATTTGGTTACCATGTATCCTTCCTAAACAGATCCTTCCAAAAATCGTTTATATGTAGTTGTAATCAAATAAAAAATACGTCCCCGGTACTGAAAAGGTTTAAATCCCCGAGGTTGACCCCAGGGCGGACAGTAAGGTCACCCTGGGGTCATGTGCCCGCGGGGGGAGGGGGGATGTGTGTGTTTGTGGGGGGGGGGGGGGGGGGGAGAGAGATAGAGCATTTTAACTGGGGGTAAAAAAAAAACTCGGGGCCAACACAGCATCACCCTCTTGTTTTGTTCTCTGTGCTATCCCTTTCTTCCGCTTTTCCTATATTGGGGGGCTCGGCTATCTATTTGAATCACGTTTGGCCCATTAGTTTGGCGATTTTAAGACCTGTCGTCCCATTTATTTGTCAATATTAAGAATTTTCTTGTCATTTAAGTGTCGAATTTTTCCAGGTAAGCGATACATTTTACACAAAATATCTAGAAGGGGGATTTTAGGGATGTTCTTTTACGTTTGATAGAGGTCTACGGAGGAAACTAAATAAATAGTAAAAATATACATAAATGAGCAAATAAATACGCCCCCCCCCCTTAAGGCACAATGTATCTTCAAACACAATACTTACGTGGTCGAATAATGCTTTTTCATTCGTGTATGTTAGAGAGGCATTTCGATGTTCAAAACCTTATATATCGAAGTCTTAGACGGGTTACGCTTCCGTTTATGGAGTAATTTCGTCTGACAAACAAAGGCCATATTAACACGTTGAGTACCAGCGACGTGTGTTATGTTATATTATAGCTATATTTAGACGATAGTATGCAGCTTAGGAAGGATCTGTGGTACGGTACGGTAGTTAAGGGGTTGGCTGAGGTAGTTTGAAGGTTTAGTAATGGCTAGAGGTCCTTCCTAAGCTGAATATAATCGTGTAATAGTTGCCAGAATATGCTGGAAAGGACGTCCCTGGTGCTGAACGGGTTAAAGACAGTTATTGTTATTACACATTTTACCTTGACTATTCGAAACTCATCCACTTTAATTGGGCGTCCATTAGATTACAGATCTCAGAGAGGTATTCAATAAGAGTCCCAATTTGATAACTCAATGACATACAGTAAAGGTAGTTGATAAAGCCTTCTCTATTGCATTAAGCTGTTGTATTATTCGTTCAAATAGATTAACAAATATATGAAATGTAAGAATGCATTAATGGACGAGCGTCTTAGAGAATTAAATCTATTTCCTTTAACCCAGCGCAGATTAAGAGGCGACTTAATTCAAGTGTTCAAAATCATCAAAGGCATCGACAATATGAACTGTAGTAACTACTTCACTATCAACCAATCTAATTACACGCGGGGAAACGGTTGCAAAATTATCGGTAAATCTTTTAACTCGCACGAATCTAAGAATTTCTTCTTCAATCGAGTTGTCAACTTGTGGAATGGGCTTCCCCGAGACGTTATAGACTGCAGCACCGTTGATTCATTTAAACTTCGCCTAGACAAATATCTTGCATCAAACCCGCGACTGACTGCGTTTGTAAATGAATAACTTTATTTTATCCCCCCCTCAGTTACTAACTCATCTGTCCCCTACTAACTTCCTAATCCTGCCATGAACATTAGTTCCAGGGCAGTAGTTCCCTTTCCAATGTTCCCTTATCCACTCTAAACCACTGTTTGGACAATTAATCCTCAGTGTTTTGGAGGACAAGCAGACTAGAAGGGTCACCAGATATGTTGTTGCTTGATTTCCTTTGTACTCCTTTGATAGTGACTCCTACAGTTGATATCACTAATACTGACTTACTACATTGGTCTAATTGACTACATTTACGTATAATTAATTCTCAGTTAACACTATGATAATGGCAACACATCCAAGGCCAGCTTCTTTTTTAATCTTTCTCTCCTTTTCTCTCTTTCCCTGGCTTGTCTCCATTCGCCCCTATTCAGCCAACTGTTTTAAGACGTTTATCCCTATCCAGGTGTCGATTTCTTCCTGACGAGCGATAGCGAGCCAGCATTGTATGGAGAAATCCGGCTTCGCCGGAGAAATTTTTCTATCGAAAAATGTACAAATATATATACAGTATATGCTGGTTCGCTACCGCTCGCCAGAAAAATATTGATACCTGGATGGGGGTAAACGTCTTAAAACAGTAGGCTGAATGGCGCCGAATGGATACAAGCCATAGAGAGAGGGAGAGAAAGAGAAAAAAGCGAGGTGGGCTCCCTTAAGGCCATCTGCTTTCTACTCTCCGCTTACTACAGGGAGTCCCATTGATCCGCCGGTGGCGCTGCGAGATTCATTCATGTTGACGTCACAGCTGATTCATACTACGGGGCTTTACTATACTATAACTCTCATTCACAAGTCGGCCTGCCCTATCTCCAGGCGTCGCACGTATTGTATTTACCCCTTGAGGATCATGACGCGGTTTGACAGGTTATACGGGCTGTCATTAGACGATTATATACAGCTTAGGAAGGATCTCTGGTCATTAAAAGGGTACAGATTATCTCCATTAACCCTCTGACTTCCACATACCCTTCCTAAGCTGAATTAAATCGTTAAATAATAGCCAGAAGAAATGCCAAAACGCATCATCCTCAAGGGGTTAAAGATGTAGAAACCAAGTAAATTTCTTTCTATTAATTTCATCTGCATCATGGTAGAGCTTTCAATATGGTGGCTAATTATGAAGTGGACACTCCTCACAAGAATGATCTAGTGGCTTATTGCGAAACCGTTTACATCAAAATATAATTACCATCTCTGTAAGTGTTACCATGACTACCAGGATTACCATTACCAGTATTGTAATTACCAACATGTTTCCTATATCCTTCAACACTTTGTATTATCAGCGCTATTGAATCTTGGTGCGGAGAGAAATGGCACTCGATAAGAGACCTGAAATTATTATTATGTTTACGCTGTCCAGTCTCCATGTGGTAAAGCCTCTCTAACGGTTGCCTTAAGAGGGAGGTGATGAGTACAAGGGTGATGAAGCACAGCCTCCTTCATCTGTGGGAGCAGTACATTAGTGGGTTATGGAGGTACAGCATAGTCATCACACCAACAGCGGCATAACGGGACCAATGACTGGTTTGTCTCGAGGTTAGCTTTTTCTCTCCCTTCCTAGACTCCTATTTAGGTATATTTTTACATTTTTTGGTAGAAGAATGTCACGGCCGAAGGCCGCTTTATCCTAAAGTGAAGGGTAGCATATATCGCTCGCCAGGAAGAAATCAACGACGTAAAACAAATATAAATACAAATAAAACAACCTTTGATTAGTTCGCTCGCCAGGAAAAATCGACAACTTAAAAAGATATACCCTCGGATTAAATGTAGATTATATTGATATCCAATATTCGATAAATGAATATTAAGTGTGGTCATGTGCTGGACTTGTCAACTGTCTTGATGTAATGGTTAGAGCGTACAAGTTCTGTATGAGGTATCCTGGGTTCGAACCTTGAAGGATCACTTTTTGCTGGTACACTCATTGCATTTCTGTCTTCGCATCTCACTTTAAACATCCTAATCTGGAAGATACCTCCTAACATTTCCCCTACACAACATGAAACATAACTGGGAGTAACCAATTGTAATTAAACAAGTGATGAACATGTATTAAGCTGCGACGTCGTAGTGCTCACCACGTCCAAAAAAAAAAAACACACACACACAAACAAAATAAAAAACAATAGAAATGAAAAAAAAAAAAAAAAAACATGAAGGGAATTTTATTTTATTGTTTTCTTTTGTTTCTTTAAGGGGAGGTTTTTAGTTTGGTCCCTAGATATCCTTCAAGCTTAAGATTACACCCCCTTGAGCCCCTTTCAAGATAAATTTGTAAATTTTTCGGTAGAAAAATTTCCCGGCTGAAAGCCGGTTCCTCTTAAATTACAGGCTCGCTATCGCTCGCCAGGATAAAATCGACACCTAAATGGCACGAAAGGTCTTAAAATGGACAGAAATGGGTTGGAAGTTCTTAAAATTGTCAAAATAATGGGGCAAACGTCTTAAAATTATAAAAAACAATGGGGCTAATCATGAGGGAGAAAGGAGTCCAGAAAAAAATCCCTCAAGTAGATATCTCCCCTTAAAGGTTTAGAGGTCTCTTCCATTGTCCATTCTCGTGTGGCAACCAGACCAAGGAATCAATATTTTCATTTCCACTGTCGCATTTGGTCTCGGGCTCTTGGTGTTAGTATTTCATAATGCTTACGGTAATATCGTTCACTGTCACTTCGCCCACATTCAGAAGTCGATTAGAGAGAAGAACATCTAATTGATCTACTAATTCTCACTACAGTTTCATGAATTATAGGAAGGCCAAAAATCTTAACTATAGTTCTATTTTTTTTTCCAGCTGAGCCTAAATTGTCATGTTTCTATCTTTGTTACTCAGCTATCAGTTAAATATTGTAGCGAAATTTGATGGTTATTCTGAAAACTTGGCATTAATACGACACACAGCCATAGTAGTTTCATATATTTCCATTAAGTATCGAGAAATCAGCTAATAAGAGATTCAATTTACGATCAGCTGGAACAAAATAGAGTATAGTGACTTCTATAACTCGTAAAGCTAAAATGTCTACCATACACTAATGGTCAGCCTGGGAATAGATGTGGACATTTATAAGATATTTGCTGTCGCCATCTTTAAGGGGAGGCAGACCGTTTTTCTGGACCTCCTCCCTCATGTTTAATCCCATTTGTTTTAGATTATAAGACGTTCGGCCCATTAGTTTGGCGATTTTAACACCTTTTGCCCCGTTTCATTGTCAATTATAAGACTTTTCGTACCATTTAGGTGTCGATTATGTCAATTTTAAGACTTTTCGTACCATTTAGGTGTCGATTATTTCCAGGCAAGCGATAGCGAGCCTGCAATTTTAAGAGAAACCGGCCTTCGGCCGGGAAATTTTTCTACCGAAAAATGTACAAATTTATCTTGAAGGGGGGTCTTGGGGGTGTTTTTCTAAGCTTGATGGAGGTCTAGGGAGGGCACTAAAAAAATATATGAATAAATGAATTAATAGACCAAACAAACGGTCAGTCTCCATTTAAGTTACAGAGGTTATGGGTTACAATGGGTGACCTACCTATAGTAAATGGAATATATATACTGTATATAGGCTGTTCAAAGAAGGACAAGGGTAAAGCTATTGTGTACGTCTTCACAAACCTAGCTCACTAACCTTACCTCACATTTGACCGAGGTTGAAGGGGGTGACCTGCTTTTTGTTATTTCTGTCCTTTTCTCTCTTTCTCTGGCTTGTATCCATTCGGCCCCATTCAGCCAACTATTTTAAGACGTTTATCCCCATCTAGGTGTCGATTTCTTCCTGGCGAGCGATAGCGAGCCAGCATTATATGAAGAAATCCGGCTTCGCCGGAGACATTTTGCTATCGAAAAATTTACAAATTTAGCCTGCTGTCAAACAAAAATATAAAATATGCTGGCTCGCTACCGCTCACCAGTAAAAAAAATGACACCTGGATGGGGATACACGACTTAAAACAGTAGGCTGAATGGGGCCAAATGGATACAAGCCAGAGAAAGATAGAAAAGGACAGAACAAAAACAGGTCACCCCCCCCTTAATTGATATAAAAATGTGTATCGCTACACTCTATTCTCTGTGAATAACCGAACAAATGTCATCCCTTTGTGATATACTGTATATTATATATTATATATTATATATTAATATATGAAGAAAAGTAGAATTGAAATACAATATAATTGCTAACTGCCTTTCGATATCGTATCGTATTTATTTACTTAACCCTTTCAAGCTCCAATACGCATTTATTTTCTGTTTTCTGGCTATTATTAGACGATGTTATTCAGATTAGGAAGGGTATATGGAAGTCAGAGGGTTGATTGAGATAGTATTTACCCTTTTAATACCCACAGATCCTTCCTAAGCTGCATAAAATCGTCTAATGATAACCAATAATAAACTGATAAAACGCATCAGAGCTGCAAAGGGTTCATTCTCGCCACAGCTTAGTATTCAAGTTCGGACGAAACAAACTATTGGCTTAGGTGTATGGACCAAGATATTATATCACAACTGAAAAGACTCGGTAGACGGAATTACCACCAGACTTTCATAATTATCCCGTACCACCTACATCTTGATCCATGCGCGGCCAGGCGAGACATAATCACTCCACTCAACCGGACCATTTTGATGAAGTATTTCATTGTGACCGCCCGAGCAGGATATTAAAAGGGCTTTGTTTGGGGACAGATTGGGGGAGAGGTTCGAGCCCTAGTTACGTGAGCTGTTTTTACCTTCGTGTCACACTATATGTTTTAGAGTGGCTTATCCTCCGAGGCATAGTATAGGAATCAGAAATGTGTTTTTAGTAAATCCTTGCATTCCATTGTTTTCACCTTTCTCAATGCGGATTTTTTCATTCATAATCTAAATTGAGAATATTTTGCTATTATTTAGCTTTTCCATTCAGCTTAACGGGAGGTTTCCACTTGAGGGAGTTTTTTTCGAACTTCCTTCTCCCTCATGTTTAACCCCATTGCTTTTGAGATTTTAAGACGTTCGCCCCATTAGTTTGACGATTTTAAGAACTTTCGCCCCATTTATGTCACTTTTAAGACCTTTCGTGCCATTTAGGTGTCGATTTTTTCCTGGCGAGCGATAGCGAGCCTGTAATTTAAGAGGAACCGGCCTTCAGCCGGGAAATTTTTCTACCGAAAAACGTAAAAATTTATCTTGAAAGGGGCTCAAGGGGGTGTAATCTTAAGCTTGATGGATACCTAGAGACCAAACTAAAAAACCTCCCCTTACTAACTTGAAGGATTAGGATCCGTTTTGACCGTTTATTCTATCAGGATACGAGTTAATGCAGATTAGGAAGTCTATGGGAATAAATAGGGTAAAGGTGATCTCAATCAAGCCTCTGACTTCCACATGCCTTTCCTAAGCTGAATGACATCGTCTAATAATAGCCAGAAGATAGAAACGAAATGCGTCTTCGTGTTCCGAAATAAAATAGAATGAATAAAATAGAATGAATAAAATAGAATGAATAAAATAGAATGAATAAAATAGAATGAATAAAATAGAATGAATAAAATAGAATGAATAAAATAGAATGAATAAAATAGAATGAATAAAATAAAATGAATAAAATAGAATGAATAAAATAGAATGAATAAAATAGAATGAATAAAATAGAATGAATAAAATAGAATGAATAAAATAGAATGAAACAGAAAATAAAAATAAAAATAGGAAACATGGGGATTGGGCCTGAGCATATAGATAGATAGTGTTCCGAAAGGGTTAATCTTGTAAACATTATATAAAACACATGCGAATATAATACAATAGCTGCGGCATCCAAACTCCGATACAAGTTAAACTCTAAAAGTCCTTGTGTGACTGGCTTAAGGGGAGGTTTGTATGTAACGGTATTGTTTATTTGTTTATTTATTCATTTATTATTTTTAGTTTCCTCTCAAGGGATTTCATCAAGCTTTTCGGTGGAAAAATTTCCCGGCCGAACGCCGATTCCTCCTTAATTACAGGCTCGCTCTCGCTCACCAGGAAAAACATCGACACCTAATGGCATAAAAAGTCTTAAAGTCGTCAAACTAATGGGGCTAAACATGAGGAAGAAGGGGATCCATAATAAACCAAGCCTCCCCTTAACATTGATCGTTTCTGTTTGTGTTCTGTGTATGAAGAATAAAAAAGGCATAGCTGCCTGCAACAAGTGTCTCCTCCAAAGTTGAAAGCTTGATAGTCGCAGTATTAAAGTTTTAATATATATTTTCTATATTTCTATATTTTTCTTAATCTAAATTATTTTTGTTTTGTATTGGAAAGAAGTGTGGTGTGCTTGTTTAGTGTAGTGACATTAATAAGAGGAGGTGTTTGTGAGAGTTAACTGGATTACTCTTTGTGTAGGTAAGACACACATAGAAACAATTAGGGAAGCTAGACAAATGAAACGGTAATTACAGTTAATCCTTATCACATGCCTATAAGGCCTCCCCTGGGTATTGCCCGGCTCGATCGGTGTTTACAATCTCCCCGTCTGACGCCGCCTTTACTTCCCAGACGAAATTCCCCGTGAAGTTGGTCTAATATTCGTATTTTCATTTTCGTGCCGTGCCAAAACATATACTGTAGTCTATCATTGGGCGTTACTCTGGTGGCGCCGTAAAAAGCAATTCGACAAGAGGTAGTTGTTTGGGATTTATGCACAAATTATTGGGTGTATTTTTTAGTGTTTACAAAGCCACGCTGTAGAAGGCAAGCGCGGCGTTCGAGGCATGGTTTTATTTTAAGTTCGCTTGATGGATGAGAGAGTGGCGTGTGTTTAAGAAAGTTAGCAAAGTAAATACGAAAGATTTAGTCGGTATTAGAAGAAAGGTTTACGATACAATGTTTATAAATGTCTGGGGGGATTTTTCTTTAAGGGAGTATGGTTCGTTTTTCTGGTCCCCTTCTTCCTCATGTTTAGTTCCGGCCTTCGGCCGGAAATTTTGTCTATCGAAAAATGTAATTATGTATCTTGAAGGGGGATCTATGGGGTGTTTGTTAAGCTTTTTGGAGGTCTAGGCAGGAAACTAAACAAAAATATTGAAAGATAAATAAACAAGCAAAATATGAGCCCATCCCCCCTTAAACTCCTACCTGACCCCTGTTTCCCCTGCTCCACCTCCCACTGTCCACTACCCCTTTCTTATGTTGCATAGCTTGTCGCTCTCCCACCCCTGAAACGGTTCCTGCTAACCTCCATCAACATTCCTTCAGTCACTCCAGTCCAATAATGTAGTACCCCCCTCCTGACCTCCCCCTCACCACAGCGATGACCCCCTGTCTTCCAAACCCCCACCCCCCACCCCGACCCCCACCATGATCGTATTTAAACCCCTCCGTGACCCCTGTCCCCCCCTTCCACTGTCCACTAGAACACTGTCTTATGTTTTATAGCTAGTCCCTCTTCCACTCCTGAAACGGTCTCGGACATCCTCCAACAACATTCCTTCAGTCACCCCAGTCCGGTAATCTAGTCCCCCCTCCCTGACCTCCCCCTCGCCACAGCGATGACCCCCCACCATTTCCCTCATCATATTTTAAAGACCCCACCTGCCCCCCCCCTCCCCCCCCCACCCCTCAACCATCGTGTATAACCCCTTCTTATATTTGTATTAATGCTACTATAGTCTATTTTCTTCCAGCTGACGATAAATTGCCATATTTTCATATTAATTACTTAGCTATAACGATTATCTTATAGCGAAATATGTTTATAATAATGAAAACTCGGCCTTCCAATGATGCAGTGACATAGTAGTTTCATATATGTCCATTAAGTATCGAAAAATAACCTGTTAAGAGATTAAATTTACCGTCAAATAGAAATAAAGAGACTATACCGATATGTTTTCCCAACTTAGCAAGAACCTCTAGGAATGAGTGGGTTAAAGCATACTGTTTATTACTAAACTATTGATCGAGTGTAAACATTCAGAGTGCCGTGAATATAAGACGAACAGTAAACCTAAATATTGCAAATATTTTCAATTGATCTCGCTTTATCTAAAACAGTGGTTCTTAACCTTTTTAGCACCGCGCCCCCCTTTGGTCAGGACTGTATTCATGATGCCCCCCCCCCCCCACGCCTCTGATGCCTAGGAAACTATTTTTTTTATCCATTCCATATGGATGCTTAAGACGCAAGATACTGTAAAAAGGGCGAACAAATTACCAATCTGCATGCAAGGATTAAAACTGATTAAGGGTTTTATGTCAACACTACATGTGGTTGCTCGGAATGACGGTTGTGAATTTGTCTTATCAAAGTTTCTTATTTATATATATCTTTGCGATTACCCTGTATGCATTTGAATGGCCTAGCCCTATATTGAACTTTGATTACCCCACGCAGCACTGTCAAGCGCGCCCCCCGGGTTAAGAACCACTGATCTAAAACACTATTCAGATATGAATTAACCATTGAACTCTAACCGGTCCTTCTTAAGTTGAGTGAAGTCGTCCTCCCTCTCCATTCCATCAGTATAGTTAACCCTTTTTATAGGGAGACAATTTTGTTTTGATATTGTCCTGGCTGTCCTAAGCTATATAATTCCCCCTATGATATACCTTGTAGTAATTTAGTTAATGTATATGTCTCGAATACTGTTTCCTTCTGTTAATTATATCATTCAGTCTAACATTATGCGTGTGTACGAACATATAAATAAATAGATAAATAAATAATGAATATAAAACTCTCACGATGAAGGGGTCAAATTCCTCTCTGAGTTCACCCCCCACCACCCCCATCATCGAGTTTAAGACCCTCCCAGACCCCTCCTACCCTCACCCCTCTTCTCCCCCCTCTCTCGTGCCCCCCAACCCCTCTTCTTCCCTCCCCCCCCCCTGACCCCTCCTCCCCCCCCCCCCTTCCTTTTGCCCCAGGGTATTAGTGCCCCCTTCCGTCCCCTTCCCCTCTGTTGACCTTTAGCCACTGTGATGACCCCCTCATTCTTTTCTGAGTGGGAGGGGGAGGGTCGTCTCTCCCTAGCCACTCGTCTATTACTTAGCCTCTTATTATTATTATTTTTTTTCAGTTGATATGTTTCTTACACACACTTTTTCACTGCTGTTTGTACATAACACCTTGCGAGATAATTGTTATCAAGATACTCAAATTCTGTTCTTACTTGAATTTTCTGCCAACGCACTGGCTTCTCTCCTCTCAAAACGAATATTTCTCCTCTATAATTATCATATTTGCATTTCTTATGATACGTTAATGGGTGAATAACGGATTATTTTGATACGATGCGATGCGATTGATAATGTTCTTCCACTAAGTAATTTGGTTGATATGACCTTCTTGAATAAGGAAGCAGGCAAAAGTCAAAGGCGTTCCCATTACAACTAAACGAAGCACGGGTCACGGGCAGGTCACATCCTTGGTAAAAACGCTAATAGGTAGGCCACAGATGGGATGACGTGGTTGTTAGGAGATGTGCTGGGAACAAGGAGACAGTGATTTGGAAACGACATCCGAAAGCTATAGTCCATTCATGATAATTAGGCCAACCATCTTCACCACTAACCTCTATATCTCGCTAATAACTAGAGTAATCGAGCTATTCTTTCTACCATTTGGGAAGAGTCAGACAGGGCATAGGTGAGAAATTTTACACCCCGTTTGCTCTAGTCCTTTTTTAATTACAGATGTTAGGAGTTACGATTTCTGGCCTACTTATAATAAATGGACTATAGTCTATTCATTACATTTAGGCAAACATTTTGACTTCCCAGGGAATAGGTGTGGACATTTACAGCCCATTTACACTAGCCCTTTTTGAGTTGCAGAGGTTAAAGGTCAAGATTTAGGGCCATTTATAGTGAATAGACTAAAGTTGGGATGGAATAGAAGAAAAGACATACTCGTAATCTATTCGAAACACTGGCGTCAATATTCATATATTTCTAGCTCTTCCTGGACTATTTTCTTGAGCTTAGGAAAGATCTCTAGGAATTACAGGAGTTAAACATATTGAAATAAACTCGTAATCACCGTCAGACCTTTCGTAAATGAGCGTATAATATAAGTCTTATAATAAACCTGATTATACTGTAAATGGGAACATCCTTGGTTAAACCGCTAATAGGTAGACACCAGAGAGGATGAAGAGGTTGTTAAGGGGAGGTTTCTAGTGTGTTGCTTAGACCTCCATCAAGCTTAAAATTACACCCCTTTGAGACCCTTTCAAGATAAATTTGTACATTTTTCGGTAGAAAAATGTCCCGGCTGAAAGCCGGTTCCTCCTAAATTACAGGCTCGCTATCGCTCGCCAGGATAAAATCGACACCTACATGGCACGAAAGGTCTTAAAATTGACAGAAATGGGGCGAAAGTTATTAAAATCGCCAAACTAATGGGGCAAACGTCTTACAATCTCAAAAGCAATGAGGCTAAACATGAGGGAGAAGGAAGTTCGAAAAAGAATCCCTCAAGTGGAAACCTCCCGTTAAGAGACGAGATGGGAACAGGGAGACATGAGAGTTGTTAAGGGGGGTCACCTGTTTTTTTTTTTTACCTCTCTTGGTTGTATCTATTCGACCCCGTTCAGCCTACTGTTTAAAGACATTTATCCCCATCCAGGTGTCGATTAATACCTGGCTAGCGATAGCGAGCCAGAATTTTACGGAGAAATCGAATTTCGGCGGAGAATTTTTTTCTATCGAAATTTTTTCAAATTAAGCCAGCTGTCTTAACACACATACACTTTCTCTCCCTCTCTCTCTCTCACTCAGCTATAATCTTTACGTCTTGTCGTAGTTCCCCCTTCCTTTCTCATGTCCCGTTTTCTTTAGTATGTTTTCTGGGCTTCCATCTGTGTTTTTCCTCCCTTGCTTTATGCTTGCTTACAGTTATTTCTTTCACCCTCTATGTTTGGTCTTGAAGTAAACATCTACACCATTTAAACTTACTATAGCTAGCGCCAGCCAACTTGACAATAATCTTGACCCCTTTACTTCTTATAACTCGAAATTAATTAAAGCAATCGGGCTGATGTTTCTATTATTTGGGAAGAGTCCAACAGGAAATATATGTGGATAATTTCAACCAGTTTGCTCTAGGCCCTTTTGAGTTACTGAGAGGTCAGGGATCAAGATTAGTGTCAAGTTTGAGATTTGTCACCTATCTTGTTTTTCACATGAGAGAGAGAGAGAGAGAGAGAGAGAGAGAGAGAGAGAGAGAATAAATGAATGAATGAGTAGTTATTATATTCCTTCGTGTCTCTTTTTTTATCAACATCTCTTTATGCTCCACGTAATATTATGGCCTTGGACTGTTCACAGTGTTTATATGTAACTCTCATCCTCCATCGTCCTTCACAATCGCTATTATTTCCATCATTACTCCCTCTCAGTCACCCTAATCACTGAGTCACCATCAACTACCGCAATCACTGTATATTTCACTATATAATGCCAACTTATGTATACCATTTCAACCAGTAGATCTCAACCCGGGCTATTTGAACCAAGACCAACTGAGTGAGTGTTAGTTGATATCTACTGTTTGAAATGGTCTACTGGTTGAGTTGTCCGGAGACCCTCTAAAAAATCTACCGTATTTTTTTCTCTCTCTCTCTCTCTCTCTCTCTCTCTCTCTCTCTCTCTCTCTCTCTCTCTCTCTCTCTCTCTCTCTCTCTCTCTCTCTCTCTCTCTCTCTAACTTGCCACTTGGAGGTGGTGAATGCGTTGACGATTGTAAATAAAATACGCAAACAATGTGTTTTTACGCATTATATTTACAATTGTCAACGCCTTTCCCTCCCACACTCAAAATCAACTCCTACCAACAACTCCCGACCTCCACAATTGCGTCCTCTCATCTGGTACCTTCTCCCCACAATTACCCTCAGCTTCCCACAATCTCGACCACCTCTCCCCACCCCCACACTCCTTGTCCCCATTTCCAAAACTTGTCAGCTGGACCCAACACATTGTTTATTTATCGTATTTACAAGCACACATCCCACAATCAACATCACCTCCCTACTAACAACTACCTCCCCATCCCTCCTAACCTCAGCGATTGCCCTCATCTTGGACCACATCTCCACAATTACCCTCAGCTTCCCACAATCTCGACCATGCCCCTCCCCCTCCCCCCCTTCTCACCCCACACCCACCCGAACATCCCTCCCCCCTCTCCCCCCACCCCTCCCCACCCCTCCCCCTTGTTCCCACTTCCAAAACTCGCCAGCGGGGCCATCGGCGGAAGTTGGGTAAGCTTTTTCCCCGAGGTGGCCCCAAGTCAAGGGTCAGGTATGGTACGACCGGGCGCGGGAACTGTGTGTGTGTGTGTGTTTGAACAATTTGTGTGTGTGTTTGTGTTTGAACAATGTGTGTGTGTGTTTGTGTTTGAACAATGTGTGTGTGTGTGGTGGGCGTCTGTGTGGTGTGTGTGTGTAATATGAGAGAGAGAGAGAGAGAGAGAGAGAGAGAGAGAGAGAGAGAGAGAGAGAGAGAGAGAGCGAGCTACCATTACTTATCATACAATGTTACAGCATTACATATATACAGTAGTAACATCGTATAAATGATATTGAGAGGATGCAATAAGAGTCCATGATTGTTTTCCGTCCTGATGCTTAGAGGAAAGTATCGTTACAGGGATCTACCATAGCATCATAACATCATCGTAAAACACAGAATATTAGACTCATGAGGTATAATGACTCAACACAACACATTGCCCTCTAACCATCTGGGTCTGAATGGGTCATGGATTTTTAGGGCACCTATTCGTCTTTACTATTGGTACAGATTGAAGGGGTTGGCAGCTCTTTTTCTCTCCCTTCTTACTGTGATCATTTGTTTTCCTTGTTCCTTAGTTTAGCTTTTCTCTCTCATACATAGGCTTTCTCCCATGCATTGATCGAATAGTCAAATCGAGAGACCGACCCAATCACTTCTACTACTGCTACTGGAACTACTACCTACGCTTGGTCATTAATGTTTGGAATTGCTTTTGGTATAGATTCTAGTGTAATTATATCATCAGCTCAAATATATATATTTTTGTTTTCCCCATCATAGTAGTGTATTCCTGTTTTAAGGGGAGGTTTCCACTTGAGGGATTTCTTTCTTTACCCCTTTCTCCCTCATGTTTAGCCCCATTGCTTTTGAGATTTTAAGACGTTCGGGGCGATTTTAAGAACTTTCACCCCATTTATGTAACTTTTAAGACCTGTCGTTCCATTAAGGTGTCATTTTTTTCCTGGCGAGCGATAGCGAGCCTGTAATTTAAGAGGAACCGGCCTTCGGTCGGGACATTTTTCTACCGAAAAATGTACAAATTTATCTTGAAAGGGGGTCAAGGGAGTGTAATTTCAAGCTTAATGGAAGTCTAGGAAACAATAAAAACCTCCCCTTAAGTCAACAAAAACAACTTATTTTCAGATATATAACAAAAAATCTACTAAACCTGTAAGATGGCAATCATATACAAACATCATCGACCTTCCTCTAATTCACAAAGCTGTTATTATAGTCTATTTGTTCCCAGCTGATGGTAATTTGAACCCTTTAGCATATGATCTATCGATTCTTACTGGCAAAATATGATACTGCTATTGTTTGTACGTCGTATATTCTGCCACATTGTCATGATTAACAACCAATGTAACTACACAATCATGGGAATAGCCGAGTAAGGAGGATGGAGAGAGAGAGAGAGCAATTTAGTATCAGCTGGACACAAGCAGAGTATAGCAATCTCTGTTATTTCTGCTTCACGAATTCATCAAGCTTTAAGGGGAGATCTCCACTTAAGGGATTTTTTTCTTGACCCCTTTCTCCCTCATGTTTAGCTTCATTGCTTTTGATATTATAAAACGTTTACCCCATTACTTTAGCGATTTTAAGAACTTTCACCCCATATTAAGACCTTTCGCGCAATTCAGGTGTCGATTATATCCTGGCGAGCGATAGCGAGCCTGTAATTTAAGAGGAACCGGCCTTCGGCCGGGACATTTTTCTACCGAAAAATGTAAAAAATTATCTTGAAAGGGACTCAAGGGGGTGTAATTTTAAGCTTGATGGAGGTCTAGGGAACAAACTAAATACCTCCCCTTAAGATATTATGTTCAGTCTTCATACATGTTGCATTGCTGTCTATACAAAGCTGTTATTATCAATCTCTGTTCATTCTTCTTCACAAACTCGTCAAGCTTATGATCAGTCTTCGTTAATTTCGCCTTATTGTATATACTACCCCTTCAGTACCGGCGACGTCCTTTTCATTATATTCCGGCAACTATTAGACCGTTTCATTCAGCTTGGGAAGGATGTCTACCCGTGAAAAGACAACAGACTATCTCAATTAATCCCTTTAGCTACCATACATCCTCCCTAAACTTCATCAAATCGTCCAAAAATGCAGGTGAACTACAAACAAAAAGACGTCGCCGTTACTGTAAGGGTTAATTTGAAGACAGTGGCTCCAATTGGTCCCATTACCCCTGTGTCTCCTAGCCTTGTTACGGGCACTGCAGCAGCCCTTGGTGGTGGTAATGACGGGACCTAGCTGCTCTCTGCCGTGACCTTTAATAAGGGAGCTCACCTCGCTTTTTTGTTCTTTCTCTCCCTCTCTCTTTGGCTTGTATCCATTCGGCCCCATTCAACTTACTGTTTTAAGACGTTCACCCCATCCAGGTGTCAATATTTTCCTGGCGAGCGGTAGCGAGCCAGCATATATATATTTTTGTTTTGACAGCAAGCTAAATTTGTAAATTATTCGATAGAAAAATGTCTCCGGCGAAGCCGGATTTCTTCATACAATGCTGGCTCGCTATCTCTCGCCAAGAAGAAATTGACACCTGGATGGAGATAAACGTCTTAAAACAGTTGGCTGAATGGGGCCGAATGGATACAAGCCAGGGAAAGAGAGAAAAGGAGAGAAAGATAAAAAAAAAAAACCCCGGTGCCCTTTAACCTCTCTCCTCCTATTATCAGGCATTAGAAGGCTCATCTTGTGTCTCCCACCGGGTAGTACGGTTATTTGTTATAACTGTAGTGTTTGGGTCGTTATCGAACAATTTGGTTTTAGTTGGCCCCCACCCCCACCTCAGTAACAGCTAAAATAAATATATAAAGAAAGATCGAAAGAAAACAAGAAGCTTCCTCAGCACACTTCATGATAAAAATAGAAAACCAAAATATATATAGTATCACTCAGAAACCTCCTTCAAGCCCCCCCCCCCCCCCCCCCCCACACACACACACCCATCCCCATTATCTAGCATTAGAAGGGTTATCTTATGTCTTCCACCCGTTAGTACGGTTATTCTAACCAATACTCTTTACAAGGCTATTTTCCCCGGTTAGCTCATTTGTACACGACTTTCTAACTTGAGCTTCAATTTCGTGTTTTTCGGATATTGGTTCGCCCACATTATCGCCATCTTAGCTGTGAATATATATATATATATATATATATATATATATATATATATATATATATATGAATATATATATATATATATATATATATATATATATATATATATATATATATATATATATATATATATACGGTATATATATATATATAATTATATACACGCACATATACAGGTATATGGTAAAATATACTGTTTTTGTTTTTTGTTCGTGTGTTAATGTGTTAATGTTTCGGCTTGTGGCTTTGGCTCCGCTGCATGTCTGCCTGCCGAGATCGGAACCTCTCCGGATGGTCAGGGGCCGGGGGAATGCTGGAGCGACCTTGGTAACCCTGGTCTCTGGGTCTTCTCCTGGGTGACCTGGATGTGTGTGAGTTTGTGTTTTTTATCTGTGTTTATTTTTTGTTTTATGTTGTTTTGGTGTTTTCCCTGTTCTTGCTCTGTCTTGAGTCGGCTACCCCCAAAATGGGGATTGGGCCTGAGCATATAGATAGAATAGATAGATAGATAGTTAATGAGATCTATTTCCGTACAATAAGAATATAGGTTAAGGTGTTGCTGTATATTGGACCCAAACTGCGCGTGACTAATATGATTATCCTACACAACAGATCGGGTCACCAAATTATTATATGAACATTAAGATGGTATAGCATTTTCGTTTGTTAGCCGAGCGATATAAACTCTACCTTTCCTCAGAACCTGTTGTAAGAGCTGTGTGCATTATTGCCTTGATTATATTAAGGGGGGGTTTATGCTGGGCTCCCTTCTCCCTCATGGTTAGTCCCATTATTGTTTACCTTTTAAGACATTCGCACCATTAGTTTGGTGATTCTAAGACCTTTCGACCCATTCATTTATCAATATTAAGACATTTTGTTTCATTTTGGTATCATTTTATTCCTGCGACCGATAACGAGCCTATAATGTAGGAGGAATCGGTGTTTGACCGGTACATGTATTATAATTGAGGCAGATACTCCGTAATGCACTTGTCTCAATAGTTCACAATACAAAATCATTTAAAAATACATAAGGAAATCTCCCAACAGAGGGTCCGTGACTGCTACTTGGGTTGTAGAAAGTTGCTGCCACGACCCAAACGTTTGATTTCCAGTAGCTCATGATCTTCCAAACGTTCATCAAGTACCAACCTAGCTCAGCTTTTAACACTATCTGATCCGACAATTTTCCTCTTGTGGGCTATCGTGATATTTTGTTTAATTATTATTCGTGAGTTTTTGTTTGCGCATTTTCAAGTAATGTATTTATGTTTGTCTCCCAGGGTAACAAAAAAAGTCTTCCCAGCCTAAATTCAAACTAAAAATAGCCCACCCCCATCAAGCCAAGTTTGTACATTTTTCGATAGGAAAATGTTCCGCGCGAAGGTCGATTACTTCGTCTAATGCGAAAACTGACTAAAAATATGAAGTAGAGGTGTAGCAATTTCTTATTCTGCAAATTAATCGCCAGGAAATAAGTTGAGCAGATTATCAGTTAGAATGGCAGAAAAAGTCAGCGTGGTGATTGAAGTGGTTAAGGGGGGATGGGGGATGGGCGTATATTTCCTCATTTATATATATATATATGTTTTTTATATTTTTTTAGTTTTCTCCCTAGACCTCCGTCAAACTTAAAAATCAAACTTCCATTAAACCCCCCTTCTAGATTAAATTGTACGTCTTTCGGTAGAAAAATTTCCCGGCCAAAGGCCGGTTCTTCCAAAATTACAGGTTCACTATCGTTCGCCAGGAAGAAAATTGACACCTAAATAACACGAAAGGTCTAAATATTGACAAAAAAATGGGGCGAAAGCTTATAAAATGACAAATGAATGGGGCAAACATCTTAAAATCTGAAAACCAATATTGCTAAACATGGAGAAGGGCGTCTAGACAAACGACCCATCTCCCCTTAAGGCGGCAAGTCCCGAGGGTGGCCATAAAGAGTTGACCCCTGTGATTGGAGGTCTTCCGGGTGAGGTCAGCGGCAGAAGGTAGGAGGAGGAGGAGGAGGAGGAGGGGGGTGGGGAAAAGGCTGGTCCCAGGAACACATTCTCCAAGATTCCGTAGAAGGTTGCACTCACACCATGCTTTCTTTTCCTAACTAACCTCTCGTATTCTATTCAAACCTGACTTAACATACCGTACTTTACTTGACTGACCCAATCATAACTTTAATTTATATATATATATTTTGTTTTCATACGCGACAAGACTCGTAATATTTTGTAACTCCCGCTAGGCGACGTCTATTACATTTTATTCTAGCTATATTTAGACGATTTTTAGCCTCTCGGGAAGGATCTGTAGATAGATCTGAGATAGTTAGTAGCCTTTTTATTGCTAGAGGTCTTCCAATGCTAAATTATAATCATTTAGTAAAAGCCACAATATACTGAAAAGACGTCACCCGTACTGAAAGTGTTGACGCTCATTTGAAAGCTAGGTTAGATTGGCTATTCAAAGATGTAAAGTGAGTGTGATCCGAATTTACTCTCATACTGGATTACGCTTGTACCATTTCCTCGGGTAAGTTGGGGAATGTCGTGTGTGGCCCTTCGTGGCACCTGTGGCTGGCGCTGCCGTGGTACCGGTGCCCTCTATGACCCTCCCCCAGGCCACCACCACCACCGCTGCCCCAGGGCCGGATGTGTGCTGCGGCTCCTTCTACTGCCTCCTAGCCTTCAGATACCAGCCAGATGAACCCCCGTTGATTGTTAGGACCAGGATGCTCACATACTTGTTACCCTTTAAACTTTGGAGATGCTTCCTTAGGTTAAGGGGGTAGTGGCTGTTTTTGTAGTCTATTAATTAATTTATTCATTTATTTATTTAGTTTCCTCGCTAAACCTCCCTCAAACTTACAAAAAACACTCACTCCCCCCCCCCCCCCCTAAGATAAATTTGTACATTTTTCGGTAGAAAAATGTCCCGGCCGAAAGCCGGTTCCTCCTATAATTACAGGCTCGCTTTCGCTCGCCAGGAGAAAATCAACACCTAAATGGCACGATAGGTCTTACAATTTACAACGAAATGGAACTAAAGGTGTTAACATCGCCAAACTAATGGGCCGAACTTCATAACATATGAACACAAATGGGGCTAAACATGAGAAAGAAAGGGGACAAGAAAAACGGGCCATCTCCCAATAATGAGCTTACATTGGTCGTGATTAAAACCACTTAACTGCTGAAATTTATACAACCATTTGACGTTAAGTGGAACAATTTATACAACCATTTGACGTTAAGTGGAACAATTTATACAACCATTTGACGTTAAGTGGAACAATTTATACAACCATTTGACGTTAAGTGGAACACAATTTATACAACCATTTGACGTTAAGTGGAACACAATTTATACAACCATTTGACGTTAAGTGGAACACAATTTATACAACCATTTGATGTTAAGTGGAACACAATTTGACAAAAGTAGCTCCCCACGTTAAAGGGTTATATCCATTCAGTAAAATTGCGTAACAATTCGATTTGAAATATTTTAAAATGAAAGTTGTTAGACAGTTCCTTTGAGGAAGTGTATCTCCGATAGAGGTGATTCAGGTTATACAATAATTACTTTACATCAGAAGTTTTGCATTGTTGAGTGCATATTGTGTTCGTGTTATTAACCAGATTCCTTACTACTACGGGGAAAGATGCGATAGGTTGCGTAATTCAAGCAAGAAAAGCGGAACATTTACTGTCAAAGTGTCGATAAATTACAAGGGATGTAGCATCCATTCATGCATGCAAGTGGCATATTTAATGTGTAGTTTGTCCTATAGTTTGGCAATCATTACCTTCGCCAACGAAGTTGGATGGAGGTAATGTTTTTATCTCCGTTTGTCTGTTTGTCTGTATACCAAACATTTAAAAAAGGAACAAACTGATGTTCACGAGATTTGATGGGAAGATGGGATATGCTTCAAGGAAGAAGTGATCGGTAGACCGCTAGCGTAGTCGGAGGTATGCGCTCTCCCGAGTGCCCCTCTACATTAGTTTTATTTGCTTTTGTTACTAGACAAGCTGTAAATGATGATATTTGTACATGTTAAGAGTAGCCCCATACATAACATCGGGTACAACACACACACACACACACACAGACATACACACGCACACACACACCCACCCAAACACACACACACACACACACCGACACACACTGCACATCTTCACATCTTCACATACAAACTACCGGGTACGCCACTAACAATACACCAACATACGAGACTCCCCCGACAATGGTGCCCTCCGTAGGTCATCATCGTATTATGTGCCTTCCTCAGCGGCACTTCCACTCCCCTACGAGGATTTTTACTGCCACCCAGATCCGTTCCTTTAGTTTCTCATTTAACCATCTGAAGATTATGATGCATTGTGACAGTTTAGACTGGGCTATTATTAGGTGAATTTATAATTTTTTGAAAAGGATCTGCGGGATTTATAAGGGTAAAGACTATTTCAATTATCCCTCTGACTTCCTTATTCCCTTCCTAATCTGAATAAAACCGTCAAATAATAGTCAGAAACTGAAAATAAATGCGGACTCGTAACTCCTAAGGGTTAAGTTCATTCCCTGGTTATGCATTTCTGCTGTGGGCTGTGGGTTGCTCTCATTGATCTACACGAGTAATGTGTAATGGAACAAATGATGGTACATAATTATATACCAACACATGCGTAACAAATTGTACTCACGCGTCGATCATACTATTTTATACTGCGATGCATAAGATTAAGGGGGTGGTACTCGCTTTTTATGGACCCCCTTCTCCCTCATGTTTAGCATATTAGTGTTGAGGTTTTAAGACGTTCGTTCCGTTAGTTTGGCGATTTTGAGACCTTTCGCTTCTTTTTTGTTGTCAATATTAAGACCTTTCGTGCCCTTTAGGTGTCGATTTTTTCCTGGCGAGCGATAGCGAGCCTCTAATTTTTAGAAGGAATCGGCCTTCGGCCGGAACATTTTTCTACCGAAAAATGTACAAAATTACCTTGAAAGGGGGTCTAGGGGGTGTTTTTCTAAGCTTGATGGAGGTCTAGCGAGGAAACTCAAAACTAAATAGATAAATATATAAACCAAAAACCAAGCACTACCCCCTTAAGAAGGGAGAAGAAAAAAAAAATACGGTATTGCCCTAAGTCGGTTGCACAAAAATATTTGTGTCTGTGCGGTAAACAATGCTCCGGGGGTCACTTTCACTTCCGGCACCACGTCTAGGGTCGGTCGGTCGGCAGGCATTGTTGGCGTAGACGAGCCCCGCCCCTCGGTAATGCTCGTGGGAGGAGGAGGGGCGCCGCTCACTCCGCCGTCGCCGTCGTCGTCGTCGTGGCCTAGTCGACAGTTCATGCAATTTTTGTTAACGTCATTCTTAAGGGGAGATCTCCACTTGAGGGATTTTTTTCTTGACCCCTTTCTCCCTCATGTTTAGCCCCATTGCTTTTGATATTATAAAACGTTTTCCCCATTAGTTTAGCGATTTTAAGAACTTTCACTCCATATTAAGACCTTTCGTGCAATTCAGGTGTCAATGTTATCCTGGCGAGCGATAGCGAGCCTGTAATTTAAGAGGAACCGGCCTTCGGCCGGGGCATTTTTCTACCGAAAAATGTACAAATTTATCTTGAAAGGGACTCAAGGGGGTGTAATTTTAAGCTTGTTGGAGGTCTAGGGAACAAACTAAATACCTCCCCTTAATGGTTCTTGATGGTTCACTTTTTGGTTGATTTTTGGTTAATGTATTATTTATTTTTCTAGTTTCCTCCCTAGACCTCCATCAAACTTAAAAAAAAAAAAAAAAAAAAAAAATCCATTAGATTTATTAGATTAATTTGTATATTTTTCGGTAGAAAAATGTCCAGGCCGAAGGCCGGTTCTTTCAAAATTCCAGGCTCACTGTCGACACCTAAGTAGCACGAAAGGTCTTAATATTGACAAGGAAATGGGGGGAAAGATCTTAAAATCGACAAACTAATGTGGCGAACGTCTTAATATATCAAAACCAATGGGGCTAAACATGAGGGAGAAGGGTGTCCAGAAAAATCAACTACCTCCCGCTTAAGGCTTCAATTTCCCTACCTTTGCCTGGATATCAAGTATCATGCAGTTGCTCTCATTCACTTTGGGGCTTAACTCACTGGCCATCAAGTGTATTGTAACGTTCCATGTATCCAACTTCACGTTAAGGGGTAGTGCTTGTTTTTTTGTTTTTGTTTTCTATATATTAATTTATCAATGTATGTTTGAGTTGACTCGCTAGACCTCCATCAAGCAAAAAAAAAAAAAAAACACACAAACAAACAAAAACTTAGGCCCCCTTTTAAGATATTTTTTACATTTTTCGGTAGAACAATGTCTCGGCCGAAGGTCTATTCTTTCTAAATGTACATGATTGTTGTCGCTCGCCAGGAAACAAATCGACACCTAAATGTCACGAAAGGTTTTAATATTGCCACAGAAATGGGGCGAAAGGTCTCAAAATAGCCAAACTAACGGAACGAACGTCTTCAAATGCCAAAACTAATATGCTAAGCAAGAGGAAGAAGAGGGTTCAGAAAAAGCAACTACCACCCCCTTAAAACTATACTCATGGTCAATAGAGCTTGGCTGTTTGCATTCATATGTCACCCACAGCTTCCTTTCTCCTCCCTTTAACCCCTTCTCTACCGGCGACGTCTTTTACATTATATTCTGGCCGCTATTTGACGATTTTATTCAGGTTAGGAAGGACGTCTACCCATTGATTGGCTACCGGTACAGACTATCTCAATGAATCCCTATAGCTACCATATATCTTTCCTAAGCTTAATAAAATCCCTATAGCTACCATATATCCTTCCTAAGCTTAATAAAATCCCTATAGCTACCATATATCCTTCCTAAACTTAATAAAATCCCTATAGCTACCATATATCCTTCCTAAGCTTAATAAAATCCCTATAGCTACCATATATCCTTCCTAAGCTTAATAAAATCCCTATAGCTACCATATATCCTTCCTAAGCTTAATAAAATCCCTATAGCTACCATATATCCTTCCTAAACTTAATAAAATCCCTATAGCTACCATATATCCTTCCTAAGCTTAATAAAATCGTCTAAATGTAGCTGAAATCAAATAAAAGAGACGTCGCCGGTACACAGAAAGGGTTAACTTCCCCATAAATTTGAATAATGTAATTATATGTAAATCACCACTTAGTTATAATGTATATATATGTATGTTGTTTTGTCTTTGTGTATATGATTATAGCCGCACGATCTATACCAGTAGTATGTTAATTTACTTGCATATTACAAGTTCATAGATACAATACTTTTAATAGTTCTCGATTGGTCTTGTTTTGAGGATTATGAGCAAAACACGACACATCGATCGAAGTGTATATCCCTCTTAGAGAGATATATAATATTATATATATAGTGGTCATCATCTTATCCCCACTATCCCTCCCTCTCTCCCCCCCCCCCCCCCTCCTCTTACACCCAGGGGCCAGGAAGAGTTACTGCTGCTTTATGTAATCCCTTCCGTCTTAGGCCGTAACACCGTCAAGGAGATTACTGTGGCCCAGGTGATACTCACAATATTTACGAAAGGGCCTGTCCATATTCACCAACATCTTAGTTTTAGTCCCAGTAATAACTTAAACATCTCATTAACTGTCCTGATAGCGTAATGCATAAATGCGCGGAATATCGATGTGAGTATCCTAGGTTCGAGTCCTTGGAGTGCTACATGTATTTGTCGATTTCATTAATTGAGTTTAGAAGTAAAGTTGGTTGGTGAAAAAATAAAAAAACATATATAGGAATTATTACTATATTCTTGTTCTGAGTATGATCAAGTTACAAGGTTGCAAGCAGTTACTAAGCCGTTACATCATGTCTTAAGTCTACCACTAGGTCATATCTTACTATTGTCTTTGTGTACCCGGGTCCTGTACTTGGTGCGACTCAGGTGGTGAGGGGTTCCAAGCGTCCTGTCTCTGTTTTCCAGGTGATTATGTCTCGTCTTGTCCAGATTACCTCAAGCCCTTGGAGGGGTTTAACCGCGTCCTGCTTGCTGGAATATCCTCAAATGGACTTAACTGGCTATTGTTTACTTTCATATTGTGGGTTCACAATATCATATCTTAAGGGGAGATCTCCACTTGAGGGATTTTTTTCTTGACCCCTTTCTCCCTCATGTTTAGCTTCATTGATTTTGATATTATAAAACGTTTGCCCCATTACTTTAGCGATTTTAAGAACTTTCACCCCATATTAAGACCTTTCGCGCAATTCAGGTGTCGATTATATCCTGGCGAGCGATAGCGAGCCTGTAATTTAAGAGGAACCGGCCTTCGGCCGGGAAATTGTTCTACCGAAAAATGTACAAATTTATCTTGAAAGGGACTCAAGGGGGTGTAATTTTAAGCTTGATGGAAGTCTAGGGAACAAACTAAATACCTCCCCTTAAGCGGAAGTAACATGAAGGAAAACCAATACTTATACGGTATTTTGAGAGCATCGAGAAAATAGTGGCGGATTCCGATTATGCCTATGCCAAGAACACAATACAAGGAGAGCATTAACGTCCAGAACCGGAAAAGTAGACGGCATGTATGTTAGCTTAAGGGGAGGTTTTTAGTGTGTTTCCTAGACTTCCATCAAGCTTGAAATTACACTCCCTTGATCCCCTTTCAAGATACATTTGTAAATTTTTCGGTAGAAAAATTTCCCGGTCAAAGGCCGGTTCCTCTTAAATTACAGGCTCGCTATCGCTCGCCAGGAAAAAAATCGACACCTAAATGGCACTCAAGATCTTAAAAGTGACATAAATGGGGTGAAAGTTCTTAAAATCGCCAAACTAATGGGACGAACGTCTTAAAATCTCAAAAGCAATGGGGCTAAACATAATGAAGAAAGGGGTAAAGAAAAGAAAAATCCCTCAAGTGGAAATCTCCCCTTAAAAAGCCGTACAATAGGTATCACTTTCACCCGTTTTTTCTACTCGTGCAATATCAAAATCGAGGTATGAATTGGGCACCAACTTATAAATCACCTGGAAGAAACAAATCTTAAAATATTTTCCTACAGGTTTCATAAAAGATAGTCCGATTAGATGCAGCCTTACATTTTAACCTTGTATTATATCATTATTATATATTAGATGCAGCCTTACATTTTAACCTTATATCATTATTATATATTAGATGCAGCCTTACATTTTAACCTTGTATTATATCATTATTATATATTAGATGCAGCCTTACATTTTAACCTGGTATTATATCATTATTATATATTAGATGCAGCCTTACATTTTAACCTTGTATTATATCATTATTATATATTAGATGCAGCCTTACATTTTAACCTTGTATTATATCATTATTATATATTAGATGCAGCTTTACATTTTAACCTTGTATTATATCATTATTATATATTTGCCAAATAAAGCCGGTATCACACAAGCGTTTTTCCCCTTAGCATTAATTATCCTTAACATTAGTCTGGCAGCTTATCAGGTAAGCTTGATAAGAAAAAATCAGTCGCCTAAGTTGATCTACCACCAGTCAAGTTTCCGATACCAGTGCAAAAAAAAATCAAGAATTGTTGCCAGCAAAATGTTAACTAACGAATATTGACGTTCAAAGCGCTCTTGTGATACCCTCTTAAGGGTAGATTATTTGTTAATCTATTAACTTTATTTATTCTGTAGTTTCCTCCGTACACCTCCATCAAGCTTAAAAGAATACGCCCAAGACCCCCCTTCGAGATAAATTTTTGCATTTTTCGGTAGGAAAATGGCCCTCCCAACTTGCATCTTAGATAGTCCAATCTAATGAGGCGAACATCTTAAATTCTCAAAACAAATAGGGCTAAACATGAGGGAGAAGACGGTCTACAAAAAAGCACACCTTTCCTTAAACCCGATTATTCCCCCCAGTAGCGGGCCGGACGAGGTGGCAGGTGTGACGGTAAGCCTGGAAGCGACCACTGGCTCCCCCCTAAGAGGCTGTTAAGGGGAAGAGCTTACCATCATTACCTGGACAACGGCTGGTCAGGTGTGGAAGAAGAGGAGGAGGAGGAAGAGGAAGAGGAAGAGGAGGGGGAGGAAGAGGAAGAGGAAGAGGAGGGGGAGGAAGAGGATCTGCGAACCGGAGAAAATGTGTAGGAAAAATATTGGCGGCTAGAAGACAAAGGACAAAAAAAGGGGGGAGGGGACCCTAGTTCTTTTTCTTGAGATATAACCTGCAGAACAAAATATACACAAATATATATATTTTGTTTTGTCTATGTGGATGAAGGAGACAAAAGGCAAAGCTGCCCGTGAGGAGTGCCTCCCCCAGAGTTAAAAGAGTAACTGGGCCAAAATCAAGGAATGTTCGAGCCAAAATGTCTGGACACACGGAGTTTGAAACAATTTAAGTCATAGATGGCTTCATACTAGATAAATTACACTTTAGAAAGAGACATAGGTAAGCATTAGTTTGATAATAGGGTTGTGGATATGTGGAATAGCTAGCCTAGTACTTTAATCAGCTCAGAAACGGTGGAAAGTTTGGAACGTAATTTGGATTGTTATATGAATGATATAGGTTGGGTGTGAAAGGGATATGACTCTCTGCAGATTTCCGTGTTATTCCGTTCTTATAAGTAGTTAAAAGATACTGTATATTGAAACCAAGTTTGTATCATGAGGGACACAATATGCTAAACATGCAACAGAAGTAAGCATATAAACAACACATTTCAGTTTGTTTCTTTTCGTGGTCCGAACATGCAGAATGCGATTATTGAAATAACACCATCTTATTGAAAGAGTTAAAATCTCTGCTGCAGTTTATATCCACTTTGGGAGATTATTGCTCGGTGATGGGTCTACCTGGGGAATTATAGAAACTGTAACAAGGGGCTACAAGACCACCTCTTTGACATCCCCTCACCCCTGGTAACCTCTCACGATGCACTCCTAATATTTATGGGCTCAATTGTACCCAAAATTATGCCCCAATTCACTAGTTTGTCGATATGGACTAGTTTGAACATATTATTCGATTATTGCTCACATGTTTAAATCATCTGTGTTACAGTTGGATACAGAACAAAGTTACTGAGTACACTTTAAATATATATGGGTTTTTTTTTTGTAAACAAAAATGGTATAGACAGTATATATATATATACTGTATATATGTATACCGAATATATATATGAACAATGAGCAGTATACTGTATATGTTGAACATAGTGTATATATAGATAATTCATTATAAGAATTACGGTATTATTTTCTTGAAGATTTAGTGTAGTACATAGTTTTTGTTTTAAATGTACATGTATTGATTCGAATGAACCTAGCGTATCTTAAGTGGAAGTAATTTACCAACCAAGCTAAGTTAATCATATATTATTATGCCCTGTTCATTATAGGTAGGCCAGTTATTATGTCTATCATTTGGGAAGAGCCAGCCAGGGAATATATGTGGATATTTACAGCCCATTAACTCTTGCCCTTTTTTGAGTCACAGAGGTTAGGATTCACGATTTCTGGCCTACCTCTAATGAACAGAATAAACATGACGACCTATAGTCTATTCGCTGTGAACTCTAACCTCTGTAACTCAAACACGACTTGAGTAATCGAGCTAATATTTCTACCATTTGGGAAGAGTCAGTCGAGGAATAGACGTGGAAATTTACAGCTAATTTGCAATAGCCATTGTTGAGTTACAGAGGATAGAGATCAGGATTTCTCGCCTACTTACAGTGAATAGACTATAGCATGGGTGGTCCCGGTCTGTTATGATAATAGACCGAGATACCAATTATCTAGCCATCCTCCACACAGCCTAATGTCGTCAACAATCGGACCAATTTACCGAGATTGACCTCAGCCCTATCACGACTGGGGAGAGAGAGAGAAACAGATACAGAGAAAGTGTGTGTGTGTGAGAGAGAGAGAGAGACAGTGATAGTGAGAGACATAGAGAGACAGTGAGAGAGAGAGAGTGTGTGTGTGTGACAGACAGACAGACAGACAGACAGACAGACAGACAGACAGACAGAGAGAGTGAGAGAGGGGTCAGAGGTTAGAGCTATTTCTCTCAGTAGGATGTAGTAGCTTTTTGTGTATACCTAACTGTAAATGATTTTATACAGATTGGGAATTATTTTTGTTGGATGGAGCTTTTCTATTAAGTGTTAGTTGAATTGGTTAACTATTAATAGTCTATTATAATTCCTTTGTTATGTATAGTTGCATACATTTAGCTATACACATCCTGTAGCTTATACTTATATATGTCTATCTATATCTATATCTATCTATCTTTCTATTTATCTTTCTATCTATCTATCTATATTTCTCTCTCTCTCTATCTATCTATCTATCTATCTATCTATCTATCTATCTATCTATCTATCTATCTGGAAAATAATGAATGGAGTAAGACAGGGAGGAGTCTTGTCTCCGATATTATTTAATCATTATATAGATAAGCTGATTGAAAAAGTGTCTAAATGTAAAAAGGGGTGCACACTAGGAAATATATCAAGTAATATTAGTGCTTACGCTGACGATATTGTTGTATTAGCACCATCGTCATCGGGATTACAGTTTTTACTAAATATGCTTGGAAATGAAGCAAAAGAAATTGATATTGACATTAATATTAATAAATCATCATGCATGTATTTCAAAGACAATAAAGATAAAAACTTAAAGCCAAAGTTGATGCTATGTGGAGAGATATTGAATGTTGTTAATGAACAAAAGTATCTAGGGTTTATAATAGATGATAATTTAAATAATGACAAAGACGTAATTAGGTGTCGTAACAAGTTTTATAATGAATTTAATTGTATTTTACGTAAATTTTCTAATGTTAATGTTAGGGTTTTTACTCAGTTGTTCCAAAGTTACTGCTCAAGTTTTTATGGTTCTGAATTATGGTTTTATAACAAAAAGTGCAAACTTCCTCTTAAGCAATTTGCAATTGGTTACCACAAAGCAATAAAGAAAATGCTGAAATTAAAATATTGGGAAAGTAATCATCATGCATGTGAATTGGCGGGACTAATGACATTTAATCATTTAATGAATTGGTTAAAAATTAGATTTGCTCACAAATGTCTCCTAAAACCTTGCAAGTTTTTACAGAAATGTTTATTAAACCTTGATGAATACCTATCGTTAGGAAAGGAAGTTAACCATATCCTATTACATGAATATGATGTATCAGATTTGAAAACTAATGATATAAATGCTATCAAGTCAAGAATTATGTTTGTACAAAACCATGAACCTAGAATGCGGTAATGTATGAGGTTACTGTTATCTCTATTGTATATATGTAAAAAGTTAATTGTGTTGCCTTTTATGAAATAAAGATTTGAGTCTGAGTCTATCTGTATATATGTAAAATGTTACCATGTAACCTTTTATGAAATAAAGAATTAACTAACTAACTAACTATCTATCTATCTATCTATCTATATCTACAGATTGATGGAAAGAACGAGAGAGTTTATGTTTATGCTTTCCATATATTTATCCATTAAAATTAAACTGAAAGCAGTTAATGTAAGGAGTACGTTGAGTCCAGGGTATGTAGGGTCCGTGACACAGGCATGCCCTTGTGCGTGATACCTGTGGGTGACTGGGGGAAGGGGAGAGGGGATCTAGCCAAGGTGCCTCCCATCATTACCTGAATCAAATCAAAAAAATCATTACCTAGCCCAGTCAGCAGTCCGCCTCTCACCCGTTCTCTTGCTCTCTCTCTCTCTTTTGCTCTGGCTCTCTCTCTCTCTAGCTCTCTCTCTCTCTCTCTCGCTCTCTCTCTCTCGCTCTCTCTCTCTCGCTCTCGCTCGCTCTCTCTCTCGTTCTCGCTCTCGCTCTCGCTCGCTCTCTCTCTCTCGCTCGCTCTCTCTCTCTCTCTTTCTCGCTCTGTCAGTGTATATGTACTGTATATATCAATCTATAAACCAACGTATCTTGCTCATTGGGCTGTATGGTAATGTTTAAGCTTAAACTGTCTTGTTTTGGAATAAATAACAAATTATAACCTAACGGTGGCAGAAATATAATAAGATAAAGATATACTAAGGATGTAATCGGGGTATAATAAGTAGCATAACATAGCATAACTATAACAGGGATATAATAAGATAAAGATACACTAAATATATAATCGGGGTATAACAAATAACATAACATAGCATAAAGATAGTAGGGATATAATATGATAAAGATAAACTAAAGAAATAATCGGGATATCATAAGTTAACAAGCACAGATAATAATGGTCGGAAGTGTTTGACAGTTCACTATAATCCTATCATTAATATTTCCTTTATACCTGTCATAATTGAAGCGCTATTCACCGCCGCTCTTTACAACGGTACTCGGTAATGACTCTAACGTTGGCTTTCCGGTTCGTCCTGTTCAGACTCCTTAAAGGGATAGTGGTTATTGTTGGTATTTTGGTATATTTATTAATTAATTTATTTATTAATTAGTTTCCTCCCTAGACCTTCACCAAACTGTAAAAAACACCCCCAAATAAATTGTAAATGATTCGGTAGAAAAATTTCCCGGCCGAAGGCCGGTTTCTCTTTAAAATCACAGGCTTGCTATCGCTCGCCAGGAAAACATCTGAAATTGACAACGAAATGGGGTGAAAGGTATTAAAATCGCCAAACTAACGGGCCGAGCGGCATAAAATCTAAAATCTAATGAGACTGAACTCGAGGGAGAAGGGGGACCATAAAAACGGCCCATCTCCCCTTTGTGTTGACTCTTGCTAACTAAAGAGCCTTTTATTCCGTTGCGGGAAGTCTTGGGAGTGTAAACTTACTAGATTGGCTAGGTTTTACCCCTTTGATTGCAATAGGTCTTTCCAAAACTGTGAAATTCACGCTATCGTTTGATATGGACTCGGTCTCACCAACATCAACATCATCACAGTGAAAGGGAAATTTAATCTCTACTCAATGTTCATAACCTTAAAATTACCACAATGAAATCCCTCTTGTTTGAAAAATAATATATACACATATTGTTTATCGTCTCAGGAAAACTGGGGGATATCAACACATTATAAGTAATAAAGTAACTCACTCCATACTAGTCTTCCATCGATTTTGGACAGGCAGCATCCTTCTAACAGGTTTAAACCCTTCAGTAACGGCGACTCCACTTTAATTATATTCTTGCTACTACAAATGTATTCAGTTTAAAAAAGGCCTCCAGCAACTAGCAGGTTTCGAACTATCGCACTTAACTCTTTTTACTATTAAAGATCCTTCTTAAGCTGCACAAAATCGTCTAAATATAGGCAGAATCAAATTTAAAAGACGTCACCGATACGGAAGGGGTTAAGAATACACATGGCACACCTACAGTAGGGGAAAGCGAACCCCTTCCCACTATTTAAGTCTATGGTCTTTAATAACTTCCCTGACTCTCTTGATATTAGCCTTGGGAGCAAGTGTCTCATACTTTCACCCCCCCTCCCTCCCCCCCCCCCCCTTCTCCCTCAGTATCGCACGACTTTATCCATGCATAAGTGTATTGCCTCAATTCCAATGACACGAAGGGGCCACCCAGGCTGACCCTCTGACCTGACCTGACCCGCCTCTCAACACGACCAGGTCTCCTCGCCCCCTCTGTGTGTGACCCGGCGAAGGTCACACACAGAGACGTGAGGGGCGGACAAAAGAGGGCCCACTCACAGGTCACATGAATTGCGTCTGCTAGATTAATGGCTTCCTATAAATCTCAATCAAAATAAAGTAACCTAAGCTATGCCGAATAGCTTAAACTCGATTTGTTCAGAGCTAATTATATATTCTATTTTAAGAATTATCTTAATATAATTCAAACAGTATATTGATCTTTAACCCAAGTATTTAATGTACAATTCTTTATATGGATGATATTTGGTAAGTATTATATTTCGGCTTAAATGCTATAAGATTCAGAGGAAGGTGTTTTGTATGTGTAGAAGATACAAATATTTATAAATTGGTGAACAGATACAGTAAGTGTTGCGTTACATTACATTTATATATTTATTTATCTATATCTATGTCTATCTGTATCTATCTATCTATCTATCTATCTATCTATATCTATCTGTCTGTGTCTCTATTTATCTATCTCTTTATCTATCTATTGACAAACACCTTATATTAAACAAACACTGAGATACAACACACGTCAGGACAAAATTAATCTTTGTTTACACCGCCATATCACTCACGTCACCTGTCCCAACTTTACATACACACACATTTCAGTCGCTTCGTGACGCGGCCGCCCTCTGCACGCTCGGCTGCCCGGAGTGATAGTGGTAGTAGTTGTTATTGTTGTTGTTATGGTAGTGGTTTGTTAAGGGGGAATGGTTAGTTTTGCTGGCCCCC
The DNA here is from genome assembly GCA_032716605.1 of Paralithodes platypus. Lineage (NCBI taxonomy): Eukaryota > Metazoa > Arthropoda > Malacostraca > Decapoda > Lithodidae > Paralithodes > Paralithodes platypus. Next base: position 62,454,384 of record CM064482.1, read on the forward strand.
CTTTATCCCTCATGTTTAGCCCCTGAGATTGTAAGACGTTCGGCCCATTTTTTGTGTTGGCGATTTTAAGACTTTTCGACCCATTTCCTTGTCAATATTCAGATCTTTCATTCAATTTAGGTGTTGATTTTTTCTGGCGAGCGATAGCGAGCCTGTAATTTAAGAACAACCGGCCTTCGGCGGGGACATTTTCTATCGAAAAATGTACACATTTATCTTGAAAGGGGTCTTGGAGATGTTTTCTTAAGTTTGATGGAAGTCAAGGGAGGAAACTACATAAATGATAGAAAGATATATATATATATATATATAAGCAAATATATACGCCCATCCCCCCTTAAATTCGTGTGTGCAATACAGAACACGGACTGTAACAAAACTGATACAAATATTAAGTGTGCAATTGTCATTTTGTGGAACATTTCGAACATACTTCCCAGGCCTGTTGATGGTGTAATGGTTGGAGTGTTTAAGATATGTATGTGGTAATTCATATTATTTCACCAACCAACTTTACTTCTAAAATCAATTAATGAAATCAACAAATACATGTGGCACTCCAAGGACTCGAACCTAGGATACTCACACCGAAATTCCGCGCATTTATGCTTTACGCTATCACGACAGGTTCGAATCCCGGGATAATCACAGCCTTTCATTAATTTCATTCGGGAGGTGTTTGGTGTTGGTAGTGAAATTAATTAATTAGATTAACATATTTGTGATGCTTATTACCTCCGACAACAAACTTGGACAGAGGTTATGTTTTCGCCTACGTTTGTTTATCTATCTGTCTGTCTGTTTGGTTGTCTGAAAACAAGACATTATTAATTAAGCTTTACAGAATGTTTTAAATAATACTCGTACGATGTGCACCAGATTAATTACAATCAACGTGTTGTATTAAGCACACATAAATATTGCTCTTTTGTAGTGGTCTGTTATAGCGATGAATATTAAGAAAGGTTATGTCGATTATGATGAGTGATCTGTCCTGTATGTATGTGTGTTGGCTTGTCCGTCAGTCTGAGTGCCTGATTTTCTGTCTGCCTGTGATTGTCTACCTGTCTGTTTGCCTGTCGCTCTGTTTATATTTCTGTCTGTGAGTTTGCCTGTGTCCTTGAGTTCCGTTAGTCGTCACGGTGGCAATCTGTCAAGGTAGTGGTGGCGAAGGGGATGGGAACCGTAGGGGGCGGGGCTGGAACTGTTGATTGTTTTGTGCTTGGAGTGCTGTTGTTTTTTTGCTTTGCGGTGCTGTTGTTCTGCTTGTGGTGTTGATGTTCTTTGGCTTGTCGTATTTGTTTGCTCTGTTTGTTTGTTGGTCTTATTGTTTGTGGACTTCACATATTACTGTTGGTTCATCGTTCTGTTTGCCTTAGTGATGAGGATGGGACAAGAAGTAGGGGTTGGAACTGTTATATCTTACTTGTGCTTGTGACGCTGTTGGTCTTTTGCTTCTCTCTGTGTGTGTTTGTGTGTGTGTTTGTGTGTGTGTGTGTGTGTGTGTGTGTGTGTGTGTGTGTGTGTGTGTGTGTGTGTGTGTGTGTGTGTGTGTGTGTGTGTGTGTGTGTGTGTGTGTGTGTGTGTGTGTGTGGTTGTTTTTATGCGGTGCTATTCCCTCTTTTTATATCGTGTTCGTCTCATAGTTTGTTTTCTTCATATTAATGTGGTAGGTGTTCCTCATATTCTCAGTAGTAGGTGTGGCGTTGGGTACTGAGCGAGGGGGATCTGGGATAGCGTGTATGTCGTTAGTAATATTGGTTTGGATGGAGTTCTTTGGGTTGCATTTGTCGTTTAGGATATTCTTGTGAACTACAGTTTATTATTGTTTTCATATTTTCGTTCGATGATTGTATTTGTATCGTGGTGTCTCGTGTAATGTTCTCAGTGGTGTTTTGTTGTTGTTGTTGTTGTTTATAGTTTGCGTTAGTGTTCTTCGTGTCGTCTGCAGAAGTGGTGGCAATATGGATGGGAACCGAGAGGGGAGCAGCTGGATTTGATACCGTTATTCTTGTTATTGTTAACGATGGTGATTGTAGATTATCTTTGATGGTGTTCCTATAAATGTACAGCTATTGACAAATGTTCCCAAGATATTTCGATCTTTTTTATGCAAATATATCCATTTAGATTGATGTTCCGATCACATCAGCTATATATGTATAAATACATATTATCTATCTATCTATCTATTGCCGGACGCCTTACTCCCCTTACGAGGGTGGCCATACACAGAATGCCCCCAAGCGGACCTATACCCTGTGAGAGGGACAACCCGAGCCAGTTTAGTGAAGGACTTACAGGATTGACCATACAATTTAGGATCCGTCCGACTCCGAGGCCCTCTGTGTATCTTGTTAGCACTATTTTTCTACAGTGGTGTTCGGCTAATCCATCCACTAACCTGCCTTACCCTTAGGTAAGCAGTACGGATTTGTATCAGGTTTACTCCCCTAGACAGGTTGCCAACCAAAGCTGACGAGTCCCATCCACCCGGATTTGTATAAGGTTGTCTCCCCTAGATGAGTTGCCGACCAAGGCTAACGAGTCCCATCCACCCAGGATATTATACTTATTATGCATTTATTAATATACAACTGATTTGATCTGAACAACAATCTAAACGGATATATTTGCATAAAGAAAATCGCAAGAGCTCCCGAACATTTGTCAGTAGCTGTACATTGTGTTATTTGTTGTATTGGTTCGTTTGGTTATTGATTGCTTTATAGGAATTGTATTATGTGGTATTTAGCCTTCCTTCTATTATAGTCTTTAGCTAGTATTTGGGGATAGGAACAAAGGTGAGCGGGATAGTAAATATTATTGTTATTATGTTCTGTGGGTAGGGTTTTTGGGGTTGTGACCATTCATACTTATAAGGTGAACACACACACACACACACACACACACACACACACACACACACACACACACACACACACACCAAATGAAAAGATCCGAGATAAATAAAGAAACTGTCAAGAAAAAAAAAAGTCCATATTCATAGCAACAGCAAAACTCCTACAACAATGTACAACACGCGCTAGGAATGCTGCATAGGTGCGGCACATAACTATACAAATGAAAGCCATCTATAGGGAAATTTATGTATACACGCCACCACAGTTTTTGTTTACTAATTCCATGTTGTATACCTCTCTCTGATCGGTCTGCTATTAACCTCTTGAGGATCATGACACATTTTGACAGATTATTCTGGCTACTACTAGACGATTTTATTAAGAAAGGGAGAGGTATAGGTGACTCAAGGGGTTAATGGAGATCGAATTGACCCCTTTGATTTCTAGAGGTCTTTCCTAAGCGGTATAAAATCGCCTAATAATAGCCAGAAGAAACTGGTAAAATGCGGGCGGATCTTCAAAGGGTTAAGTTAAAGAAGACTCCCCAGTACACAAATGAGCGCCGATGTAAACCCAGCCGCGGACGAGGGAAGGTAAACTGGAGGTGTGTTGGATGTGGGCTTATACCGCGGGCCTCCGGGAACGCGGTAGTCTATAATGCTGTTGTGGTGTAGGGAATATATTAGACACATAGAAGGTGGGGTAGGGGGGGGGGGGGTTGCTGGAAGAGTATAGTCAGGTTCTATAGTTCATGACTATATATTATTGTTGTACCTTGAAGTCAAATTTGATTATACATTAGAGGGGGACAAGTTTATTCCCATGTTGAATGCTTAACCCCTTCAGACTCATATGACGCGGAGGTTGCCAGATTAGCAATACGAAATAGAGTTCTCTCTCTTATAATTACCTCTCCAAAATTAGTTTTCTGCCCACAGCTAACTCAAAGACAACTACAGAGGTTGAAGTAACTAAACTAAAGGTTTCTAAATACCCCTGATGGTAACAAAGGCTTTAAAGTATCCCTAATAGGCTCAAAATCGCGTCATATGTCGGAGAGGGTTAAATGACTGAAACAAAGTCCCGAAGTACTTATAACATAAATATTATATTAACATAGTCATTTACATATAATACAATATCGTTTCTGGTATTACACTTCAAGATTTTGAATCCACGTGGAATTGAACCTAGGCTCTCTCCCGTGACTGTACCTTACCAATGGCAATGGGTGGTCCGCGACTGGTCACCTCCAAGTGTGTGTGTGTGTGTGTGTGTGTGTGTGTGTTTGTGTGTGTGTGTGTGATGGTAATTTAAGCGTGTGTGTGTGCGTGAAATAGGTTCGTATGTATGTGTGTACGCGACTGGTCAGCTCGGAGTCAAACACAACGTCCAGCCTGGCCTGAACACTTAGTACTGGAACAAAGCACAATAACAATAGACGGGGCCCCACACACGGCAGGGAGGTACAATAGAGCCAACCCCTTCTCCCTCGCTACAATAACATGGGCAAGTTGTAAAGGAGGCTATTTAGAAAGCGTATATAGTTTGTTAGGGAGAGTTGAAGTACAGATGTGATGTGATGTAATGTGATTTTTAACATGTTATGTGGTGTGATATGAAAATATATACAGTGATGTGATATAATGTGATGTAATGGAATGTGATGAGATGTGACGTGTTATGCTATGAATACATTTAATGTAACCTGATATTATATGTGTTATGATGAGTATGTGTGATGGGATGGATCGTGATGTGATATGCTGAGATGTGATATGAGGTGTCGTGTGATATGCTGAGATGTGATATGAGGTGTCGTGTTAATTATTTAACCCCTTGAAGTTTTGACGCGTTTTAGCAGTTTATTTTTGCTTATCATTAGACTATTTTATGCAGATTAGGAAAGCTCCTTGGGTATTAAAAGGGTATAGAATATCTCAATCAACCCTCTGACTTCCATATACCCTGCCTAATCTGAATAAAACCGACTAATAATTACCAGAAAACGGACAAATAAATGCGTATCGGATCTTGAAAGGGTTAATGTGACGTAATCTTACAATGTGCTGCGATGATGGTATGAGACGTGATGAGATGTGATGTAATGCGATGTGCTGTGATTTAACCCATTGAGTATCGGTGCCGTCCTTTTAACTTTAGTTTGCTAAATTTTAGACGATTGTATTCAGTTTAAGAAAGGTTTATGGTACTAAAAAGACTTAGATGAGGTAGTTTGAAGCTTGTTAATTGCTGGAGGCCCTTTTAAAAAATACTACAATTGTCTAATAATAGACAGAAAAAGTTAAAAGGACGGCACCGGTACTCAATGGGTTAAGAAGGGTCTCTGGCAGTAAAAAGGGTTAAATGAGGTAATTTGAACATGTTAATTGCTGGAGGCCCTGTTAAACTGTACATAATCGTCTAAATATAGCAAGAATAAAATTTTAAAAAAAAAACGTCGCCGGTACAGAAGGGGTTAAAGGTGTTGCAGTCTAATATGGTGTGCTCTGATGATGTGTGAAGGTAGGCTATGTGACTCTATATGGCATGATATGCTGAGATGGCATGGGATGCCATCTTGATATTAAGTAACACCCCGTTCTTAACATTAATCATCAATTGCAAACCCCAATTTACTTGAATAAACTAATGAAAGCATATGGTCCTCCCGGGATTCGAACTCGAGACACCACACCCAGAACATAAGCATTTAATCCATTACACCACCAACACAGTTAAAGGTTGAGTACACGATCACGATTAATATCCATTTTCGAATTTTGGATATCAATCAAATCATGTACTCAGACCCAACTGCGTTATGGAAAGCGTAATGTTTTAGTTTTCTCCCTCATGCTTAGCCCCACTAGTTTTCAGATGTTATGACGTTCGGCCCATTACTTTGGCGATAATAAGACCTTTCACCCTATTTCTTTGTCAATATTAGGACCTCTCGTACAATTTGGGTGTCGATTTTTGTTCCTGCCGAGCGATAGCGAGCTTATCTTGGGGTGGTTTTTCTTAAACCTGATGGAGGTCTGGGGAAGAAACTAAAAACATAATTCAAAAGAATAAATAATAATAACAATAAAACTAACAAAAATAATAAATAAACTCATCCCCCCTTAAATCAAGTCTCACAGTTTGGCCAAGCATATATAATTATTCCTCATTAGATTGACTATCTCAGGTGGCTATAATATTATGATAATGCAGCTGCTTCCCCAACTACATCTGGTCTTCGTGTTGGCTTTTTGCTCTCGCTGGCTTGTGTGTGAGCTTGTCATTCTCTCTCTCTCTCTCTCTCTCTCTCTCTCTCTCTCTCTCTCTCTCTCTCTCTCTCTCTCTCTCTCTCTCTCTCTCTCTCTCTCTCTCTCCTCTTCTATCCTTGCCTTCCACTTTCTTTATTTGTGTGTTCTTCTGTCGTAGAATTAAGTCATGACCACCTCGTTTGGATCATGAGGTCCGTGTGGTCAGTCTCTCTCTCTCTCTCTCTCTCTCTCTCTCTCTCTCTCTCTCTCTCTCTCTCTCTCTCTCTCTCTCTCTCTCTCTCTCTCTCTCTCTCTCTCTCTCCTGTGCTTCCTTCATGTAAGCTTGTCACTGTCTGAATTAATGATCGTCGCCTCGCGTTTGTTTTTGTCACGGTGAACGTTTATGGCGGTGTCTCTAACCCTGTGACTATACGAGAGGCGAGAGGTCCTTCCCAATCTTATCATAAACCATTAGAAGCAGGTAGTGCAAGATGAAAAGAGACAGATGGATTTACACAAAGCTAGATAAACAGTTTTATCTCCTACACCTTTAATCAGAACTTGACTTACTGACCTCCCCACTCTCTCCACCTCGCTCGTGTTGATAGTTAAGCTGTTCAGGGTGTCAATTCCAGGGGTTGTTATACTGAGCCATCGGGTTGTAGTTGTTGTTGTTGTTGCCGCCGTTCCCCACGCTGCCTGGCCGAACAGCCCCAAGTCCCCGAGTAAGGCCAAGGCCATAACCGAGCGCCCCCACAGAACCCTCCCTGCCCACCACAATAAAGACTGGGTGACCGAAGCCGCTCACAGGTGAGGAGCTGAGGAGGGCGCGGAAACACCCGGGATAGGGATACCGAAGCCCCACCCAATTATGAAGGGAAAGCTGAGGGGCACAGGAAAAATGTGACGCTTGTTGTTGTCGTCTCAGTGAGCCATTGGGTTATTGTTGTTGTTGATGTTGTCTAAGTGAGTCATCGATATTATTGTGTTGTCGTAATTGTTGTTGTTGTCTATGTGAATCATCGAGTTATGTTATTATTGTTCTTGTCTAAGTTAGCCATTGGGTTATTGTGTTGTTATTGTTGTTGTTGTTTTGCTGTTGGTGGTGGTGGTGGTGTTGTTATTATTGTTGTATAAGTGAGCCATCGGGTATATTGTGTTGTTGTATATAATTATATTTGTTTCGCTTACGAATGTTTTGTGGAAGTCAGAGTTAATTAATATATACTCCACCCCTTTAATTTCCAGAAGGCCTTCCAAAGGAGAATAAAATCGTACAATGTTAGCCAGAATAATCTGAAGAAAAGCGTCATAATACTGAAAGGGTATACTGTATATATATATATAGAGAGAGAGAGAGAGAGAAAGAGAAAGGATGAGAGAGTGAGAGTGAGTGGAGAAATATAATTGCCAGGTATTCAAGAGAAGCACGTCTTTTCAGCTTTTTGTCAGCTTGCGTACAAATAAGCTGCCGAATGTTGGGCGGATGTAATTGTAAACTGGTAAAACATTATGTTATGGTTTGGTGGTTAGCTCGAATGAGATGTTTTAATCCGAATAAGACGAGTGGTTCTTAGAGAGAGAGAGAGAGAGAGAGAGAGAGAGAGAGAGAGAGAGAGAGAGAGAGAGAGAGAGAGAGAGAGTTTGTGAGAGAGAGAGACGGAGACAGAGTTTGTGTGAGAGAGAGAGACTTACATAGACTTACATAAATACACTGGCCACACAGACCTTACGATCCAAACGAGGTGGTCAGGACTTAATTCTAGTAGAGATGGCATATCCGATAGAAAAGGAAAGTTGAAGGAAAGGATAGAACAGAAGAAGGCTCTCTCCCCACCCTCCGTTCCCTCCGGCAATTACCGTACATGAAAAAGTTGGAAGTGATTAACCTTGCTGGGCTTCGAAATCCCCAGAAGGAATTTACAGGAAAGATTGGAAAAAAAGAAAGGGAAAACAAAAAAGAAATTAAACAAAATCATGCAACCCTTCGCCTTAGCAGCATGTAACTTTTGGGGTTAATTGGAATCATCCAACCCATCACCCTTAGTAGTATGTACATATTTAGTGATGTTTATTATTCTTATTTTTTATTTGTGTATTATTATTTTTTCTTTTCTAACGCTCTCTTCAGCTGAACAAATAATAACGGTGATAATTATTGCCAACTCCATACCAATTTTTCTGTGGTATGAGTCTATATTTTTCTTAAATGTATCTATAGAGGAGCTGTCGATTACTTTATTTGGAAGTTTGTTCCACTCACCAATTACACTGTGAATGAAGATTTTTTTTTTTTGTATCTAGATTCGCTCTCCGACCTAATAATTGTAAATTGTTTCCTCTTGTAGATGTGTCTTCGGCTTTTTTGAATAACTTATCTAGATTAATGTTACTGAATCCTTTTAGCATTATAAAACACTCTATCAATTGGCCTCTCATCCTTCGTTTCTTAAGTTTGATTAAGTTAGATCAAGTTCTCTCAGTCTTTCATCATGATTTATTTCTCAATGAAGGGATTAGCTTAGTGGCTCGCCTTTGCACAGATTCCAATTTTTTAACATCCTTTATGAGGTGAGGTGACCAAAACTGCACAGCATATTCGAGGTGCGGTCTCACCATACTTTTGTATAAGGGCAAAACTATGTCTTTGCTGTGATAGTGGAAGTTTCTTCTGATGAAACCTAGTGCCCTGTTTGCTTTGTTTGCAGCCGCTGTGCATTGATTGGAAGATTTTAAGTTTTCGTTTATCAGCACTCCCAAGTCTTTTATTTGTGTTACATTTTGTATCTTTTCTTCATTCATGTAGTATTCATATTTATTGTTTTTAGAACCTATTTGCAAATATCTGACACTTATTTACATTAAACGGCATTTTCCACTTCTCCGACCATTCTGTGACTTTATTTAAATCAGCTTGAAGGTTTATTCTATCACCTTCGGAAATTATTGCATTACCTATCATCGTGTCATCCGCGAATTTGGAAATTAAATTATTAATGCCATTATCTAGATCATTGATATATATTATGAACAACACTGGTCCCAATACTGAGCCTTGGGGGACTCCACTAGTTACTTGGCTCCATGTTGATTCCACACCGTTGATAACTACTCTTTGCTTTCTTTCACTTAGCCAGTTTTTAATTTAGCCAGAGAGAGAGAGAGAGAGAGAGAGAGAGAGAGAGAGAGAGAGAGAGAGAGAGAGAGAGAGAGAGAGAGAGAGAGAGAGAGAGAGAGAGAGAGAGATTATATAAGACTAAAGACAATGTTCCTCCAAGGCCACCTCCGAGCCAGCGTCCAGCCATCCCTTCAATATCTCAGCTCTATTCCCCCAGGTGGTAGTTTTACGCTCTCTTGGCATCTTATGACATCCTCACAGTATGGCCGTCTTAAGGGAAGATTTCCACTTGAGGGATTTTTTTCTTGACTCCTTTCTCCCTCATGTTTAGCCCCATTGCTTTTCTAATTTTAAGACGTTCGCCCCATTAGTTTGACGGTTGTAAGAACCTTCGACCCATTTCTATAAATTTTAAGACCTTTCGTGCCATTTAGGTGTCGATTTTATCCTGGCGAGCGATAGCGAGCCTGTTATTTAAGAGGAACCGGCTTTCAGCCGGGAAATTTTTCTACCGAAAAATGTACAAATTTTTCTTGAAAGGGGCTCAAGGGGGTGTAATCTTAAGCTTGATGGATATCTAGAGATCAAACTAAAAACCTCCCCTTAACCCAGCTCAGGGGGAATTTTTTTATACTGTATATATATTTTGTTTTTGCATTTATTATATCATATATTTATATATATATATTTGTTTGTTTCTTTATTTATATGTATATTTATAAATTGATTAGTTAATGTATATATGTATAATTGTATATATTATTTGCATTAGTTTCCTCCCAAGACCTTCAACAAGCTTTATAAATTACCCCCCCCCCAAAAAAAAAAATCGAGACAAATTTGTACTTTTTTCGGTAGAAAAATGTCACGGCTTATCCTAAATTACAGGCTCGCTATCGCTTGCCAGGAAAAACTCCACAGCTAAATGGCCCGAGATGTTTTGATATTGATAAAGAAATGGCACGAACGCTCTTAAAATCGACAAACTAATGGTGCGAACGT
>CM064482.1:62464721-62529721 GCA_032716605.1 Paralithodes platypus
TTGTCACGGTGAACGTTTTTATGGCGGTGTCTCTACCCCTGTGACTATACGAGAGGGCATAGGTTCCTCCCAATCTTATCCTAAACCACATTAGAAGCAGGTAAGTGCAATTGAAAAGAGACAGATTTGATTTACACCAATCTAGAATAAAACGTTTTATCTCCTACACCTTTAAATCCGAACGTGACTTACTGACCTCGCCCACTCTCTCCACCTCGCTCGGTTTGATAGTTAAGCTGGTCAGGGTGTCAATACTCCAGGGGTTGTTATACTGAGCCATCGGGTTGTAGTTGTTGTTGTTGTTGCCGCCGTTCCCCACGCTGCCTGGCCGAACAGCCCCAAGTCCCCCCGGAGTCAAGGCCAGGCCATAACCCGCAGCGCCCCCACAGAACCCTCCCTGCCCACCACAATAAAGACTGGGTGACCGAAGCCGCTCACAGGTGAGGAGCTGAGGAGGGCGCGGAAACACCCGGGATAGGGATACCGAAGCCCCACCCAATTATGAAGGGAAAGCTGAGGGGCACAGGAAAAATGTGACGCTTGTTGTTGTCGTCTCAGTGAGCCATTGGGTTATTGTTGTTGTTGTTGTTGATGTTGTCTAAGTGAGTCATCGATATTATTGTGTTGTCGTAATTGTTGTTGTTGTCTATGTGAATCATCGAGTTATGTTGTATTATTGTTCTTGTCTAAGTTAGCCATTGGGTTATTGGTGTTGTTATTGTTGTTGTTTGTTTTGCCTGTTGGTGGTGGTGGTTGTGTTGTTATTATTGTTGTATAAGTGAGCCATCTCGGTATATTGTGTCTGTTGTAATATAATTATATTTGTTTCGCTTACGAATGTTTTGTGGAAGGTCAGAGTTAATTACTATAAACTCCACCCCTTTTAATTTCCAGGAAGGCCCTTCCAAAGGAGAATAAAAGTCGTTTACAATGTTAGCCAGAATAATCTGAAGAAAAGCGTCATAATACTGAAAGGGGTATACTGTATATATAGTATATATAGAGATTGAGAGAGAGAGAGAAAAGAGAAAGGAATGACGAGAGTGAGAGTGAGTGGAGCAATATAATTGCCAGGTATTCAAGAGAAGCACGTCTTTTCAGCATTTTTGTCAGCTTGCGTACAAATAAGCTGCCGAAGGTTGGCGGATTGTAAGTTGTAAACCCTGGTTAAAACATTATGTTATGGTTTTGGTGGTTAGCTCGAATGAGATGTTTTAATCCGAATAAGACGAGTGGTTCTTAGAGCGAGAAGAGAGGAGAGAGTAGATGAGAGAGAGGAGAGAGGGAAGAAGAGAAGAGAGGAGAGAGAGAGGCGAGAGAGTTTGTGAGAGAGGAGATACGGAGACAGAGTTTGTGGTGAGAGAGGAGACTTACATAGACTTACATAAATATACAGTGGCCACACAGACCTTAACGATCCCAACGACGTGATCAGGACTTAATTCTAGTAGAGATGGCATCATCCGATAGTAGAAAAGGAAAGTTGAAGGAAAAGGATAGGAACAGAAGAACGGCGTCTCTCCCCACCCTCCGTTCCCTCCGGCAATTACCGTACATGAAAAAGTTGGAAGTGATTCAACCTTGCTGGGCTTCGAAATCCCCAGTGGGGAAGGAATTTACAGGAATTTTTTTTTTAGATTTGAGAAAGTTTAAAGAGTAAAGGGAAAACAAAAAGAAATTAAACAAATCATGCAACCCTTCGCCTTAGAAGCATGTAACTTTTGGGGTTAATTGGAATCATCCAACCCATCACCCTTAGTAGTATGTTATTTACATATTTAGTGATGTTTATTTCTTTAGTTTTTTATTTGTGTATTTATTATATTTTTTCTTTTCTAACGCTCTCTTCAGCTGAATCAAATAATACGGTGATAAATATTGCCAACTCCATACCAATTTTTCTGTGGTATGAGTCTATATTTTCTTAAATGTATCTATAGAGGAAGCTGTCGATTACTTTATTTGTAAGTTTGTTTCCACTCACCAATTCCACTGTGAAATGACGATTTTTTTTTTTTTGTATCCTAGATTCTGCTCTCCGACCTAATAATTGTAAATTGTTTTTCCTCTTGTAGATGTGTCTTCGGCTTTTTTGAATAACTTATCTAGATTAAATGTTACTGAATCCTTTTAGCATTAATAACAACCACTCTATCAATTGGCCTCTCATCCTTCGTTTCTTAAGTTTGATTAAGTTTAGCATCAAGGTTTCTTCGTCAGTCTTTCATCATATGATTTATTTCTCAATGAGGAGATTAGCTTAGTGACTCGCCTTTGCACAGATTCCAATTTTTCAACATCCTTTATGAGGTGAGGTGACCAAAACTGCACAGCGTATTCGAGGTGCGGTCTCACCATACTTTTGTATAAGGGCAAAACTATGTCTTTGCTGCGATAGTGGAAGTTTCTTCTGATGAAGCCTAGTGCCCTGTTTGCTTGTTTGCAGCCGCTGTGCATTGATAGGAAGATTTTAAGTTTTCGTTTATCAGCACTCCCAAGTCTTTTATTTGTGTTACATTTTTATCTTCTCTTCATTCATGTAGTATTCATATTTATTGTTTTTAGAACCTATTTGCAATATCTGACATTTGTTAACATTAAACGGCATTTTCCACTTCTCCGACCATTCTGTGACTTTATTTAAATCAGCTTGAAGGTTTATTCTATCACTTTCGGAAATGATTGCATTACCTATCATCGTGTCATCCGCGAATTTGGAAATTAAATTATTTATGCCATTATCTAGATCATTGATATATATTATGAACAACACTGGTCCCAATACTGAGCCTTGGGGACTCCACTAGTTACTTGGCTCCATGTTGATTCCACACCGTTGATAACTACTCTTTGCTTTCTTTCACTTAGCCAGTTTCTTTCACTTAGCCAGAGAGAGAGAGAGAGTGAGAGTGAGAGAGAGAGAGAAGAAGAGAGAGAGCGAGAGAGAGAAAGAGAGAGAGAGAGATTATATAAGAGTAAAGACAATGTTCCTCCAAGGCCACCCCGAGCCAGCGTCCAGCCATCCCTTCAATATCTCAGCTCTATTCCCCCAGGTGGTAGTTTTACGCTCTCTTGGCATCTTATGACATCCTCACAGTATGGCCGTCTTAAGGTAAGATTTCCACTTGAGGGATTTTTTGTTCTGACTCCTTTCTCCCTCATGTTTAGCCCCATTGCTTTTCTAATTTTAAGACGTTCGCCCCATTAGTTTGACGGTTGTAAGAACCTTCGACCCATTTCTATAAATTTTAAGACCTTTCGTGCCATTTAGGTGTCGATTTTATCCTGGCGAGCGATAGCGAGCCTGTTATTTAAGAGGAACCGGCTTTCAGCCGGGAAATTTTTCTACCGAAAAATGTACAAATTTTTCTTGAAAGGGGCTCAAGGGGGTGTAATCTTAAGCTTGATGGATATCTAGAGATCAAACTAAAAACCTCCCCTTAACCCAGCTCAGGGGGAATTTTTTTATACTGTATATATATTTTGTTTTTGCATTTATTATATCATATATTTATATATATATATTTGTTTGTTTCTTTATTTATATGTATATTTATAAATTGATTAGTTAATGTATATATGTATAATTGTATATATTATTTGCATTAGTTTCCTCCCAAGACCTTCAACAAGCTTTATAAATTACCCCCCCCCCAAAAAAAAAAAATCGAGACAAATTTGTACTTTTTTCGGTAGAAAAATGTCACGGCTTATCCTAAATTACAGGCTCGCTATCGCTTGCCAGGAAAAACTCCACAGCTAAATGGCCCGAGATGTTTTGATATTGATAAAGAAATGGCACGAACGCTCTTAAAATCGACAAACTAATGGTGCGAACGTCCTAAAATATAAAACACATAATGGGGCTAAACATGAAGGAGAAGGGGGTCCAGAAAAATACAAACCTCCCTTTAAGGGGGGTGACCTGTTTTTTGTTCTGTCCTTTTCTATCTTTCTCTGCCTTGTATCCATTTGGCCCCATTCAGCCTACTGTTTTAAGACGTTTATCCCCATCCAGGTGTCAGTTGTTTACTGGTGAGCGGTAGCGAGCCAGCATATTTTTTATTTTTGTTTGACAGCAGGCTAAATGTGTACATTTTTCGATAGAAAAGTGTCTCCGGCGAAGCCGGATTTCTTCATATAATGCTGGCTCGCTATCGCTCTCCAGGAAGAAATCGACACCTAGATGGGGATAAACGTCTTAAAATAGTTGGCTGAATGGGGCCGAAGGGATACAAGCCAGAGAAAGAGAGAAAAGGACAGAACTAACACAAAGAAGGTCAACCCCCTGAAGCCAGTAGTGTTCTAGCGTGAAATCACCTACCTCCTTCACTTTAGTGTATTTTGTATTGCATTTATTTTTTATTTAAGGGGGGTCAACTGCTTTTTTTTATCTTTCTCTCCTTTTCTCTCTTTCTCTGGCTTGTATATATTTGGTCCCATGCAGCCAACTGTTTTAAGACGTATTATTATCCCCATCCAGGTGTCGATTTCTTCCTGGCGAGCGATAGCGAGCCAGCATTGTATGGAGAAATCCGGCTTCGCCGGAGAAATTGTTCTATCGAAAAATGTACTAATTTAGCTTGCTGTCAAAACAAAAATATATATATGCTGGCTCGCTACCGCTCGCCAGGAAAATATTGACACCTGTATGGGGGTAAACGTCTTCAAGCAGTAGGCTGAATGGGGCCGAATGGATACAAGCCAAACAGAGAGGGAGAGAAAGAGAAAACAAGCGAGATGGGCTCCCTTAAATTCACATACTATAAAGAGTATGCAACATGTGGATTAATTCTCCCAGTTTAATTTCACGGCAGGGTGATTTTTGAATTCATAGTCTATATAATTCCATCTGGTCGTAATTGTAATCCTTGAACAGCTGATTATTTGATACCTAATTGAAAGAAATGTCGAAGTACACCGTGGCCGATTAATCTAGCAATCATTAGACGATTTTTGGTATTTTTATTAGATTATGTGGGAGTCTTTGGGTGGATTACAGTACTTCATTAATTGTTTGTAGTTTTCTTGAGCAGAATAAATTCGTTTAATAAATGCCAGAATGTAGTTATAATGACGCTTTAATGTTGTTGTTATGTTTGATTACTAGAGGTTATTCCTAAGCTGAGTAGAATCGTCTAATGGAAGCCAGAATATAATTATTATGACGCCACCTTACTGAAGGAGGTAAGCCAGTGGTCTAGCATGAAATCACCCACTTCCTCCTCCTCCTTCTCTCCTGCTTCTCCCCCTCCTCCTCCTGCTTCTTCTTTTCCTCCTGCTCTCCCTCTCCTGCTTCTCCCCCTCCTCCTCCCAGACATCACCCACTTCCTCCTTCTCCTTCTCCTCTCCTGCTTCTCCCCCTCCTCCTCCTGCTTCTCCTCCTCCTCCTCCCAGACATCACCCACTTCCTCCTCCTCCTTCTCCTCTCTGCTTCTCCCCCTCCTCCTCCTGCTTCTCCCTCTCCTCCTCCTGCTTCTCCCCCTCCTCCTCCCAGACATCACCCACTTCCTCCTTCTCCTTCTCCTCTCCTGCTTCTCCCCCTCCTCCTCCTGCTCCTCCTGCTTCTCCCCCTCCTCCTCCTTCTTCTCCCCCTCCTCCTCCCAGACATCACCCACTTCCTCCTTCTCCTTCTCCTCTCCTGCTTCTCCCCCTCCTCCTCCTGCTTCTCCCCCTCCTCCTCCCAGACATCACCCACTTCCTCCTCCTCCTTCTCCTCTCCTGCTTCTCCCCCTCCTCCTCCCAGACATCCACCAGCACCTGCCTGTCCAGTCCACCCTTGGCTGACTCGAACGCCCGAATTCTTAGTCGTGTGGAAAGCCTGTTGCTGTTATACTGTATATAAAGCCTGTTGCTGTTATACTGTATATAAAGCCTGTTGCTGTTATACTGTATACAAAGCCTGTTGCTGTTATACTGTATATAAAGCCTGTTGCTGTTATACTGTATATACAATCCAAGGAACTCAACATTAACCCCTTCTGTGCCGGTGCCGTTCTTATGAGTTATACTGGCTACTATTAGGCTAGACGATTTTATTCAGATTACAAAGGTCCTCCAGTATTTAAGAGGCTTCGGACTCTCTCACTTAAGGGGAGGTTTCTAGTTTGTTTCCTACTCCTCCAGCAACCTTAAAATTTCACCCCCTTGACCCCCTTTCAAGATATATTTGTACATTTTTCGGTAGAAAAATGTCCCGGCCGAAGGCCGATTACTCTTAAATCACAGGCTCGCTATCGCTCGCCAGGATAAAATCGACACCTAAATGGCACGAAAGGTCTTAAAATTGACAGAATGTGGCGGAAATTCTTAAAAATCACCAAACTAATGGGACAAACGTCTTTAAATCTCAAAAGCAATGGGGCTAGACATGAGGGAGAAAGGGGTCAAGTAAAAAGTCCCTCAAGTGGAAATCTCCCCTTAACCGATTTTCCTACCACAGATCTTTCTTAAGCTGCATATAATCGTCTAAATATAGCTAGAATAAAATTAAACAGACTTCGCCGGTACAGAAGGGGTTAAGTTATGGGAGACAACTTGATATCCGAGACATTCCTTAACGGTAGCAGCTTATTTTATGCTTTTATGCTTTTTTCGTTGATCCAAGTGCAGGGTTGTAATATAGGTTAAAACATTTGGATTAAGGTGTTTTAGGGGTACTAGTGGTAGAAGTGGGGTGTGTGTGTGTGTGTGTGTGTGTGTGTGTGTGTGTGTGTGTGTGTGTGTGTGTGTGTTACATAGAAACCGTATGTCTTGAATATAAAATTAAGTATCTCTCTTGTCAATAATTTGTTTGATTAATGACTGTGTAGTTACTCTAACAATAAACGAAAATATATCTGCCTTATTATTAAGTTTTTGTTTGTTTTTATAATTACCATAGCAACTAGCTGCCTTGGAATATTAATAAAACAGGAAATATCTCGCCTAAATTTTCCTTTTCACTATTATTCTCCTACTTCTTGAAGGCCCTTAGTGATCCTTGGGCTCTGGGTCTTCTCCTGGGCGAGCTACATGTGTGTGAATTTTGTATTTTGTGTTTTATGTTGTGTTGTGTTGTTCCTGTTCGGGCTCTGTCTCGAGTCGGCTACCCCCAGCTATGTGGTATGTGGTATGAGTACATATAAATACATACATACATATGTACATACATACATACAGACATACAGACATACATATAGTCTCCTACTGATCTTAATTGTGAAGGAAGCGAAAATACAACTTCCGCATTACTCGAGTTTTTCACAATTACTTTTTTTATAATTACCATAGAAACCATCTGCCTTGGAATCTTAATAATAGGAAATATCTGAGCCATGATACGAGGCGAGGCGAGTCGAGTCGACGGTATATTTATAGAGAGAGAGAGAGAGACAGGACATCCGGAGAGCTAGAAAAACTATGGTTTGGCCAAGAGGTCCAAAATGCAAGGCCACACACACACACACACTCTCTCTCTCTCCAGACACACATTCACATCACATATCCTGAAAATCTAGAAATTGTAACCTGTCTGAAAAATTTGAAAACACAAACTGCAAAAATAATCTAAGCTTCCTAGTGCTTGTGATAGGGCTTTCCACCTGTGAGATCCTTGAGCACCCCCCCCCCCCCCCATGTATAGGGAGAGTTTGTCAACCTATCTCTAAAACAGACTCCAGCCTGCACATCTCAAGTCATCAGCATTATTGTCTTTCAAGTTAGCCATTTTTGCACGATTTTTTTGTATTTGTATATATTATATTCACTTTATTGTATTTCATGTATCTATATATATTGTATTTTTTCTGCTGTCATCAAACTATGTTATACAGCTTGCAAGAGTTTATATACCGTACATCATATATTTGATAACTCATTATCAACTAATCATGAGACGACCTCCTCTTCAAAGTTTATTATAATCTGGTTATATATATATATATATATATATATATATATATATATATATATATATATATATACTGTATATATATATATATATTAAAACATAGTTGGCATATGATTGAACTATGTAATCCTTCATTGTGAATTACATAACATTCGTGAATATACTGTAGTACTATTGATCGTTACATGGTTGAAATTATTATTTCTGCTTGATGCTTGCGTTTGATAATACACGCACGCACGCACGCACGCACACACAGAGTAAGTATACAGCATGAGTCCCGTAAGATCGTCAATACCAAAACTCCGACTTTCGACAATACCTCCGCGGGCTGCAGTCACGTCCCCGGTAATTCCCCCCCCCCCCCCCCCCCCCTGCCTTAGTAGCAGGGTCACTTTGGGCCCGAAGAGGTCGAGGCACTTTGACCCCTCCGTTCCCCCCGAGCCTATTATAACGATTTGAACCACGAGATAACTGTTATTAGTAATGTCCTGTATTAAGATGTGGGGAAACCTTAAGGAATTGTGGTGAAATTTTAAAGATGGTTTTATATTAATGGTTTTATCTATGTTTATTCTCCTGTGTGCTTTGACGTCACAGTTACCCTAGCTGATTATTACGATTGGCTTCACTCGGTTATGATACCTTATTTGTTATATCTTTTATTAAGATGAGGGGAAATAAAATATAAGTTGTTGATATATAATTATACTGCATATATCAACACATTATATCTGATTTCCCCTCATCTTAATACAAGAGATAGCAATATATATATATATATATATTCCTTTTTTTTTAGGGGAAGTAGGATTGCACAGGGTTCTTCTATATTACCTTTATATCGCAGTATACAATGTGATTAAATAACTGTGAAAGGTTTTTATCACAACTGTGTTTCTTTTACATGGTGGGATAACCAGTTTGCTTCCGTATTTCATGTAAATATAGTTAAGCTTTATACCAAGCTTTATATCCAACCCCGACACATTCCTAATAATGTCCTCTCATCCTTTCACTCAGTAGAGGTGGACATGATCTCGTCCTACATAAGAAACCTCAATAAAACATTTTGCCCGTTGGATCCCATAAATGTTTCCAAGCTACCAAAAGTCTATGATTACACAGTTGAGTTTATTTCCAAAATAATTAATAAGTGCTTCTGTGAAGGTAACTTCCCACATTCTGAAAAACATGCACTACTCCGACCTAGTCTAAAGAAACCTGGACTTGATGTTGAGAACATGTTGAACTATCGTCCTGTCTCCAACCTGTCCTTCATATCAAAGATATTAGAGCGTGCAATACTTGTCCAATTACAACCACTACTTCAGCAGAATGAAACTATCCCAATTTTTCAGTCTGCTTACCGACAGCATCATTCAACTGAAACAGCATTGATTAGAGTACATTATGATCTAGTTGAGAACATTTGCAATGGTGTGGCCTCACTATTGCTCCTGCTTGATCTCTCTGCGGCCTTTGACACAGTGGATCACGAGTTGTTATTGAGTGATCTTTATGATTGTGGTGTGCGTGACTCCGCTCTCTTGCTTCTTGGGTCGTACTTGTCAGGTAGATCCCAGAGTGTGATGGTAAATCAAATGGTCTCGGACTCGACACCCCTGCAGTATGGTGTTCCGCAGGGATCAGTTTTAGGTCCTATCCTATTCATAATTTATATCGGCAGTTTGTCTCTTCTGCTTCGTGCACATAATGTCACCTTTCACTTTTATGCAGATGACACCCAGATTTATGTGAGAATCACAAATATAGTTGATATACGGAGTAAGATGGAATTGTTGATGTCTGATATCAAGAAGTGGATGAGAGCGAGAAAACTTAAACTAAATGATGGTAAAACTGATATTCTCATCATCCGAGGAAATAGAAGAGCTGATGATATAGTAGGTGTGGATAGATATATCAATGTGGGTGGATCTCAGCTGCGACCGGCCAGCTCTGTTCGAAATCTGGGTGTATATGTGAACTCCTATTAGATTTCAAAGAGCATGTAAACCAGATAGTTAAAAGTTGTTACTTGCACATCAGAAATCTCTATTTGGTGAAGCCGTTTATAACCAGACGTTGCCTCCTGACGTTGGTTCACTCATTGGTCTTCTCTCGTGTTGATTATTGCAATGCCCTGTTGGTGGGTCTTCCAAATTATATTTTAAAGAAAGTTCAGTCTGTTCTTAACAGGGCCGCAAGACTCATTTTTGGTGTTCCACCTAGAACTCCTACTACATCTCTTCACATAGAACTGCACTGGCTGCCAGTAAGAGCAAGAATAGAATTTAAGTTGTGTTTAGTGACTTTTAAGGTTGTTGTTGTTGTTGTTGTTGTTGTTCCCCAAGCTGCCTGGCCGAACAGCCCCAAGGCCCCGAGCAAGGCCAAGGCCATAACCGAGCGCCCCCACAGAACCCTCCCTGCCGACCACAATGAAGCCTGGGTGACCGAAGCCACTCCATGGCGGGGAGCTGAGGAGGGTGCAGAAACGCCCGGGAAACCAAAGACCCACCCAGGGCCCTGTGCCCCTCAGCAATTATGAAGAGAAAGTTGAGGGGCAAAGGAAAAATGTGACGCTTTGGCTTCCAATCTTGGTAGATTGGGAGGTCAATCCACGGAAGAGACGCCGTCACTTGAGATCTAGAAAAT
This sequence comes from Paralithodes platypus, assembly GCA_032716605.1. NCBI lineage: Eukaryota > Metazoa > Arthropoda > Malacostraca > Decapoda > Lithodidae > Paralithodes > Paralithodes platypus. The sequence continues at coordinate 62,475,271 of CM064482.1, forward strand.
ATATAAGTAAAAGGAACAGTCAGAGTAAGCTATGGGTATGGCAGAGATCGCTCAGTTCTCACTCTGATAGACCAGCCCATCACCACTGACTTTTAAGGTTCTCAAATTTGGTGAGCCTAGGTACCTTGCGGAGCTGCTCAGGCGCCCACCGGCACACCATGGTGTAGTTGTGCGTCATGACAATGACCCTTTTCGTCTTGATGAACCAAGGGCTTTCCAGCAGTCTTCTTTCTTTGTGAGGTCATTCTCCTGCATGGCTCCGAGGTTGTATAACAGGTTGCCGCTGTCCATGAGACAACCGAGTTCTGTTGAATGCTTCAAGAGACAACTTAAGACTTTTCTCTTTGAGAGAAGCTATGATTTTGAGAGAGGTGTCATGACAGATGGCTATAGAGTTTAGGCTATTTTGCCACTGCTAGTGATTGTTAAATGTGTGTTGTATATAAGCTTTCTTTTGATGCATTGATTTTGTTCTTTTTTCTTTCTCTTTCCGAGCGCTAGTGAATTCTTCGGAAAAATTGGCGCTTATGAGAAATAAGTAACATGCTTATTATTATTATTATTATTATTATTATTATTATTATTATTATTATTTTGTTTAGTTTTTATTATTACTATGTATAGCATAATTATGTCATTGGCTACATTTGAATGATAGACATAACTGTTATGCATTAAACAATCTATAATATACCGGTATTTACATTGTTCTACTTTTGAAGAAGTAGGTCTTCGGCTGAGATATTTTGCTATCGAAAAAATTACAATTTTAGCTTGAAATGAGTCTGGATGGGCAATTTTTTTTAGTTTGAAGGAAATCTAGGAACATGTTTTTGTTAGCCTAGGACAAAACTAAACTACATTACTCAAAAATGGCAAACACAAGTAGAATGAACCAAATACCATAATAACTCACAAGAGGTCAGACCAGGGAGTGTTAAGAAATCCCGATCCCCCATCTCTTATAATTAAAAAAGGACAATTGAGTTGGCATTTCGATCATTTGGGGAGTGTCAACTAGTAAATATGCTTGGACATTTAAAGCCCGTTTGCTCCATCCCTCCCATTGATAAATTATTGTTTGGTACCACTTTTAAGTTTATATGATAACGAGTTATACACAGAGAGACATAATCGTAAGTTATAACACACGATGGATGAGAAATACGATGAAGTGAAATGTGTAATAATAGACAGCTCAGAGAAAAATAGTTTATACCAAAATATAAATAGGGTAAAAAATATAAATAGGGTAAAAAATATATCAGAGTATCGGCAATATAATATGACAACTAGGGTATGAGGAGTTGAAAAGATGACTGAAGAATGGAGAGATGGCAAAGCAGGGAGATAATTGACTAAGCTACCCCTATAAATTCATAACCAAAATATATATACAGGGCATAGAATATGGCAGAGGAGCAGAATGATAATATAGAGAGCTTGGTGTGAGGAGCGTAGATTGCAGAATGTTGAAAACAATGTTGTAGGGGAAAAAAGGTAATAAGATAGTGATATATATATACACTAAGTTATCCCTCTAACTCGCTAAACTATTGATAACAGAATGCTATATAAACTAAGCTATCCCTCTAACTTCGTGAAATAGTGATAAAAGAATGCTATATAAACTAAGCTATCCCTCTAACTTCGTAAAATAGTGATAAAAGAATGCTATATAAACTAAGCTATCCCTCTAACTTCGTGAAATAGTGATAAAAGAATGCTATATATACTAAGCTATCCCTCTAACTTCGTAAAATAGTGATAAAAGAATGCTATATAAACTAAGCTATCCCTCTAACTTCGTGAAATAGTGATAAAAGAATGCTATATATACTAAGCTATCCCTCTAACTTCGTGAAATATTGATAACAGAATGCTATATATACTAAGCTATCCCTCTAACTTCGTAAACTATTGATAACAGAATGCTATATAAACTAAGCTATCCCTCTAACATCGTGAAATAGTGATAAAAGAATGCTATATAAACTAAGCTATCCCTCTAACTTCGTGAAATAGTGATAAAAGAATGCTATATAAACTAAGCTATCCCTCTAACTCGGTAAAATATTGATAAAAGAATGCTATATAAACTAAGCTATCCCTCTAACTTCGTAAAATAGTGATAACAGAATGCTATATATACTAAGCTATCCCTCTAACTTCGTGAAATAGTGATAAAAGAATGCTATATAAACTAAGCTATCCCTCTAACTTCGTGAAATAGTGATAAAAGAATGCTATATAAACTAAGCTATCCCTCTAACTTCGTGAAATAGTGATAAAAGAATGCTCTATTATCGGGGTGAAACTAAGCTATCCCTCTAACTCGGTAAAATATTGATAAAAGAATGCTATATAAACTAAGCTATCCCTCTAACTTCGTGAAATAGTGATAAAAGAATGCTATGCTATATATACTAAGCTATCCCTCTAACTTCGTGAAATAGTGATACAAGAATGCTATATAAACTAAGCTATCCCTCTAACTTCGTGAAATGATAATGTATATAGGGCCCAAAATATGACAGAGGCCCAAAATGATAATAAGCAGAACTGAGGAGCGTGGGCGGCCCTCTTGACACCCTACCTGGCAACTTGGGCGCCGGCCAAGACCCCAGAAGACCTGGTGGCAGCTGACGCCCGCCAAAAACAACCGGGAGAGGAGAGTTTGAAGGGAAGCTGGGCCGGTTTTCTGGACCTCCTTCTCCTCCTTCATGTTTAGCATATTAGTTTTGAAATGTTAAGACCTTCCTTCCATTAGTTTGTCGATTTTAAGACCTTTCACCCCATTTCGTTGTCAATTTCAAGAGTGTTGGTGCCATTTAGGTGTCAATTTTTCCTGGCGAGCGATAGCGAACCTGTAATTTTAAGAAGAATCTGCCTTCGGCCGGAACATTTTTCCATCGAAAAATTTACAAATTTATCTTGAAGGGGGGTCTAGGGGTTGTTTTCTTAAGCTTGAAGGAGGTCTAGCGAGGAAACTAAAACATACATTAATAAATGAATTAATAGCCCCCAAAAAGGGGCGGTGAAATGTCCATCGTGTGGGAGGGCTGGATGTGGGGACGTCTTTGGCAGCTATTTGAATATTTGGTGGGGATGTTGTCTTTACTTAGAATATGTAAATTACCTAAATGTTCGTGAGGCTAGAAATATACACCTTTGCAGATACACTGTATTTGGTTGGTTGGTGTCTTTACTTAACCCTTACTACTAATCGATTTTATTTAGTTTAGGAAGGATCTCTAGCCATTATAAGGCTTCAAACTATCTCCATCAACCCTTATAATTACCACAGATCCTTCCTAAGCTGCTTAAAATCGTCTAAATAGAGGTAGAACAAAATATAGCAGACGTCGCTGGTACATAAAGGGTTAATACATAGCAAAACCAACAACCCTTCAAGTTTTAATCTAAAAATGTCCGTAAGACTTGAAACGGATATCTTGTCAGCTGCTATCAATTTGGTTGGTTGATTGGTTGTGTCATCTCTACTTAGCAATTGTAAATTATAATATCCAATTATTACATAATTATATATATATATATTTTTTTTGTAAGTGTATGTGTATAGTGGACGATATGCCATTATGACAATAGTTCGTTTACTTCCAGCTGACGGTAGCTCTGGCGAAATATAATAACAAAATCAAACTTGGCACTAATATTTTACTAAGACAAAGTATTTTCATAATTTCCCATTAAATATCAAGAAATCCGTTGCTAACGAAATCTATTTACTGTCAGCTGAAATACAACCGATTATTGTGTTGTTGACTTATTTGGTTAAGTAATAAGGCGTGGTAGGATAAGTTACCAGAATCTCTTGAAGTGCATGTTAAGGGGGGTGACCTGCTTTTTGTTATTTCTGTCCTTTTCTCTCTTTCTCTGGCTTGTATCCATTCTGCCCCATTCAGCCAACTATTTTAAGACGTTTATCCCCATCTAGGTGTCGATTTTTTCCTGGCGAGCAATAGCGAGCCAACATTATATGAAGAAATCCGGCTTCGCCGGAGAAATTTTTCTATCGAAAAATTTACAAATTTAGCCTGCGTCAAACAAAAATAAAAAATATGCTGGCTCGCTACCGCTCACCAGTAAAAAATTGACACCTGGATGGGGATAAACGTCTTAAAAAAACAAAAACAGGTCACCCCCCCCTTAAGTTTATTATCTCCACACATTAATTGGGTATATTTGTATTCAGAACACAAATTGTAAATGAACATAAGAGTTCTCCGAGAGTGAAAGGAGGCTTTTATATACTATATAGGAAAGTGTTTCTAAGAACAATATCGAAGGATTGTAATATATAATAGCTATTGCAGTAACTCACAGGAAAGGGAAGCACAGGAGTTCCAAGCTTTCGCATACACTCTTCAGGTATGCTCCTGGGTACACTCTTCAGGTATGCTCCTGGGTACAAACGAATCTTTAACCTGATTCCCTTTCATGAGGATCACCGGAATATTTCATCACAGTGCCATTGTGTTCTACGAATGTTAAAAGAGTGTGTGTGTGTGTGTGTTTGTGTGTGTGTCTGTGTGTGTGTGTGTGTGTGTGTACTGTATGTGTATGTGTGTGTTTGTGTGTGTGTAAGTTTTATTAGATGATACAAAAAACAATACAAAAACATACACCCTCTAATCACTGCATATACAGGTAGGGAAGCAGGTAACCTAATTATCGTAGTGTGTAAAGGAAGCTACCATAAAAGTCACCTCCACCTGCATTATTACAAGGAACCCCGCCGCCCATGTGTCACTCTCGCTACCAGGCATTTCCTCCACCACCTATATACAATCTCTGTGCTGATTGGCGGGAGGCGAGATCATTATTTGTATGTAGCCGAAATTATGTATATATATTTTTTTCCTTTTTTGCAGAACCCTTGACTTCTGGCGCCTTAGTCCCCATGGCTAGTGAGAGTGATCATCCTTCTGTCTGGTGAGTGTTAATTTGCAGTGTACTAGTTTTCTGATTACTAGAACTTTACTAAATTATCCTGCTGAATACACTCCTCTTCCTGTGGATTTAACTTTGATGGAATATATATATATATATATATATATATATATATATATTTTTTTTTTTTTTTTTTTTTTTTCATATTGTCATTTCATATTAATCACGTTTCCGTCGTAAGGTTAGTTTGCCATATGTTTATTACTTTCACCATCAAAGATATGTTGGTGTACATACGTTGTAAAGACGTTTTTAATTTATCTGTTTATCTATCTATATATCTATCTGTATATATATATATATATATATATATATATATATATATATATATATATATATATAGGTATCAAAACCTAGATCAACTAACTATGCGACAGATGGGTGGCAAGTAGTGGGGCCCCACACGAGATACCTCTCGGGGCACCCAAGATGTTTAATTGATTCGTATTTAATGTTGTCATTATAATTACGAAAGGGAGATATCCTGTATGATTGATAGAAGAAAAGAAAAAGAACAAAATACCCAGACCACTAAATCAGAAGAAGATTATATCCAGTCCAAGGAGTGTGATTAATTTGTTACGAAAGTAGTCCCTTGATATGAACTACTCGTAAATTAGAAAAGTAGTCACATAAAGCCATAGGATATCCCGTGACCTGTGCTAAAGTAACTGCAGTAGGTAGCAGGTGGTAGGCAGGTAGGCAGGTAGGCAGGTGGGTCCCCGTGACACCTGCCGGGGGCCCCTCTAAGATGTTCTATAGTGATGATCGCCCACAGGAGGAAGTGACTCAGGGATGGACTCTCTCATGCTACGCACCGCTCACTCTTATCTTTATTTATCTAATTATTTTATTTATATATTTTATCTTTTATCTAGGGTTTGTTTTACTTACGTTTGAGCTTTTGTCTAATTAATCTTGTACATTTTGAATCAAAGTAAGTCAGTCAGCTATTTGTATATAGATATATATTTGTTTTTGTCTAGGTTTTGTTTTACTTGCGTTTGATATTTTGTCTATTCTAAATATTGTTAATCTTGAATCCAATTATGTCAGCCACTATTCAAGTTCATTCGAGCAATTGATTCATCAATAGACAGCTCAATGCACACAGAGAGGATTCACGTTTAAATAGTGTGTGTGTGTGTGAGTGAGTGAGTGAGTGAGTGTATGTGAGATAAAGAGAGAGAGAGAGAGTGAGTGAGTACAAAGGTACAAAGGAGTACCAAGGAAATCAAGCAACAACAGGTCTAGTGACCCTTTTAGGCTGCTTGTCCTCCAAAACACTGAGGATCAAGTGTCCAAACAGTGGTTTAGAGTGGGTAAGGGAACATTGGAAAGGGAACTACTGCCCTGGAACTAATGTCCGTGGCAGGACTAGGAAGTTAGTAGGGGACATATGGGTTAGTAACTGAGGGGAGGATAAAATAAAGTTATTCATTTACAAACGCAGTCAGTCGCGGGTTTGATGCGAGATATTTGTCTAGGCGGAGTTTAAATGAATCAACGGTGCTGCAGTCTATAACGTCTCGGGGAAGCCCATTCCACAAGTTGACAACTCGATTGAAGAAGAAATTCTTAGATTCGTGTGAGTTAAAAGATTTACCAATAATTTTGCAACCGTTTCCCCGCGTGTAATTAGATTGGTTGATAGTGAAGTACTTACTACAGTTCATATTGTCGATGCCTTTGATGATTTTGAACACTTGAATTAAGTCACCTCTTAATCTGCGCTGGGTTAAAGGAAATAGATTTAATTCTCTAAGACGCTCTTCGTATGGTTTGTTCTTTAGGCTACGTATCATTTGGTAACTCTACATTGAACTCGTTCTAGCTTGTTTATGTCTTTTTGGTAATAAGGGCACCAGCATTGAACGCAGTATTCCAGAAGAGGGCGGACTAAGGAATTGTAAAGGGTTAGGATAACGTCTTTGGATTTATGCTCAAATGACCTGCCTATAAAGCCAATTATTTTGTTTGCCTTCTTAACAACTTCTGAACATTGTTGACTCGGTTTTAGGTTACTCGATATTGTTACTCCCAGATCGGTTTCTCTGTTTACATTCTTAAGCTGAGTGCCATTCATCGAATAGTTTGCTTTCTCATTTAGGTATCCGATATGTAGTACTTTACATTTATCCGCATTGAAACTCATTTGCCAAATTTGGGCCCAATGTGACAATTTATCTAGATTGTGTTGCATATTGTCAACTTGATCTTTTGAGAGTATGCTATTTGCAATTTGTGTATCGTCAGCAAATTTTGAGATTGTACAGGTGAGACCCTCATCTATGTCGTTGATGTAAATTAGAAAGAAAATTGGTCCTAGTACCGATCCCTGGGGTACCCCGCTACTTACATTGGTCCATTTAGCTGCCTTACCGTTTATGACTACTCTTTGCTTTCTGTCGCTGAGCCAATTTTCTATCCATTTCAACACACCGTCTTGTATTCCATGCGCTTTTAGTTTTAGCAGTAAACATTTGTGGGGAACTTTGTCAAAGGCCTTTTGAAAATCAAGGTATATAATATCTACAGCTTTACTCTCATCGTAGAGGTTGAGGATATCGTGGAAGAAGTCTAAGAGGTTTGTTAAACAGGAACGTTTTTTACGAAAGCCGTGTTGAGTATCTTTAAGTATGTTATTTTCCTCTAAGTGATTTACGAGTCTGTCTCTTATGACCGTTTCTAGCATTTTACATACAACTGAGGTTAAGCTAATTGGACGATAGTTACTGGGTAGGGATTTGCTGCCTTTTTTGAATATCGGTATTACGTTGGCTATCTTCCACTGATCAGGCATAGTTCCAGACTGCAAGGATTTATTGAATAGTAATGTCAGTGGTTTGGAGAGCTCATCCTTAGCTTCCTTTAGAACTCTAGGCGAGATTGTATCAGGTCCAGGCGTTTTATTTACCTTGAGTTTATCTAAACAATTCAATACTTCTCTCTCTGTAACGGTGATATTGCTTAGAACATCTGAATTATCAATCTGAATCGGCGATGGTGTAGGGATATCACTGAGGTCTTCTGTTGTAAAAAACTGATGCAAAGAAGGTATTGAGGGCATTACTCATTTGTACTTCGTCTTTGGTGTATTCTCCATTTTCATCGACTAACGGTCCAACAGTTGAAGTAACTACTTTTTTCTTTCTGATATAACTATAGAATTCTTTCGGGTTTGTTTTACTTTGATTCGCAATATGTAACTCTAGGGTCTTTTTACTTTGCTTAATTAACTTTTTGGCTTTGCGTCGTAGCTCTACAAAGAGTACAAAGGAAATCAAGCAAGCAACAACAGATCTAGTGACCCTTCTAGGTTGCTTGTCCTCCAAAACACTGAGGATCAAGTGTCCAAACAGTGGTTTAGAGTGGGTAAGGGAACATTGGAAAGGGAACTACTGCCCTGCCACTAACGTGGCAGGACTAGGAAGTTAGTAGGGGACATATGGGTTAGTAACTGAGGGGAGGATAAAGTTATTCATTTACAAACGCAGTCAGTCGCGGGTTTGATGCGAGATATTTGTCTAGGCGGAATTTAAATGAATCAACGGTGCTGCAGTCTATAACGTCTCGGGGAAGCCCATTCCACAAGTTGACAACTCGATTGAAGAAGAATTCTTAGATTCGTGCGAGTTAAAAGATTTACCAATAATTTTGCAACCGTTTCCCCGCGTGTAATTAGATTGGTCGATAGTGAAGTACTTACTACAGTTCATATTGTCGATGCCTTTGATGATTTTGAACACTTGAATTAAGTCGCCTCTTAATCTGCGCTGGGTTAAAGGAAATAGATTTAATTCTCTAAGACGCTCTTCGTATGGTTTGTTCTTTAGGCTAGGTATCATTTTGGTAACTCTACGTTGAACTCGTTCTAGCTTGTTTATATCTTTTTGGTAATAAGGGCACCAGGATTGAACGCAGTATTCCAGAAGAGGGCGGACTAAGGAATTGTAAGGGGTTAGGATAACTTCTTTGGATTTATGCTCAAATGACCTGCCTATAAAGCCAATTATTTTGTTTGCCTTCTTAACAACTTCTGAACATTGTTGACTCGGTTTTTAGGTTACTCGATATTGTTACTCCCAGATCAGTTTCTCTGTTTACATTCTTAAGCTGAGTGCCATTCATCGAATAGTTTGCTTTCTCATTTAGGTATCCGACATGTAGTACTTTACATTTATCCGCATTGAAACTCATTTGCCAAATTTGGGCCCAACATGACAATTTATCTAGATTGTGTTGCATATCGTCAACTTGTTCTTTTGAGAGTACGCTATTTGCAATTTTTGTATCGTCAGCAAATTTTGAGATTGTGCAGGTGAGACCCTCATCTATGTCGTTGATGTAAATTAGAAAGAGAATTGGTCCTAGTACCGATCCCTGGGGTACCCCGCTACTTACATTGGTCCATTTAGATGCCTTACCGTTTATGACTATCCTTTGCTTTCTGTTGCTGAGCCAATTTTCTATCCATTTCAACACACCGTCTTGTATTCCATGCGCTTTTAGTTTTAGCAGTAAACGTTTGTGGGGAACTTTGTCAAAGGCCTTTTGAAAATCAAGGTATATAATATCTACAGCTTTACTCTCATCGTAGAGGTTGAGGATATCGTGGAAGAAGTCTAAGAGGTTTGTTAAACAGGAACGTTTTTTACGAAAGCCGTGTTGAGTATCTTTAAGTATGTTATTTTCCTCTAAGTGATTTACGAGTCTGTCTCGTATGACCGTTTCTAGCATTTTACATACAACTGAGGTTAAGCTAATTGGACGATAGTTACTGGGTAGGGATTTGCTGCCTTTTTTGAATATCGGTGTTACGTTGGCTAGCTTCCACTGATCAGGCATAGTTCCAGACTGCAAGGATTTATTGTATAGTAATGTCAGTGGTTTGGAGAGCTCATTCTTAGCTTCCTTTAGAACTCTAGGCGAGATTGTATCAGGTCCTGGCGTTTTATTTACCTTGAGTTTATCTAAACAATTCAATACTTCTCTCTCTGTAACGGTGATATTGCTTAGAACATCTGAATTATCAATCTGAATCGGCGATGGTGTAGGGATATCACTGAGGTCTTCTGTTGTAAAAACTGATGCAAAGAAGGTATTGAGGGCATTACTCATTTGTACTTCGTCTTTGGTGTATTCTCCTTTTTCATCGACTAACGGTCCAACAGTTGAAGTAACTACTTTTTCTTTCTGATATAACTATAGAATTCTTTCGGGTTTGTTTTACTTTGATTCGCAATATGTAACTCTAAGGTCTTTTTACTTTGCTTAATTAACTTTTTGGCTTTGCGTCGTAGCTCTACAAATTTCACCCGTTCTTCGTCATTTTGTGAGGATTTTAATCTATCATTAGCAAATTTTTTAGCAAGCAGGCAGTTTGAAATATCTGTATTCCACCATTTGGGCTTATTATTATGGCCTGGACGCCGTATTTTCGATGGTATGCAGTCTTGCACTGCTTTTAGGTAAATGGTTTCGAATAACTTCCAAGATGTATTTATGTCGTTATTGTTAATTAAAAAGCTCCAGTCAGTTTCTTTAAACATAGCTCTAAGTTTATGGAAGTTTGCTTTCTTGAAATTAGGGACTTTTTCGATGCTACTATTTGGTTCGTTACTAGTAAACTTTAAAGTGAAAGTTATCGTACGATGGTCGCTGTTACTGAATTCATCACCAACATTCAAATTCTCTATCAATTCTTCTTTTGTTGCAAGTACAATGTCAAGAACGTTATTACCACGGGTCGGCATTCGAACAAATTGATAAAGCGAACTCTCTTGCAAGTTCGTATACAAGTCATGTCCGGAGTGTGAAGTAAGAGTATCGCCCCACTTGGTCACAGGTAAATTAAAGTCGCCAAAAATTACGGTATCTTGTGAGTTACTTACATCTGCAATTTGTTCGTAAATTTCTCGGTCAGTTTGCACTGATTGAGCTGGAGGTCTGTATATTAACGCAAGTATTATTTTTGTACCTTTATTATTCTTTATTAGCACAAAAGATGTGTCGACGTTCACAATTTGAGGTTTTGACACGAGGGTCGGGTTAAGACTTTCTTTGATATAAAATAAAACGCCACCTCCATTTTTATTTATTCGGCTGTTCTCAAACATTACATAACCGGGAAGTGAATACTCTGCTAAAAAGTCTCTATCTTGTGTATTGAGCCAAGATTCTGTTATGCCAATCACATCATAATTTTCTGTAAACACTAGTTCCTCTAAATCTGAAAATTTATTGCGTATGCTACGAGCGTTTGCATAGAAAACCTTTAAAGTTGCGGTTTTAGAACTCGCAGATCGTTCTTTCATCAAATTTTTGGTTCTTGTCGGATCTACATTTACATTCATGGCTGTCCTCGGTCCTCGGTCGTTATCCCTGACGGTTTTGAATTTGGGTCGTGTTGGTGGAGCTTTATCCAAATTCGCGGTTCTTGACGGATTAGTATTTAATTCCTTTGTAGATTGCCGTCCTCGCTGTCTTCGGTCCTCCTTCCTGGTTGTCCTGTGCTGAGTCGATTTCTTCTCCGAAAATCCTTCACCGCATCGTTGAGAAGACGCCCAAAACGCGCTGCTCCCACCTGGTTCAGATGAACTCCATCATCCGAAAACAAATAGTCATTTGTGAGTGAGTGTATGTGTGTGTGTGTTTGTGTTTGTGTATGTGAGAGTGAGATAAAGAGACAGAGAGAGAGAGAGAGAGAGAGAGAGAGAGAGAGAGAGAGTGAGTGAGTGTGAGTGATTGAGTGAGAGAAAAAACCCAACTAAACTCCTGATAACTGTGGGTGGTTCTCATTTGCCTGCACCATGACCGTCTTGGTGATCATACCGGATGGACAGATCACGGTGAGTCAGGTGGTGTGGGTGTGTTGTTGGGGCCCGTTCACAAAGACACCCACCAACACCACCACCAACACCACCAACAACAACACCACCGCCAACACCACAAAGACACCCACCAACACCACCACAGTCACCCAACACCACCAAGACACACCCACCACCACCACCAACAACACCACAACCACCAACAATACCACCACCAATACCAACAACACCACCACCAACAACAACACAACCACCAACACCACCAACAACAACAACACAACCACCAACAACACCACCACCACCACCAACAACACCACCACCACCACCACCAACAACAACACCACCACCACCACCAACAACAACACCACAACCACCAACAATACCACCTCCAATACCAACAACACCACCACCAACAACAAGACAACCACCAACAACACCACTACCAACAACAACACAACCACCAACAACAACACAACCACCACCAACACGAACACCACCACCACCACCAACAACACAATCACCACCACCAACAACACCAACACCACCAATAACACCACCAACAACACCATCACCACCAACTCCACCAACAACAACACTTGCCTTTAGTACGGATTTGGTAGGTTACGATAAGTTGGGCGAAATTATGATTAATAAGTTAAGATCGAGATAGATTATTCGGTGTAATAAAGTTAAGGTAAACCAATAGATACTGTAGACATAAAGCAAACAGGCGGAGTGATAAAGCGTCAAACAAGGTAACACATAATTATATACAGTATATAGATAGACCCAAACCCATCTGCATATTCACGAAATGAGTTCTTAATATAATCATATAATTCTTAAAACCAGAACCATTGAATTTTGAATAAGTCACTCACTCTCTAGTATTTACATCTATAATGTACTTACAAAGCGACTTGCACCGTTTCAGTTTTTAGTCACATGTTGAATAGGCTTATGAGGTTGTCTTGGAGGAACAGGACTTTTCGACAAGAGGCTCCAGTCATCACTTTCTTCCAGACTTACAGTATGCTGGCTTAATAATCCTGAAGGGGAAGCGAGTGGATGGGAGAGGGATTGAGGGGGAGGGGGAAGTGGGGTGGGTGAGTGAGTGAGAGAGATTGAGGGGGAACGGGAGGGGGGGGAGGGAGGGGGTTACGAGGGAGAGTGGGAAGGGTGTAACCGGGGGGGGGGGGGGGGGGGGGGAGAGATTGAGGAGGAGGGGGAAGGAGGTAACAGGGGGAGAGGGGAGAGGGTTACGGTGGTGGGTGGAAGAGATAGAGGGAGAGAAGTAAGGGGGTGCCAGGGAGGTGGGGGTGGGGAGGGAGGGGAAAGGGAGTAACGGAGAGTGGGTAGATGAGATGGGACAGGAAAGGGGTAACGGTGGGTGGGAGATATTGAGGGGGAGGGGAAGAGGGTACGGGAGGGGGAGGGAGGGGGAAGGGGGTTACGGAGGGTGGGGGAGAGAAGGGAGTAAGGAAAGGTGGGGGAGTTGGAAGGGGGTAATTGGGGGTGGGAGGAGAGATTAAAGGAGGGGGGGGGGACTGCATGGGGTGATGAGATAAGGGGGATGGGGGGTGATGCAAGGTGGGAGGGCTGGGGGGTACTTTTCCTAACAATTGCCAGCCAAGGTCAGAGGTGAGAGCTTGGCGCCTCTGTTGTGCAGGGAGCCCCTTGACCCCGCCCATCCGCCCCCTTAAACAAAATAATAAAATACAAATAGATTAAGGGAAAAATGAGAAAAAAAGGTTATTGAACTCCTTTGTCGAAGTGTTTCTTTCGTCGGGTATTCAATTCTATTTGTATTTTAGATTAAATAATGTTTTCCTTGCATCATATACTAATGTTTGGGGAAGGTAGAAGGTGATTTGTAAATATTGGGCCCATTGGTTTGGGGTATATTTAATTTATCTATTCTTGGATTTTGAAAACAAACAAATCCGGCTTTCATCAACATTCACTAGGTGGGGGTGGGGGGGGGGGGTATCGTTGGGTGTCCATGAAACTATTAACTATTGTGTCTTTTTATGTTTCTTGTATTTATTATTATTTATTTTATTACTGTTACATGACTGTACTTTAATATACATTGGTAACGTGTTGGAAGCCCACTGAGGGGTGATATATCATCGCGTCTGTGTTATTATATCCCTGTTGGCGGTTGTACCTATTATACAAGACCATCCATTCTTTAGTCAGATTTTCTTTTCGGGCATGTCAAAAAAATACATAAATAAATAATAATAATAATAATGAATACAACAAAAGTGTCATGAGTGGTAACAGTGGATGTTGTAGTCCAGTTGATGGGTCGTGTCTCTGTTACGTGTTCGGGCGGTCGTGCTTAGGGTTCTTGGTGATGGACAAAAGTAAGAACATCAACATTCAAGGAAGATTAGGATTAACCGTTACATAGAATTAAACAAAGTACAGTCTCGGTTATGAATACCTGGATATTTCCTCGCGATGCAAACTAGATTGTTAGCGCAAAGTGAATAATAATTGTTTTTACAAATCATTATATAGCATTAACTAGACTGTAATGTAGAAGGAGGAAAACAGACGATATGGACACTTTTATAGCCTATGTCATGCGGTTATGGCTTACTCAAGTACAATTTCACCTCCTAAATTCTACCGGCTGTCAGCAAGATTCGAACCCTAACTCCAGACCACCAGAATAGGACCGTGATATGATTATACTATGTGTTTTTATTGAGGCAAGGAATTATCAATTTGATGTCGACCTCACAAACTCAACCAGCAGCCAACGGGATTCAAACCCACACTCCAGACCATCACTTAGACCAATATCCAAAACCTCAGCGACCAAACCAACGCTTCGCTTTCCCAATGAGCAGAACAAAAACTCCCTCGCCCGGGTTTTTCTTGTTGTGCAGAAAACCGTGACTTATAGATTTGTCCGCTTCTTGACTCATTACCGCGGACCAGAAAAACGCCTCGACGCTGGCTGGGTCCAAGCCGTTCTTTGTCTCCCCCCAGCACAATGACACCTTATACATAATATATATATATATATATTGTATCTATTTATTTATTCATTACTTTTTCAATATATTTTGGTTATAATTTTACAGTATATTTCAGCTTTGGGAGGAATTGTGGGAGCCAGAGGGTTGACTGATTCCTAGAGTTTTTCTTCGTTGTTTGTATATTGTTTGCAATTAGACGATAATTTAACTTAGGAAGGAGCTGTGGGGGTCAGAGAATTAATTTATTCCTAGCGGATTTTTTTGTTTTTATATAAGTTGCAAATAAACGATATTATTAAATTTTTTAAGGAGCTATGGGACTCAGAGGGTTGATTGATTCCCAGTGATTTCTTTCTTTTTATGTTGGTTGCAATTAGCCGAAATGATTCAGCTTAGGATGAAGCTGTGGGAATTGTAGGGTTAATTCAGATGGCTTTTACTTTCATTCCTAGAGATCTTTCCTGAGCGGCATAAAATCGTCTAATGATAACCAGAATTTATTGAAGAAACCCATCGTCGTATACTGAAAGGGTTGAATATATTGAAAGGGTTAAGGGAACCCACCTCGCTTTTTTTCTCTTTCTCTCCCTCTCTCTGGCTTGTATCCATTCGGCCCCATTCAGCCTACTGTTTTAAGACGTTTACCCCCATCCAGGTGTCAATATTTTCCTGGCGAGCGGCAGCGAGCCAGCATATATATATTTTTGTTTTGACAGCAAGCTAAATTTGTAAATTTTTCGATAGAAAAATTTCTCCGGCGAAGCCGGATTTCTCCATACAATGCTGGCTCGCTATCGCTTGCCAGGAACAAATCGACACCTGGATGGGGATAAACGTCTTAAAACAGTTGGCTGAATGGGGCCGAATGGATACAAGCCAGGGCAAGAGAGAGAAGGAGAGAAATGTAAAAAAAAATGGTGACTCCCTTAACGTGGAATAGAAACAAACCCGTTCTTTGACTCCATTTAGTATATTGGATCAAATTAGACGGTATTACCAGGGCGAAGGGAGTCAGAGGCATGATTGTGATTTATATATTTTATATATACAGTACATATATATTGTTTCTCTATGTGTATGCATGAGACAAAGGACAAAGATGCCTGTAACAAGTGTCTCCCTCAAAGTTGAAAAAGTGATACTCGTCATATATATAGACTGCCGTGGTGGAGTTGGTTATAGCGTCGGCTATCGTCCTGACGGTCGACGGTTCGAACCCCACTGAGAGATTAAAACATTTAGTGGCTCACGTGTATTTGTGATAATTATACTTAATATATACATATATATATACTGTATATATATGCAGTATATATACTCCCCTAGGCCTGCAGCAAGCTTAAGGGAAAACAAAAAAAATCTCCCTCCGGGTGAAGACCGGTTCTTCCTTATTAGCTAGCTTGCTATCGCTGGCCTGGAAAAAATCGTTACCTACATAACACGAAAGGTCTTAAAATTGACTAGGGAACGGAGCGAAATATTTTAAATTGCCAGACTGATGGGGCAAGCGTCTTAGAATGTCAAAATTAATAGGGCTAAGCTTGAGGGAGAAGGGAGTGCAGACCCCCCCCCCCCTCGGCAAATTATAATGGTATAAACTAGGAATCCTGGAGGAATACAGTGTTTCATTCAAGGCTCGGTTACCAAATCAAATCCGCTAGATAGGGAATACATGCCGAAAATTGCTAGAATATTGCCACAATCTCTAGAATATCGCTCTTAAATGGCTCAAATATCCAGAATGTCGCTAGAATTCATGCCGCTAGATGTAAAAAATTGCCTCTAGAGCGAAGTAAATACCTCTAGATCTAGCAGGAAAGTAGCTAAATTGGCAACACTACCCCAAGGTCATGCCCACGGAGAATCATGCATATACATTTTTTGGCTCTTGCAACATTACGCTTATTATGTCTTTATATACTTAAGGGGAGATAAGCCGTTTTTCTGGTCCCCCTTCTTCCTCATGTTTAGCCCCATTAGTTTTTAGATTGTATGACATTCGGCCTATTAGTTTGGTGATTGTATACCTTTCACCCCATTTCACCCCATTTCATTGTCAATTATTATGTTTTTTAACACCAACCGACTTCACATCTAAACTCAATGAATGAAATCAACAATTACGTGTGGCACTCCGAGGACTCGAACCTAGGATACTCACATCGAAATTCCGCGCACTATGCATTACGCTATTAAGATAGTTAATATTTAAAATATGGACAAGCCTACGATTTATTATGCAGTTTCGAATCCTGCATATTAATCTGAGCATGCACATATATTCCAATATTAAGACTTTTCTTGTCATTTAGGAGTCTATTTTTTCCTGGCGATCGATAGCGAACCTGTAATTTCAAAGAAACCGGACATTTTTCTATCGAGAAAATTACAAATCTATCTTGAAGGAGGGTCTTGGGCGTGTGTTTTTCTTGAAGGAGGGTCTTGGGCGTGTGTTTTTCTTGAACGAGGGTCTTGGGCGTGTGTTTTTCTTGAAGGAGGATCTTGGGCGTGTGTTTTTCTTGAAGGAGGGTCTTGGGCGTGTGTTTTTCTTGAAGGAGGGTCTTGGGCGTGTGTTTTTCTTGAAGGAGGGTCTTGGGCGTGTCTTGAAGGAGGGTCTTGGGCGAGTGTTTTTCTTGAAGGAGGGTCTTGGGCGTGTGTTTTTCTTGAAGGAGGGTCTTGGGCGTGTGTTTTTTAAGCTTGATGGAGGTCTAGGGAGGAAACTAATAATAGAATAAAAGAATACTTAAATGAGGACATAATAACCACCCATCTCCCGTTAAGGGGAGGTTTTTAGTTGATTCTCTACATTTCCATCAAGCTTAAAATTACTCCCCCTAGACCCCCTTTCAAGATAAATTTGTAAATTTTTCGGTAGAAAAATTTCCCGGCCGAAGGCCGGTTCCCCTTAAATTACAGGCTCGCTATCGCTCGCCAGGAAAAAATCGACACCTAGATGGCACGAATGGTCTTAAAATTGACATAAATGGGGCGAGGGTTCTTGAAATCGCCAAACTAATGGGGCGAACGTCTTAAAATGTCAAAAGCAATGGCTCTAACCATGAGGGATAAAGGGGTCAAGAAAAAAATCCTTCAAGGTGAAATCTCCCCTTAAAAAGGTGTAAGGTTGAATGGTTGTATCTTCACATATTCCATTGCATAATATTACAGTGGTTAATTATCAAACCCAGTCACTATGTGTACGGGTTTTTATGCTGTCTTTCGTGCATTGTTATTATGCTTTTGTTTTTATGTGATCAAGCACACAATTTGGTATTATTTTCTTATTAGATACATAATATATTGAAGTTTGTTGTTTTTCGTGTGATTTTATAATTAATTTTAACATCGTACAGTGAATATATGTCATTGCTATTACCGTTTATTGTTCTCATTTGATAATTATATGGTTTTATCAGAGATCATATTCTTTCATTAGTTTATTCAAGTACATTGGGGTTTGTAATTGATGATTAATGTTAAGAACGGGGTGTTACCTATCAAATACAGTCAAATATAAATTAACATATTTTAATATGCTAATGCACTGTATCTACTAGTAATTTGTCCAAGTGTAGAATAACCAGGTAGCTTGGAATACGCTATAATTGCGAGTAACGGCTGCGGTGGAGGGGGACGCCGCGTCAATTTCCGGAACTTGCAAACGTAACGGGATTCAAACATCTTTTTTTACGTGATAATTATTCTGTGTTAAGGGGAGACGGACCGTTTTTCTGGTCCCCTTTCTCTCTCGTGTTTAGCCCCATTGGTTTTGACATTTTCAGACGTTCGACCCATTTGTTTGGCGATTTTAAGACCTTTCGGCCCATTTCGTTATAGATGTGAAGACCCATCGTACCATTTAGGTGTCGATTTTTTCCTGGCGAGCGATAGCGAGCCTGTAATTGTAAAAGGAACCGGCCTTCGGCCGGAAAATTGTTCTATCGAAAAATGTACAAATTCATCTTGGAGGGGGGGGGGGGGGGTCTTGGGGATGCTTTTCTAATTTTGAGGGATATCTAGCGAGGAAACTAAGAATTTATGAATGAATTCATTTATAGGCCACAAAAGCAGCCAGTGTCCCCTTAAGTGTTAGTCAATGTTGGTGCTTGAGCCGTGTGGGGGTGGCTGAAAAAGTTCGATTGTCACAGTTATTTCAGTGTAATTCAGATTACTTCAGAGGGGGGCCTTGCTGTAACTCCCATTATCTTTATCCATACGTCATTGTCTTACTCTAATGCTTGCTTATATATTCATCTGCTCTCTTCCTTCCTCTCTTTCTCTTACTCCTCCTCCTCCTCCTCCTATTTTTATTCTTCTTCTTCCTCCTCCTCCTCCTCCTCCTTCCTCCCAAGTGTCGGCAGTGAGTGAGTCAAGGCTGGGCTCGTTCATCAACAATATAGCCATGGTGGTGGTGGTGGTGGCAAGTGGTTTATTGTTATCTCTCTCTCTCTCTCTCTCTCTCTCTCTCTCTCTCTCTCTCTCTCTCTCTCTCTCTCTCTCTCTCTCTCTCTCTCTCCTCTCTCTCTCTCTCACTCTCTCTCTCTCTCTCTCTCTCTCTCTCTCTCTCTCTCTCTCTCTCTCTCTCTCTCTCTCTCTCTCTCTCTCTCTCTCTCTCTCTCGTAAATGGGTGTAAGAGAAAGAAAGAATAATGTAATAATACATGATAAACGGTTTATTTAAGGAATGGCAGCCCGATGAGCTGAAAATACAGTTTGTGTGTGGGTGTGAGTATATGTGGGTGTGTGTGTGTGAGTGTGTGTGTGAGACAAGGTGGTGGCAAGTGGTATATTGTTGAACTGTATATCTATAGTTTGTCAGGTGCTGGCAGTTATATGGGCGTGTGTGTGTGTGGGCGTGTGTGAGTGTGTTTCAAGGTGGTGTGTGTGTGGTATTGTGTGCATATCAATTTGTGTTATCTTGATCATTTTACAAACCCTTAGTTAATAATTAAACTATCAAGACAGTCATATACAGTAGATCCCTCATACATTTTCGTGACGTATTTATATATTATAATGAAGTATCACTGAAGATGTATAGTTATTTAAACATAATATTTAATTTTTATCTTGGCTTACTACGATATATCAAGATGTTTTTGTTGTTTTTGTGTTTTAATGTTGTGGTTTTACATATTGTAGTTATTATTGGTGTATCCTTGATGTTGTCATTGTAGTTATAATCCTGTTTTGTTGTTACCTCCACCAACGAAGTTAGACGAAGGATATGTTTTCGCCTCCGTGTGTTTGTCTCTCTGTAAACAAGATATCCCCCAAAGCTATGAACCGATTTTCACTAAATTTGGTGGGCAGATAGGATATGCACCAAGGAAGAAATAATTCAATTTAGGGGGCGATCAGGAGATTTTCACGAACATTGGTGGGCAGATAGAGTATGCGCCAAGGAAGAAGTGATTCAATTTAGGAGGCGATCCGGATCATGTGTCACACTCGTGTCATTGTTGAGCATTTAAGTATATTTGGTAACAAAGTCAGCATAGGTGGAGATATGAGCTCTACCGTGTGCCCCTCAAGTTAACTATGCATCTGAAACAACTGTACCCACCCAAAAATGAATTATTCCTCGATATACACCCCAAGATGCTTAAATCCTCCCTTGATATAGACCAGACGCTGCTAACTAGTGTGAGGGATTGCTGAGGTCTGGATGTAAAGTCTCTGGGCGTTAGTTATTACCGACAGATTTACTCAGGGAGGCACCTGAGAAATGAATTAGACGAGTATAATATAAATGGCTGAGGATACTATTAGAAATTGTATGCAGATTTAGAATGGACATCTGGGAATCAAAGTAATATTCACCGTTTCAATTAATTAACGAATGAAGGGGATATGATAACACTGTGGGCTAACTTATGTGTCTAAAATTACAGTATTGTGTGTGGGAGCTGGCCTGCAATATCGATCCTTTTGGAGTAAAAAAGATCACACAACTTATTGCTATGACACAATATTAATTTCTCAAATATTTATGTAATTTTTTTCTCTCTCTCTCTCTCTCTCTCTCTCTCTCTCTCTCTCTCTCTCTCTCTCTCTCTCTCTCTCTCTCTCTCTCTCTCTCTCTCTCTCTCTCTCTCTCTCTCTCTCTCTCTCTCTCTCTCTCTCTCTCTCTCTCTCTCTCCAGTAGTATGTCATTTCCCAAACATTCAGCATATAATTCGATCTCGCGTTTTATGGTAACCTAGGAATGCCTAAATTTATTCATGGCATCAATATTCACTTGAGTATATAAACTCAATGGTTAGCAAATATTTGATATCAATTTTGGAGCATATTGTCATAAGGAATGTTTTTCGTTTTCCTTTGAGTTTCTGTTTATAAGTGAATATCTATAGGTAGTTTCGAAGAAGGAGGGATATATAAACTAGTTGGGAGTGTTAAGGCGTTACAAAATACTGGAAGAGAGAGAGAGAGAGAGAGAGAGAGAGAGAGAGAGAGAGAGAGAGAGAGAGAGAGTGTGTTAAGTAAAGCAAGAGGAAGGAGACAGGCGAGGTGAGAGCGCAAATAAGGTGAAGGACACAAGGTGAACTGATGAACTAATTCGAGGTGGAAGTGCATTTACAAGAAGAAGAAGAAGGAGGAGGAGGAGGAAGAGTAGAAGAAGAAGAGATTAGGAAGATTGTTTAAAGGATATAACCCATAGTATTACATAATCTCGTAGGGTAAACAGACAAAATAGGCTTTGTGAT
Source organism: Paralithodes platypus (assembly GCA_032716605.1). Classification (NCBI taxonomy): domain Eukaryota; kingdom Metazoa; phylum Arthropoda; class Malacostraca; order Decapoda; family Lithodidae; genus Paralithodes; species Paralithodes platypus. The sequence continues at coordinate 62,496,783 of CM064482.1, forward strand.
CCTGACAGAACCCCAAATAAGAATAGTGTGTGTGTGTGAGAGAGAGACACACACACACACACACACACACACACACACACACACACACACACACACACACACACACACACACACACACACACAGAGCTAGGCACGTGCGGGCTAACACGCAACAATTGCCTGTGACACCGTCCGTCTTCCTCAGCCAGCGTCAGTAAGTCAGTTAAACAGGAGTCACACATGTTCCTCTTTCCGGCAACTTTCCATTGATAACTACATTTCGACAATTTGTTTTAGCTCTTTTTACATTGATATCGACAACCAGACTGGGGGTATAATAGCCAAGGTGACAGAATGGTTGTCTATGTTTAGTTCAGAAGAGGTCAGACCATAATTGCCAGTACAAGTTCCTTCCGAAAGTTCTTGTGTGGTTGTGGTGTTGGTGTGGGGGCGGCAGGGAGCGGCCCAGACACTCCCACAACCATTTATAGGGAGTGGTTCGTTAACTGTTGTACAGAAGGGGCCATGTTGCATCCTTTGGTTATTTCCGCGAGACAAAAATCGCTTTTATTTACACAGAGTATGTAATTTGGCTCGAACATAGCTTGATTTTGGCATTGTCACTCTTTCAACTTAGGGAGAGGCACTCATCACAGGCAGCTTTGCCTCTTCTCTCCCTCATCCACATAGGGGAAAGAAAAAAAACTTCAAAAAATTCAATTCTTCCATTTAAGCACAATTCAAGGGTTTCATAATTGGTGTAATAAATATGATGGGGTTCTTTCAAGGAATAGATTTAACACAATCAGTGCATTATTTAGTCATCATGATAATATGCTAAGTCATGCAAAATAAATAATTCCTACGAATACGTCAATGTACAAGTATAATATTACAGTCTGAACAAATACTATATATAGCTATTCCCAGCTATGAAAACAGAGTCCAACAGTTCGGTGGGTTGAATATAGCTGTCTACAATGGCCTTATAATGTGGTGGGGGAGGCGATGTGGGCGGTGGTCTGCGCATCTCACTTTTGTTTTTCTATGTGAATGAGGGAGACAAAAGGCAGAATTGCCTGCATCGATTGCCTCCCGCAGAGTTGAAAGAGTGACAGGGCCAAAATGTATGCCGCTGGATTATAATAGTTATAGAGGACCAAGAGTTTATTTTGTTGTACAACCTCTGTTTACTAGAAAGTATATTATTTTGGAATTCACTGACACCGAGAATCATGATATCGCCAGTTCTTCAGTTTGCAGTGGCCCCCCCCCCCCCCCCCCGGATTGAAGCGTCTGACATGAAATAGGTACATTTTCATTGTGTGTGTTTTCATACTATTAATTCGTTGATAACACTGATGTGTATATAGCAACAGCTTTTCAGTCAATTCAATACGGTAATTAATTGTAATCAATGACACAGCCACAATATATACTTTATTAGTTCACGAGTCTCTGCTTACCAGAAACTATACGATATTTCAGTGACACTATTGGTAAATATAGCCAAAATAATATATAGGTAATTGTCACTGTTTACTAAAGGGACTCTTGGATGGGCGTGGGTGGTGGTCTGCACTAAGGGGACTGAGGGTCTCTATAATTTGTTGTTGGTGACGCGGCCTTGTTGTCCCCACCTCACCCACTTAACACCATCAACACAAAGGGCCCAGCGTTAAGTCCTTCTTTTCAAACTTAACACAATCTGGGGTATATATTTATGTTAATTATGTACGGTAGGTAACATGTGGAAAATATGCAGGGTAATTAAATGGTGTGTGCTTTAAATTGGTAGAATGGAGTATTGGTTCGTTTTACTTCAAAAATATGATGATGTAAAAAAAATCCATATTTTCTTACCCCCCAAAACACACTCGCACACGCCTTTGCTCATCACGTTCTTATTAATTGACTTACTTATTTATTTATTTATTTATATATTTATATTTACAAATTTGTGTATATATTTATTTATAGTCGAGAGGTCAGAAGGAACACCCCAGTACTGTCACGTACCTAGAATACAACATAACTCCAACTTTAGTCCACTTGCCTTCCCTTAGTGTCAGAGTGGGAGGGCGAGGACCTGGCCTTGCTCCCAGTCAACAGATACAAAAAGTTATATATGTTGCATTCTTCGTATTCAGTATATATACACTATACAGTATATATACCGGTATATATATATATATATATATATATATATATATATATATATATATATATATATATCCTCATTTACATAATGAATGTAAACATAGGTATATAATTTCTCCAGCTTCACCTTATAAAGAAACAATGCAAGATGATCGACATCGCATTCTTTGGAGAGAGAAAGAGAGTGAGAGTGAGTTTATACTGATGATGACCTCTCACACATCTTCCAATTCCGAGGACAAAGTGAAAGAAGCGGACTTATTTCACAAGCAGTAGCGAATAGATCGAACACGTGAAACGATTTACAGTGATAAGTAAAACAGAGGGACATTTGGACTGCCTTACATTCTGAGCTGAAATGAAAATAAACATTAGCTAAACCGACCTTAGCTATCTCACGTCCTTGTGAGAGACGAGAGTACGGGTCCTGTCTCTGCTTATGATATGAGAGAAGATTTGTTAGTACACCTGGCTCGTCTTAGAATAATTGTATTTATGAGGAGACCCGGCCTGCTTCACTGGGAGAAGACTGTAGGAAGATATGGCCTGTCTCGTAATAATAATGTTGGCACGAGTCTGTCGTGAGTATAAGAACATTGATATGACTCGATCTGCCAGAGAAAAACAGATCGGGAAGAGACTTGATGGCTGAGTATGAGAACACTAAAAGGAGATAGTTATGCCTAAATATAATATGACCGTGTTGCTATTCGACCTGTCAGATTTTTTTAATGTGTGTATGAAGGAGACAAAAGGTAGACTGCCTGTAACGAATGTCTACCCCAAAGCCAAAAGAGTGACAGAGTGCCAAATTCAAGGCACGCTGTAATAAAAATGTCTGGACACACTGAAGATTAAAGCATTCTAAGTCATAGGATGAAGGAAAGATTGATTGAGGGAGAGAGTTCCAAAGTTTACTTGTTGTTCTGACTGGGAAGAACTCGACCTGCCAGAGCATTAGAAGGTTGAGAGGTGGTTAGCTAAGGTGAGGTGATTCTGACTGGGAAGAACTCGACCTGCCAGAGCATTAGAAGGTTGAGAGGTTGTTAGGGTGAGGTGATTGTGGTTAGGGTGAGGTGATTCTGACTGGGAAGAACTCGACCTGCCAGAGCATTAGAAGGTTGAGAGGTTGTTAGGGTGAGGTGATTGTGGTTTGGGTGAGGTGGTTCTGACTGGGAAGAACTCGACCTGCCAGAGCATTAGAAGGTTGATAGGTGGCTAGGGTGAGGTGATTCTGACTGGGAAGAACTCGACCTGCATAAGAAGGTTGATAGGTGGTTAGGGTGAGGTGATTCTGGCATGTATATGTTGTATATATATAAGATGTCTCCAGCCATTGCCTACCGTGACTGAAAGCTGGCCTCTCAGTGACACCTCCACCTCGACCACCCTGAAGCCCACGCACATACACACTCTCTCTCTCTCTTTCACTCTCACACACACACGCTCACACTCTCTCTCTCTCACACACACACACACACACACACACACACACACACACACACACACACACACACATACACACACACACACACACACACACACACACACACGTCCATCTATGGTCACGATAACTTGGGTTGGATAGAAGCCATGTTGTATACCTGTAGCTTCCTGCCAAGGTTGTACAGGACTGGTTACGTGAATCTTGTCACAGGGGACGTTATAATTCGCTCGGTTTATTCCTTAATAACGTCATTCAGATTATTATTAAGGTGTGTAGGTGTATAAAAGCAGATGAATGTGTGAAAGACTATTTTGTTATAACAAACTCGTCCTTAACAAGTGCTAGATCTCTCTTTCGTGTTAAAAGGAATTGGGCGCTGCAATGTCGCTTTTGACTCGTATAATTCACGTTTTGTTGATTAAAACTAATCATCTACAATGGAAAGCTTACCTGGAGGAATGTTAACATATAACTACTATTTGAAATAATCAATTATTCATAACGTCAGGCAGAGAGCATGGCAGATACTGTAAGCAAGTAACCTACGGCTCTCTATAAACGTCTGTGTTCACCACCAACAATACCCCCGTCACTTTTCTTTAGAGGTTACTGGTGAAAATCTCGGTTGAAATTGCAATAGATGGCAATTGGTTGTTTTCATTGGGGGTATATTTTGAGTAGCGTTTGACCTTTCTCACCTCCATACATCACACACTGGGCATTATTTATACTTTAGGGTACTGCTCACTCATTAATATACTTGTGTCTGAGATGTTGTGGCGTTGACCATAAATATTCCTTGTGATCGTGGTAGACCGTTTGTTGCGATGTAGGGCATTATGCATGTCTACTATATATTGGAGCTGTTTTAAATATGGCTTACGTTATTTATATATATATATATTTAAATTTGCCTCTATTAATTCCGCTTGTATTCTGCAATAAACATGACCTTTCATCAACATGATAATCATGAATAGTAATGCATTAATGATCTCCGCTTGAGAACTAGATGAATATTAATCAATTGAGGTGAATGAAGTTATTCAGGTAAATATTAGTTTAATTTCTTCCATTTATGCTAGTTTAATTTCTTCCATTTATGCGTACGTAGAAATATCGCCGTGATTGGGCCTGTCGGGCATCATAAAAGACGGAATGAGTTACACACACACACACACACGCACACACACACACACACACACACACACACACACACAACACAAAACACACACACACACACACACACACACACACACACACACACACACACACACACACACACACACACATCGCTAACAGCCTTCATTCATACTGTTCCGAGAATGTTTCTGCCTTGTGTACATTTATGTGAGAACGACAGTAATTACACAATAATACCAGTTTATGTGATCATTGCCGAATTTCATTGGCTTTTATAATTGATTTGAATTCTATTGCTACAGACGACATATAGACCAGTCAAAGTAGGGCTGGACTTAGAACAAATTGCAATAGAAGGTTTTTTGGCTTTAACTTGTTTATTAGGTCCCTCTGATGAACATATAAAAAGTCTCCAACTTTTGGACACCGGGAAAGTGGTTAATTTGCATAAATTCAAGATGGCCGCCGTCCAAAGCTTCAATTTACAGATAACTTTTTTCTGGTTGCTCCTAGACCCTATAAATGTATTACAAACAACGTTTTTTGGCTTTAACTTGTTTATTAGGTCCCTCTGATGAACATATAAAAAGTCTCCAACTTTTGGACACCTGGAAGGTGGTTAATTCAAGACATGATTGAACTTGAGCAGCTCAACCCAGACATGTTCTGTCAATTGAACTCCGGTCTATTTGTGATCCGCCGAAGTGATCGGCTGTGGGCAGGACTGCCAAGCGACTTGGTTATAGAGCAGGTTTTGATGCGCTCTTTGAAAACGAATGGTGGATTGACACGTGGTAGGGGCATGGAGGAAACGCAACGCCTGCGCTGGTTACTTGCTATGCCAGCCTGCGCTGAGGTGAGTGAAGTTATGCAAGAACTGACAGGGAAGCATTTCCACACCTCTGAGCAGCACAAAGAAATGACTGAAGCAAGGCGTGAACGAGATAGGAAGGACACAGAGAAGGTTCTCGCATTCTTCAAGGATTATGATCCATTTCAAGAATCAAATGAACTCAGGAATATTGCCAACGGTGTGACAGGACCAGCCTCGGCCAATCCTCATTTACTGTATGAGGTTGGTATGAACATTGTGCAGAAGATGGAAGGTAGCAATGCTTTTGACTTTTCATTTAGGAAGAAAGATCAAGTTGAGTCGTTGGGTGCAAAGGTTACAATCAGTGCTGAAAAAGTACCAATCGACCCACAGCTCCTTTTCCAGAGGCTCCTCATCTTTGCTAATAACAGGGACTTAGGTGTTGAAGAGGTCTTTGCGTATGAGTTGTCTAGCTACCTACTGCTCTGTTCGATAAGTGGGGGAGGCTCAGGGAAGCCAATAAACCACAGCTAGGAGATGAGATAGCTGCTGTTGTTCCCAAGTCGTCATTGGAATCATTTGAGGAAGAAAGGACTGTGACCCATGTTCTGGATGGTGGTTCCTTATTGCAAAGGATTCCATGGAAGAAGGGTGACACATTTGAGGACATTGCAAGCATGTACATGAAGCATGTTTCCAAAAACTTTCTCAACCCGGTGGTTGTATTCGACGGTTATAAATCAGGACCTACTACCAAGGACATGACACACAATCGACGATCAAAAGGAGTCTTTGGTCAAAAGGTGATGTTCACTCCAACCATGCCCCTTCGGTCAAAAAAGGAAAACTTCTTGTCAAACTCGGACAATAAGCAAAACTTCATTGACTTATTGTGTGAAACATTCAAGGCAAATGGAATTGACTGTGTCAATGCGCCAGCAGATGCAGATGTCATGATTGCGAAGAAGGGAATTGAGCATGCAAGGGATAACCGTGACATATGTGATAGGTGAGGACACAGACTTGTTGGTGCTGTTGTGTCATTATGCGGAACGAGGGATGAATGATTTGTACTTCAAGTCGAGCAAGGAAGGTGGGAAATGTTGGCATATTAACTCAGTAGCAGAAGCTCTCGGTGAAAGCATCTGTCGTGTCCTGCCAGTTGTCCATGCACTCTGTGGATGTGACACAACCTCACGACTGTATGGTATTGGTAAAGGGGCTGCCTTGAGGAAAGTGAGGGAAGACAACGGTTTCTTGAAATGTATAGAAGCATTCTGTTGCCAAAGTGGAAGTAAAGACGCGATTGGTTTATTTGTACGGGGGAAAAGGAAATGACACCCTTGACGGACTGCGAAAGACAAAGTTTTGCAACAAGGTGGCAAAAAGTTCAACTACCGTTGAAGTTCACAGCCTTCCCCCAACAACCGATGCAGCCAAATACCACTCGTTCCGAGTTTATTGTCAGGTCCAGGAATGGATGGGGAACTGTGTGGACCCCGAGAAATGGGGCTGGTGTCTGCGGAAGGGACAGCTTGAACCGAAGACGATGGATTCGCCAGTGGCTCCTGATTCACTACTGAAATTGGTCAGATGTCAGTGTAAGGGCAACTGTGACACTCAACGCTGTAGTTGCAAACGGAATGAGCTTGAATGTTCCAGTGCATGTGGTCAATGTAAAGGACTCTGTCAAAATAGCAACTTTGATGCAAGCACCGATGATCCAAGTGAATACGAACTCCTATCATGAATTACATAATTGGCTCTGAATGACGTCATACTACGTCATGTTTTTTTTTTTTTTTTTTTTTATAAAAAAGAGGGACAACAGGTCAAAAAAACCCATACAAGCACAAAGTGCCTGTGTCACCCCTTGTGAAAGAGACAGTTCAGCCTGTCTGTAAGGTTTTTCGGCTGTAAATTAACCACTTTCCAGGTGTCCAAAAGTTGGAGACTTTTTATATGTTCATCAGAGGGACCTAATAAACAAGTTAAAGCCAAAAACGTTGTTTGTAATACATTTATAGGGTCTAGGAGCAACCAGAAAAAAGTTATCTGTAAATTGAAGCTTTGGACGGCGGCCATCTTGAATTTATGCAAATTAACCACTTTCCCAGTGTCCATAAGTTGGAGACTTTTTATATGTTCATCAGAGGGACCTAATAAACAAGTTAAAGCCAAAAAACCTTCTATTGCAATTTGTTCTAGGTCCAGTTAAATGATTGCTAGATTTACTGGACTAATAGTCAACCACGTCCCAACCAAAGTATATATCGAACTTCACTGTTAAGTTACCAAGCAAAATGTGTTAGTAAGATTATGGCGATCAGCAATATATATATATATATATATATATATATATATATATATATATATATATATATATATATAATAAAATTAAGGTAATAGTGCTCAGATAACAAAGGGCAAATTTAGCTATATAAATTTTGTCACCGCTGTGTTCGACCGGGATTTTTTTTGTATCAAGGGAAAAACAAAGCCATTTTTCTGTTCTCCCCGGCCTGCACCACTACAGAAAGGAACGTCTCATTTGGGCTGACAACGGCATGACTGGGCGATGTGACCGAGTTTTACCACAAGGACGGAACTCCATCACTATTCTGTCATCTGTTCGGCCGGTTTATCACTCCATGTTTTCATCAATGTATAAACAAGTCCACCGGGATTTCAATATTTATTGATCATTTTGTTGTATTACATTTAATTCTAATGTTGTTCCTTTATAATTTTTGTCAACGGCTTAATCGCTCTCTTGTTGTTTAACCTTTTCAGAATATCCCTGCTTTTTCGATTATTTCATGGGTTTGTTTTTTCACATCTCATTATCTTCTCTCGCTACTTCCCAATTTCCCCTTATCTATGTTATCTCCTCCACAATATACCCTCCCTTCCCCTCATTAACTCCTTCACTTCTTCCCCTTACCCTTCCTTCGTTCCTTTCCCTCTCTCCGTCCTTCGTTCTTTTCCCTCTTTCCTTCCTGCATCCCTTTCCCTCTTTCCTTCCTTGATTCCTTTCCCCTTTCCCTTTCTTCACCCATTCCCTCCGTTATTCCTCCCCTCTTCCCCTCCCTCATTCCTTTCTCCACCCCTTCTCTCCTTCATTCCTCCTTTCTTCCCCTCTCTTTATTCCTTCCCTTTCCTTTCTTCGCCCTTCTTCTTCCGTCCCTTTCCCCCTGTCCTTCCTTCACCCCTTCCCTCCTTCATTCCTCCTCTCTTCCCCTCCCCTCATTCCTTTTCCCCTGCCCTCCCTTCATTCCTCCTGTCTTCCCCTCCCTTCATTCATCCCTCCCCCTTCCCTCCTTTCTCCCCTCTCCCCCTCCCTCACCGATCCTCTCCCCCAGCATTATTCCACACGCCTCACGGAACGAATCGCGGAAAAACGAATGCGCTGCTTCTTTGCCGGAACTCCCCACCCCCGCTTGATGAAGGTCAGCGGGAGCCATTGCCGGGACTGGATAGGGACTAGGTATAACAGAAAAAACGGAGGATAGTGGTGGTGGTTAGTGATGTCGTCATAAGTCAACATATTTATACAACTAAATAAATATGTTGGCTCTGTCTTGAGTCTGCCACCCCCAGACAAAAAAAAATAAAAAAAAATAGGAACAACAAATGGGGAATGGGCCTGAGTAAATCATACATACATACAAATTAATCTGTCCCGAAACCAGAAAGAAAGAGGTCAGTGCAAATATATAGCTCTAAAGCCTTAGAGTTTTATTTCAAAGGTAAACAAAACAATAATGTAAATTGGTGTACACGTTTAATGACTTATGGTTTATTGGGAGATCACCCTTTACAAATTCCATCGACAGAAGCTGGACGGGAATTCGTGCCGATTGAATGGACCTTTTTTGCTAGTTATCGAGGCTTAATTAGGAGAGAGAGAGAGAGTGTGTGTGTTTGTGAGTGTGTGTGTGTGTGTGTGTGTGTGTGTGTGTGTGTGTGTGTGTATGTGACAGAGAGAGAGAGAGAGAGAGAGCGAGAGCGAGAGCGAGAGCGAGAGCGAGAGCGAGAGCGAGAGACAGTAACAGTAACAGAGACCGCCCACCCCCCTAATAATTACAGTTAGGGTACAGTTGACCGTGATTAGTTTTTTGCACACCTTTGCTTGATTACCTACAGCACGTGCGGTGGGGCCTTGATATATGTGCAAGCGTCCTCTGTCTTAGGCTTTCTTATATAATACCTTTTGTTCATTTATTTCTCTCTTTCTCTCGCTCTCGCTCTCTCTCTCTCTCTCTCTCTCTCTCTCTCTCTCTCTCTCTCTCTCTCTCTCTCTCTCTCTCTCTTCTCTGTGTTAGTGTTTATATTTCTTTTTGTATCTCGATCAAACATTTGTATATGTACAGTATACCAATATGCATGCTCACTGATGTGTATATTCGTAAATACATGTATGCATTCATTCGTTCGACAAAATAGGTCTGTATATAAATAAGTGTGAAAAGAGTGCATTTAGTAGTAAACATGGTATCTGTATTTATTTTTACCTGCGATATATTAGCTTGTCTTTTAGCTACTGAATCATACGACTGTCGTCATTTGCTAATATACATATTTGTTTGATTACGTTTCTATGTGGGGGCGAGAATGACGTGAAAGGACTTGCCAACCAAGATCCATACTGATAAATAATCAAATCACTCCTCCATCTGTTTTTATGGTTCCTATTTTATGCCGAAAACATCTACACAAATTCTTCAAACATATGCACTTATACTTCTTCATGAAGATCTGTCACTGCGGATGATAATAAATATGATTGCGTCAGATTCAAAAGTGTCGACAACACCTATTCTGGTTTTAGATTGTTTGCAGTGGTTAACTCGAACATACTGCCTTGTGATTCCTATGTGGTATGTAGGATTTATAGAGATGAAGAGAGATTGAGGATTTTGCTTGTTTGTTGCCATTTTGGAGCAGAGTATATTTGTTTGCCCCCACGAAGGCAGTTAAAGAATGGTGGACACTGCCTACGATTTATTATGCAACTTCGAATCCTGCATATCAAACTAAGAAATGCCCACCCAGATCCCCACCAAGCTAAGTTTGTAAATTCTTCGATAGAGATATGTCCCAGTCGAAATCCGATTTATTGTAATTTACAGGCTCGCTATCGCTTGCCCAGAAAATAATCGACACCTGAATGGGGTGAAGCGTCTTATTGCCGCCAAACCAATGAGGTGAAACGTTTGAAATTCTCCAAATTAATGGAGCGAAACGGGAGATCCACAAAGACATCCCTCGAACCAGATAGGGTTAAACGTAATATTGTTAAATTAGGTTCCAGATAAAGCTCAATGTTAACTGATCATGCAAACAAGTTTAGGAGCACATTGTTCTCCAATTATATTCGTAAATCGAGATTGTTTCCCCTCCTCTGAAGAGTGGCTACACCCTTAGTAATGTTGTTGTGTACTTTCTTCAGAGCAACATAGATTCTTGCTTAAACCCTGGAACATGTGTTGTTATTTCTATGATAGACAATACTAGCTTTCATCAGCAAATTATGAGGTTAAGCGTATTATATAGTCATATAAATATATGAGTATACCTTCCACATTGCAACTTTTGTGTTGCTTTATCAAAATAGGAAGGTGTTGCACCATCCCCCGAGATACACTTGTTGCTTCGGCCACAAGGTCAGTAGTATGATGCTTTGTATGTCTGAGATTGTCCAAGTGTTCACCATGATGGCCTTTGAGGGAATTTAGACCTAACTTGAAGTATAAAGTTGTTTGCTAATCTTAATTTTACTTTTATAGTTGGGTATAAATGTTAATGCTTACTATAACAAAGTTGAAGGCTGATCCTATCCAGAGTTAGGTTCGGCATCCTCTACCCAACCTTAGCTGTCTCTGTCTGTCTCTATTACTGTCCTACTTTTCCTTCTGGGGGCAGAAAAAGCTAGGAATACCCTTCCCCTTGTAAAATTATCCTACTCGACGAGACAGTAAAAGGGGCTAGGGAACGCGAAAGTGGTCCCGGACCCTATGAATTGGAACTTTACAGGTTTCTGTTCGGGCTGTCTCCATTCTGCCACCCCCAGCAATGGGGTATGTGCCTGAGTATATACATACAGTACATGCATACATAACAAGGGTGCGTAGAGTTGATACTTGTCCAGCCTCAGCCAAGTAAAGTGAATATAGACCTCACCCCTCAACATCATCCCCACCCCGAGAGACGCAGCCATTTATGTCATCATTATTATGTCCACTCAGAGGCCAAGTGTGGTGTGGTGTTTAGAGGGCACGTCACAAAACAGAGGCTGGACAACTGCCAATATTACGTGTATGTATTATCATAAACTGCAGGTATCCGCACGCCAGTATATTCATTTGAGCTCAGTTTGTGGGGGACCGCCAATATGCTGATCTTGAAAGTAAGATGTCCTACAGTGGAATTATAGTTAGCAATAGTTTATAATACGTTGAAGCTAACTTAGGTCTCCAACTCAGACACCTCTAGAATTCAATATTGGTATTTTCTCCAGGCAGCCAGAAGCTTTATTGACCTATTTCTCTACCACCGAATGCCCAAGATGGCTTCATGGTATAAAGTTATCCTATCTCTGTGCTCTAAGGAGCCTATGCTTGGCTCATGAAGAAGCTAAACCACCCGCGGCAGTAGAGTCGAAAATCCTGGCTCCCGCGTGTGATGGTCGACCCTAGTGGGATCCTATGGATACCCCACTTGTCCCCATGGCTTACGTGACATTGTATAGCATATTTTCTTCAACAATGTCGCCTTAAAACTATGCGGCCATTGTCATTCAGGGAGGTTACTTGTCCTGTTGACTGGCAAGGGGCTGTTTGTATGTTGTTAACCCTTTCAGTACCGGTGGCGTCCTTTTAAAACTTGATTCTGGTTACTATTAGCTGATTGTATTCAGTTTATAAAGAGCCTACAGCAAATAACAGGCTTCCTTATCACACTCAACCCTATTTACTACCATAGATCCTTCTTAAACTGCACAGAATCGTCTAAATATAGCTAGAATAAAATAGCTATATAGAAGGGCTTAACACTATGCGGCCATTGTCATTCAGGGAGGTTACTTGTCCTGTTGACTGGCAAGGAGCTGTTTGTATGTTGTTAACCCTTTCTGTACCAGCGACGACTGTTGTATTTTATTATAGCTATCTTGTGACGATTTTATGCAGCTTGGGAAGGATCTGTGGTAGTTAAAAGGGTTGATTGAGATAGTTCCAAGTCTTATAATGGCTAGAGATCGTACCTAAACGGAATATAATCGATGAGTAGTAGCCATAATAAGATAATATGGATGTCGGCGGTACAGAAGGGGTTAAGGTTCGTATTGTGTAGGATCGAAAGGTTGCCGACTCTTCTCCTCAGGAACTCTGACTGCAAAAATTAAACTTTAATTGTAACAAAGATGGTACACATAAAAAGTGTTTTAAGCGGGGATGGTTCACTTTACGATTTTTGTTTTATGTTTTTTTGTTTTCATTAACTGTCTAGCTTCCTCCCTAAGTTCTACAAAAGTACAAGAATAACTTTTTCATTCACTCTCCCCGTGTAATGTTTCCAAGAGGGCAAATGGTAGGCTGATGCGTCCTTGGGGTCTAGTTTATGCTGAGGCCCCTTGCTAAATGTGACGGAACTAAGGTTTTTTGTAATGTTGTATCAATATTATAAATCATACGCTCTTTCATCCTAGTTCTTTGGAATGGTATATCAATATTATAAATCATATGTTCTTCTTTCGTCCCATTTTCTTTTATTCTGACAATTTGTCGCTTTTCAGTTATTTTTAGCAAGAGTATGGTTCGATTTTATTTCTGCTAAAAAGTTATATGTATATATTAGTACTGGTGGTGGCTATAGTAGTACTGGTGTTGTCTATATTAATACTGATGGTGTCTATAGTAGTACTGGTGGTGGCTATGGTGGGGCTAGCGATGACTATGGTGTTGGTAATGATAGTACTGGTGATATTACGGGTGGTACTGGTGATAGTAATGATGGTATTACTGATGGTGTTTATAGTAGTCTTGGTGGTGGCTATGGTGGGGGCTGGCGAGGTATAGAAGAATCACGTCGTGCGGTAGGGGAGGGGAAGGTGAAGGTGGAAGGTATACGACCCTGACTTGTGACCCCTTCCATGACCCCCACTGACCCCCTCTGTCTGACCCCCACCACCACCACCAATAGTACCTGCTAACCCCTGCCTACTACCCCTACAATCTCTGCCTAACCCTGCCTACTACCCCTACAATCTCTGCCTATACACACTGCCGTACCCCTGTATTAAGGCCTCTATAGCCTCTCTGACCACCTCCCCCCCCCCAATACTAGTCCCTGCCTACTACCCCTACAATTTCCACCACTATTCCCGACATTATACCTCTAACTAACTTTAGATATATTATCTTTTCTTTATCTCGATTCACTCTTCTATAACCTTCCTTCCTTAACAATTATTTCTAACATAGTCATTGCCTCCTAGTTCTTCATCTGCATGTCCCGTCCTCCCCCCCCCCCCGCCCTTCACCACTACTAGTCCTTGCCTACTATTTCTTCAGCCCCTAACCTACCCCTGCCTACTATCTATTCCTCGCCTAAGCCTACCTCCTAAACTAACAACCTCTGCTTAACTTATTCCTAACTTCTGCTTTACACTCACTATCACCACGAGTCCCTGCCTAATACCTCTGCAGCCCCTAACTTACCCCTGCCTCCTTTAGTAAAAACCCTTGCCTTACCTCACCTCTGTCTGACTTGATCTAATAATTCCCTGCTTTCTATCTCTGCAATCTCTGCCTGATCCCTGCCGCTTAATGCTACAATTTCTGCATTCTTTCTCCTGCCTAATATTGACCTTTGTAACCCCTGCCTTACTTCAACCTGAAACCATCTGTCCCTGCCACCCCCTTGCCTCATACTTATATAACTTCGGCCTCACTCCTACCTTTACTACACAAGTCATACCCTGTTTCCCTCACCCACTAAACCCAGTATAACTCTTGTCACCCAAGTATGAAAAATGTGTCTGATCCCTGTCTAATCACTGTTTCTTACATCTAAAATATATGCTTGAATCCTACCGTGTTAAGCTAGAACCCATGCCAACCTCACCAACACTCCTAGCCTCCTTGTCATTTAACTATGCAACCTCTGCCTCTCTCGCCACCAAACCCATTCATCCCTACTTTTTACCAGACTCTCCCCTCTTCCTCTTGGTCAGTCGTTACCTCATATAAGTTTCTTAAATCAACACCTCCTTGCCTTCTAACACTTGTCTTCTTCTCCATCAAACCCTGCCTAACCATTACCAACTAGTTTCTACCAGATCCTTCCCTCTTCCTCTTGGTCAGTCCCTATCTCACCTATGACTCCTAAATCAACACCTCCTGCCTTCTAACACTTGCCTCCCTCACCATCAAGCCCTGCCTATCCATTACCCCCTACTTTCTACCAGATCCTCACCTCTTCCTCTTGGTCAGTCCCTACCTCATCTAAGTTTCCTAAATCAACCCCCCCCCCCCCTGCCTTCCTCTCTACTGAACTATAACTTGTCTCTTTCCTCTGCAACTTATACGTTAACTTCGCTGTCGCCAACTCCTTCAATAAAGTCAGTGTCACGAGCGCTTCTTCCGGCAATTTTCGATGAGCATTATTTGTTCTCGTAATATTTTGAGGCTCTTTCACGTTGGCATCGGAAACTAGACTGAAGGTAGATTATGATAGGTGGCTGATAGATATTTGTTTTAAATTAAATATAAAATATAATATTTTAATATTTTAATATAACCTTGATATCAAAACAAAAACTTGATATCAATTCTGCATATCATCAAATCTTTCCTGATCCCATCGTCGCCATTTTGTTCCTGTTTCGCATATTCTCAACCTCTGTCTTGCCAAATTTATTCCCTCTCGTGATTCCACCTATATCTTCCACCCTCTTCTTGATTCCTATTTCCAAACCACCAAAAAATAATATATTTTCATCAACACAGCAATATTCCCTCTATTGAATACAATCAGGACTATGACACAAAAGAAGTAATTATTGTGAAACGTAAAATAGCTAGCAGTTTAACCCGTTCAGTACCAGTTCTGTCCTTTTAATTTTATACTGGTTAATAATAGACGATTTTATTCAGTCCAGCAATTTACAGGCTTCGAAATATCTTAATTAACCCATTTTTGCTACCACATATCATTCTTAAACTCCACAAAATTGACTATATATAGCTAAAATAAATATGAAAAGACGTCACTGCTATAAAAAGGGGTTAATAAAGGTGTCTGTTTAGGAATATTTATGACTGGCAAGTAGCTACATGAATAAACAAAAAAAATCTAATTGTGCAGTCCTCGTAAAAAATAAAAATAAGTGTGCAGTCCTCGTAAAATTATGACGTCACCCAATTTTATGACTTGCAAAAGGGAATCGCATTTATGACTCTAAATTCACACACCTCATTTTTATTTTTGTTGACAAGCAATAAAAGTCCCTAGGTGCAGATTATGAAGGTCGCGGCTTAGTTACTTTAGTCATTACTTTAACATCAAATAGAGTTGGGTAGATCCGCCCCTGGTGTTGCTGTCTGGTGTGTGCGTGTGCGTGTGTGTGTGTGTGTGTGTGTGTGTGTGTGTGTGTGTGTGTGTGTGCAACTACAGTATATTTGCATATTTATGTATGTTCGTGCGTTTGTGTGAGTATAATATTTACATTAATATGGACATTTAGGTTTATGTTTGTTTCTCTGTGTGAATTTGTGTTCAGATGATATATTTATATGATATGATATATATATATATATATATATATATATATATATATATATATATATATATTGTCTTTGTTTCTATATGTATCTGTGTTTCTATAAATTATGCTATCGTATGTGCGTTCGTGTGTAGTGATCTGTGTGAGGTCGACTTGAGAGAACATCTCTTTGTGAGGTGATGACAACGCCCAACACTCGGCTTAAATGTTGTCTGACTGATCACAACAAGATAGCAAATTATAGATCAAAGTCCCCGGGAGAGAGGCCGCGAAACATAGGGCTCGTGATTCTCTTTGTTTCACTCGAGTTAT
Source organism: Paralithodes platypus (assembly GCA_032716605.1). Lineage (NCBI taxonomy): Eukaryota > Metazoa > Arthropoda > Malacostraca > Decapoda > Lithodidae > Paralithodes > Paralithodes platypus. The sequence continues at coordinate 62,513,424 of CM064482.1, forward strand.
TAGAATCATTCATCATGTCGGGGATCAGAGACACAAAGATGCAACAGGCCTGGTAGATGTAACTAGAGAGGCTTTATTTGCCATGCTCCACTGTCTTAATTAAGGGGGGATGGGCGCATTTATTTGCATATATATTTATCTTTTTACTATTTGTTTAGTTTCCTCCCCTAGACCTCCATCAAGCTTAAATCAATAAGCAAGATATAAAAAAACACACCTCAAGAACTCCTTTCAAGAAATATTTGTAAATTTTTCGACAGAAAAATATCCCGACCGAAGGCCGATTTCTCTTAAATTAAAGGCTTGCTATCGCTCGCCAGGAAAACAGTCGACACCTATATTGTACAAAATGTCATACCATTGACAAAGAAATGCGGTGAAAGGTCTTAAAATCGCCAAACTAATATGATAAACATGAGGGAGAAGGGGATCCAGAAAAGTGACTACCTCCCCCTTAACACTTGTTTTGGCTCTTGTTTAGTACAAGTGGACCGATTGTGCGATACGGAAAAATACTTTTTTCGGAATTATTACCTATGATTCGTATTATAAATATTGGACTATTTTTATGAAATATGACTATGCATTCCGTGTTCTTCTTGCTATCGGCATATAATGGTGTTCAGTTTAAAAATAATATTTCGTTATCTTGAGAGTAAGTAGACTTGCAAAAAATAATGATATATTATTAACGAGTTATACGGTAAGTGTATGATAATATTCACAATATTTGTCCTTTATTTACATTAAAAACACATTTCTTTACGTGTGTAGATTATTTCGCCTTAACGTGCTTTGGTTTAATTGATCACCCCTTATATGAATTAACCCAGAACAACATTGCAGAACACATGTGGTAAATCATAGCTTAATGATTTATAAAGGAGAAGTGCGGACACTTTGTGCTCGTTTCATAATTAGTTGTGAATAATTTGCAAGTAAATATTTTTTGTTTGAATTTTGTTTAACCAATTCGGACGATATTAACATTTACACATCTTTTGCGAATATCTAAAACACTTATTTCAACTTTTAATTTATAGCTTAACCCCTTCAGTACCGCCGACGTCTTTTTAATTTTATTCTTGTTTTATTTAGACGATTTTGTGCATTTTAAGAAGGATGTGTGTTTGTAAAAAGGGTCAAGTGAGATAATTCAAAGCCTGTTGATTGCTGGAGGCCCTTTATAAACTGAATGCAATCGTGTAATAATCGTGTAACAATAGCCAGAATGTAGTTAAAAGGGCGGCACCGGTACAGAATGGATTAAGCACCCAAAAAATTATATTCTCGTGAAAAGTTGTCCAATTGCCACGTTACAAATCATCCCCAAGTGTCAAGGCTTAGCACCGTGACATTCTCTTATGCTAAACACTTAATTGTTAGCGATGCTGGATGTCTTCATATTTCGCGACTACTTTGAACTGGGCGGTCATAATAAATTTCGGCTGGTTTGAGGTAGATGAGGCGTTACGAGCGCTGGCAACACTAGACGATATAATTAAGTAGTCAAATTGGCGAGAAGCTTGGGGAGAATGGGGTAGACAGAACAATACATTTTTAATATACAAGAAGTTTATATTTTCCTCTCCATATCATTTGACTCATATTTGTTAATGTATTACTAACTGGCGACCGACCGAGCACTGTGGTAATCATTATTAAGGGCACATTTCCACTTGAGGGACTTTTTGCTGAACCGCTTTCTCCCTCATGTTTAGCCCCGTTGCTTCTTTATAATCTAAGACGTTCGCCCCCATTACTTTGGCGATTTTATGAATTTTCGCCCAATTCTGTCAATTTTAAGAACTTTCGTGCCGATTTTTTCCTGGCGAGCGATAGCGAGCCTGTAATTTAAGGGGAACCGGCCTTCGGCCGGGACATTTCTCTACCGAAAAATGTACAAATTTATCTTGAAAGGGGATCTAGGGGGAGTAATTTTAAGCTTGATGGAAGTCTAGGGAATCAACTAAAAACCTCCCCTTAATGCTAACGATAGACTCGTAATATCATGAATATGCGTTACTTTATCTGCATTCTCAACACATTTACGACTTCATAATATCCACATGGGCGTCGCATCATAGACTATATACATACATACATACATATATACATACATACATAGAGAGAGAAAGAAAAGGAGAAAGAGAGTGAGAGTGTGAATGTAAGAGAGAAAGAAGGAGTCCCTAATCCTTCCCTACACACTATATATATATATATATATATATACTTTATCCAAAAAAATGACTGCGCAAATATAGGTACACTCAATAAATCAAGAAGTAACTAACGGCCATATCTCTCCTCCGCTTTGCTAACACGAGACAGTGTTGTACGGACCGACTGACTCAATTATGTTTACGACAATAAAACCCGTCCACCTATAGACCACAATACCGCCAAAGAGAGAGACTGACTGCGGTTTCCTTTCTATTATCAAACACGGCCCGAGAGAGAGAGGAGAGCTGGGGTGATTGAGAAGGTTGTAGTTTGATGTATTTGTAGTTTATGACATTATATTGAATTTGTTATCTTTAAGGGGAGATATTTATTGATGTATTTATTTACTGTATGCTATGCTTAGTTTGCGCCCTAGACCTCAATTTTTTTTTTTTTTTTTTTGTAATAAACCCTTGGAGATAAATTTGTGCATATGAAATCCAAATGGAAAGAATCTCGGCAGCAATAATATGATGACGGCTATAGTATTTCCAACGTTAGTGCATTTGATGATACGTGGCAAACTACAGGCATAGTGAGGACTTATAATACTCCCATCACTTAACCCCTTGAGGATTATGACGTATTTTATCAGTTTCTGTTTGCTGTCACTAGATGATTTTTTTTATATTTTAGAAGCCTCTTTAGGAATCAGAAGGGGTAATAACTATCTCAATCATCCCTCTGACTCACACAATACCTTCCTTTAGCTGAATAAAATCGTCTGCTAATACCCTAAATAAATTGTCAAACTGCGTCGTTATCATCATCAAGGGGTCAGCGGTCTGGTTAAACTAATTGAGGAAAACAAAAATCATCAAGGGGTGAATGCACAACTCTCGGCAACGTCAAGGTTAGCAACATGGCGGCCGGTGCAGGAAAGTTGGCCCTATCCCCCCTTGAGTATAACCCGCGGCGGCCACCCAACCCCGTCATTACCCTGGGCTAAACACACACCGCCCCCTTGTTCCGCGGCCGAGGACTGGGATTGGCGGTGTGTGTTGCGACAGCCCGCGACACACACACACACGGGTTTATTGACAGGGTTATTAAGGGGCCCAAGTTGTTTTATTTGTTCTCCCTCTCTTCCTGGGTTGTATCCATTCGGCTCCATTCAGCTTACTGTTTTAAGACGTTTATCCCCATTCAGGTGTCAATGTTTTCCTCGCGAGCGGTAGCGAGCCAGCATATTTAAATAATATGATTTTGACAGCAGGCTAAATTTTTACATTTTTCAATAGAAAAATGTATATGGCGAAGCCGGATTTCTCCATACAGTGCTGGCTCGCTATCGCTCGCCAGCTGGACACCTGGATGGGGATAAACGTCTTAAAACAGGAGGCTGAATGGGGCCAAATGGATACAAGCCAGAGAAAGAGAGAAAAGGAGAGAGAACATTCCAGATCACCCCCCTTAAGGGTACATCACACAGTCAGGAGTGCGAGCTAGAGTCACTAGGAGTAGGGGACAATTCGGACTCGCAGGCCTATTCGCGGTGAAAATCAATGACTCCTAGTGACTTTAGCGACTCCTAGCGACTTCTGTTAGACTCCCACTCGCTCGCGGTGAAAATCGATGACTCCTAGTAATTCTAGCGACTCCTAGTGACTCCTGTTAGACTCCCACTAGCTCGCACTCCTGACTGTGTGATGTACCCTTTAACAGGGATTCACACGGTCGCTTTATCTGACAAATTCTGAAAGATATATTTATCCTGTAAATATAAGACCTCCGAAAAAAAAAATAGCCGTAAAAAGCATCTGTGTGAATCCGTTTTGCGAGTCGGTTTTATTTGAGCTGATGGTAGATTAAATCCCTTAGCAACTGATTTATCGATAATTAATGGAGAAATATGAATCTTCTATGTCTCTGTGTCGTATTAATGCCAAGTTTTCATAACTAACAACATATTTCGCTATAAGCCTTGTAAATAGCCGAGTAAATAAGAAGGGGACGTGTCAATTTACCCTCAGCTGAAAAAAAGTAAATATAAAACGGACTATATTTGGGTGACATGACTTGCTGGAAACACACCAATCCTTTCAGTACACTAAGACGCATTCCTTCACTTCATTCTGGCTTGTAGGAGACGATTTTATCAAGTTTAGGAAGGAATTGTTTGAGTCCGAGGGGTCATGGATAGATATTCACCGCTTGATCTCTAGAGGGCCTCCCAAAGCTGAGTAAAATCGTCATATGTTAGCCCGAATGAAGTGGAAAATACGGCATCAAATACTGAATGGGTTAATAGAAATAACAGTTTCTAATAATTATAACCTGTATGCTATTTAATCGAGTCTTCCTTCTTATATTCAAATTAACTGATAAAGATTAATATTATGCTCCGGTTCATTTGCCTTTCAATAGTGTACCTCATATAACAGATCATACTCAACGTACAACCGCCGACAAAGATAACTGGTACAGAGCTACTTTTGATTCTGCTGAGTTAGTTATATATTACTGTATATTATTAAATAATTCTCTGACAGCTCTTATCTGGGCAGGATTGTCATTTTCTGTAGCTGTCTTGAATACACGCACACACTAATTTAAGGGGAGGTTTCTAGTTTGTTTCCTACTTCTCCAGCAATCTTAAAATTTCACCCCCTTGACCCCCTTTCAAGATAAATTTGTACATTTTTCGGTAGAAAAATTTCCCGGCCGAAGGCCGATTATCTTAAATTACAGGCTCGCTATCGCTCGCCAGGATAAAATCGACACCTAAATGGCACGTAAGGTCTTAAAATTGACAGAATGGGGCGGAAATTCTTAAAAATATCCAAACTAATGGGGCAAACGTCTTAAACTCTCAGAAGCAATGGGGCTAGACATGAGGGAGAAAGGGGTCAAGAAAAAAGTCCCTCAAGTGGAAATCTCCCCTTAAGAAATCATTATTCTCAAAAGGAAAATCACCGGTCTTATATCGAGTCTGCTCACCACTGGGAGATTTTCGCCGAGACATGTTCAGAATAAGTAACACCCCGTTCTTAACATTAATCATCAATTAAAAACCCCAATGTACTTGAATAAACCAATGAAAGCATATGGTCCTCCCTGGATTCGAACTCGGGACACCCCACACCCAGAACATAAATACCTAAACAGAATACCAGAAATTTAATATTCCGAGACCATTCACCTGTGTCCGAAGTCGTCCTCAGCTGTCTAATCGGAACCAAACTGGTTCCGAATTAAGTGGAAATAAGAACCTTAATTAAGGGGAGACTGGCCGTTTGTTTGGTCTATTAATTCATTTATTTTTTAATAGTTTCCTCCCTAGACCTCCATCTAGCTTAGAAAAACACCCCCCTAGACCCCCCTTCAAGATAAATTTTAAATTTTTCGGTAGACAAATTTCCCGGCCAAAGGCCGGTTCCTCTTAAAATTGCAGGCTCGCTATCGCTCGCCAGGAAATAATCGACACCTAAATGGCTCGAAAGGTCTTAAAATTGACAACGAAAAAGGGTGAAAGGTGTTAAAATCGCCAAACTAATGGGCCGAACGTCTCAAAACTAGTGGGGCTAAACATGAGGGAGAAGGTGATCCAGAAAAAGCGAGTACTAACCCCTTAAGATAGGAATTATAGCACACATGTTGCGATAGCTTGGTGCTTCGATAGATCCTACCCCAATAGTTTCCGTCTACGCTCGAATTGTTTTACCCTTGCAAAGTTAAATTACGGGCTCGCTATCGATCGACAGGAATAAAATCTACACCTAAACGGCACGAAAGGTCTTGAAATTGACAACGAAATGGATCAGGTTTTGTTTACCCCTTGAGGGATCATTACGCGTTTTGACAGTTTATGTTGGCTATCATTAGACGATTTTATAAAGCTTAGGAACTCTCTGTGGGACTGAAAAGGGTAAGGACTGTCTCAATTAACCCTCTGACTTCCATATACCCTTCCTAATCTTTGTAAAATTGTCTCTTGATAGCCTTGATAGACAGAATCAAATCGCCAAAGCGTGTCATAATCCTCAAGGGGTTAAGTTAAGATTAAGCTAAGTTGGATGTGATGCCGGTGAATCAACTCTGAATGAAGACGAAAACAATACTTAACTTAACCCTTTCAGTACCGGTGCCGCCATTTTCACTTGATTTTGGCGGCTATTAGAGTATTCTATTCAGTTTCCAGCCTCCATTAATTAACAGGCTTCGAATGATCTCACTTAACCCTTTTTATTACCGCAGATCCTTCTTAAGGGGAGATGTCGACTTGAGGGATTTTTTTCTTGACCCCTTTCTCCCTCATGTTTAGCCCCATTGCTTTTGATATTATAAAACGTTTTCCCCATTAGTTTAGCGATTTTAAGAACTTTCACCCCATATTAAGACCTTTCGTGCAATTCAGGTGTCGATTTTATCCTGGCGAGCGATAGCGAGCCTGTAATTTAAGAGGAATCGGCCTTCGGCCGGGACATTTTTCTACCGAAAAATGTACAAATTTATCTTGAAAGGGACTCAAGGGGGTGTAATTTTAAACTTGATGGAGGTCTAGGGAACAAACTAAATACCTCCCCTTAAGCTGCACAAAGTCGTTTAAATATAGCTAGAATAAAATTAAAGGGCGTAGCCGGTACAGAAGGGGTTAAGCATGTAACTGTAAATACGTTTGGACTATAATGAATTTCATAATAATTATAACAGGATCAGTCACACGTCTTTTTTGATTTGCCTATGTTAGCATATTATAGTTTTGATTGACAACTGCAGCATCAATATCACGTACGTTATTGTAGTCTTTGTTTACAAATATTATCACACCACTGTATTGTAGTGGAAAGGTAGTTGCCGCCGACATTCTCTAAATAAATATTTTTTTAGGAAATCGTAAAAATGGCAAAAACCAACAAATCGACTTTTTGTTCATCAAAAATACCCACAATAATGAAGTACGTATTTGTATAGCGTTTTAGTTAATCAGGGCTACAAATAGCTGCTATAACTTAAATGTATGTAATTAGCATTATGGGTGCTCTTCAGGTCGTCATTAATAACACAAAATGTCACGTCTATCCACTCTTAGACCAACTGTCTTGAAATTCTAAGGTAACGTTATTATATCTGACTAACTGCAGCATTAGTGCTTCTAGTTTAAACAACGACCCTGTCCATGTCTCTGTAATACTCCTTGATGCACAATAAACTCCCCAAAACATTAGTGTTGTAAAAAAAAAAAAAAAAAAAAAAAAAAAAAAAAAAAAAAAGAGAGAGAGAAAATATATATATATATAAATAAACATATAAACAAATAAATTATACTTCCCAATAGTGTCTCAAACAAATATAAATAAGTAAATAAACGAAACTCCTTTACTCCCCCATGAAATATAAAATGAAAAAGAACAACACTATCAATAAATAAAATAAACTCCTTCACTTCGGCATGAATTGTGAATGAGGTGTCGGGTGCAAGTTTTTCTGTTATTGGTATTTGCGGGAGGAGAGGACTATCATTTGCCGTGCGTAATAGCTTTTGGACGCTAGATGATTACCCGATGTGACGGAGATTACACGGGTAGATCCAGTCTATATCCGCGGTGAGTTCATACTTATAGCTGGCCAAGGGTTATTTTATTTTATTATTTGAACTTGGAATCATGTCCATTGACCTTATATTATTGCCTTTGAAGTTCTATTATTTATTTGAACGTATATTATTTTCTTTGAACTTATATATTTGAACTTTTATTATTGCCTTTGAAGTTCTATTATTGATTTGAAGTTCTATTATTGATTTGAACTTACGTTATTGCCTTTGAAGTTCTATTATTGATTTGAACTTATATTATTGTCTTTGAAGTTCTATTATTTATTTGAACTTACATTATTGTCTTTGAAGTTCTATTATTGATTTGAACTTACATTATTGTCTTTGAAGTTCTATTATTGATTTGAACTTACATTATTGTCTTTGAAGTTTTATTATTGATTTGAACTTACATTATTGTCTTTGAAGTTCTATTATTTATTTGAACTTACATTATTGTCTTTGAAGTTCTATTATTTATTTGAACTTACATTATTGTCTTTGAAGTTCTATTATTTATTTGAACTTACATTATTGTCTTTGAAGTTCTATTATTTATTTGAATGTATTTTCTTTTCTTTGAACTTATATTATTTTCTTTGAACTCATATTATTTACATTTACTTATAATATTTTCTTATTTCTTTCATGATTTATTTCTTTATGTATGATTTGTATTTACTTATATCAGTTACATTTTTGTATGTGTATATATATATTTCCAAGCTGTATTATTTAGCAATAAGCGACTGAACATTAAAAGTACACTCGTCATTCAAATATTGGCGATGGAAGTAGATGAAAGATAAAATGATGGAGAGCGTTAAGGTGCAATGAAAGAGTAAACATGTATTAATTATTGATATAACTAGACAAGGGGAATAGGGTATTTAATTTATCAGGATATGACTGAATAAGATACGAACAATCGAACATATTATATCAATGCAGGGATTAAAAAGAATGAAGATCACACCTGATGCGGTAGATCCCATTTACACCCAATATTATTATTCCATAGGGCGTTAATGATGTAACTTAAACTCATATAAATAACTTTCTTGTAAAATAATAATTTCAACAATAATCAAGCCAGCTGGCTTGTCTAGTGGACAGCGTCTTGACTTCGTGGCGCTCGGGCGTGAAGGCTTTTCCACTAACCTTGGTTGGTTATTGTCTCCCTTGATAGGGTGATGGTCTCTGTTAGCTATTAAAGCGCTATTGAATCTGGAATGAGAGAAATAGCGCTTAATAAGAGGCCTATGATTAGATACTCTCCCGTAAATTACATGAAACTATTTTTTTTGGTTGCTACATTAATATATCCCTAGCCCTACATGGGATGGACTAACTAAGCGTTGTGTGAAGTGTGTGGCCGGCTGGTGCATATGTGCGGCCCCTGAGGCAAGGTCGAAGGTCAGGCCAACAGCTGGGCCCCAGGGTAGGCCGGCTGCTGCTGTGGACTGCTGCCGGCGATGATAGATCCTGCATCAACAACAACACTACATGGACATAACATGAACACTACATGGCCATAACAACAACACTATTACATGGACATAACAACAACACTACATGGTTATAATACCAACTCTGCTACATGGGCATAACACCACCACCACCGACAACAACACTACATGGCCATAACAACAAAACTACACGGCCATAACAACAACACTACACGGCCATAACAACAACACTACACGGCCATAACAACAACACTACACGGCCATAACAACAACACTACACGGCCATAACAAAAAGACTACTACATGGTCATAATAACACTACTACACGGCCATAACACCAACACTACATGGCCGTAACACCAACACTACATGGCCATAACACCAACACTACATGGCCATAACACCAACAAGGGCTTCACCGTGTTTCTGCCCACAGCTACTCTCTCACCACAGATATTTTGGCCCACAGAAACATCGGCCATAGCCCCTTTGCACTTACAGTACTCCGAGTAGAAAGAAGGTACAGTCATTCATAAAAATTCGAGGAACCCTTTATGTATTTCGTAATGCAATTATTACCACCTGGATTGATTTTTGGGTGGAACTTGCTTTTCAATATGTAGTATATACTATTTTGTAGAGGATTTATAGAAAAATATGTTCATTTATTCGTTACCACAGAGATATACTTCCATAAATAGTAATAGGCGAGGTCCACGATTTGTTAGGAGTGACTGTACAAAGGCGTACAGAGGAAAACAAGCAACAACCTATTTATTGATCCTTACGAGGCTGCTTCTTGGACCTGAACTACCTAACCTACAGTATGTGGACAAAAAGGTAGCACAGTACAACATTGTGCTAATAATTTGTAAAAACAGTTTATCGGGGGGGGGGGGGTTATTAGCGAGATATTTATCTAGGCGAATTTTGACTGTTTGAAGGTGGGGAGGGACACGTGTACTTGAATGTTTGAAACGCCTAAATTAACGTTGGCAGGAGACCGCTGGATTATATTTATTTATTTATTCTATATTTATTTTATTTTATTTTAGCTAAATGCATAACTATTATCATCTCTCGCATGTCTACAGTAATGTACAGTACTTGGCGCTATAGGTTCAATATACTAATGGGTGTATGCTTTTTATGGCTCACCAATGTACACTTGCGAGACATATCGAAACACTATTCCCAACCCCCTTTCAGAAATGACTCGTTAACCTGATCTGCTGCAAGGCGGGCCGTTTTGGTTCCTTACTGATGCACTCCATTAGTTTTAAAATTTTAAGACGTTTCACCTCATTAGTTTGGTGATTATTTGACACTGCATCTCATTCGGGTGTCGATTTTTACTGGGCGAGCGATAGCGAGCCTACAATTTAGGGATCTGGCTCATGTAGTATCAAGGATAACGATAATGGACAACCTTTATTATTAGTATCAGGAAAAGTTCTGGGTTTATCCTTTTGGCCGCATTAACCGAATTAAGTCGTATGGAAAAAAAAAACAAGTGCAACAACGCAAGTAGGACAGAACAGGATATGCAATGCGCCTGAGAAAAAGGATGTGATCTATTCCCAAGAAGGTGGGGCTTGATAGCGGCAGGTGTCCTAGAGGAAATAGCCGGAGCAGCGAGCATACCATCACTCAGAGGGACAATATGGAACAGTAGGGGCTTTTAGAATATAGGGAAGGGAATAGTTTTTCACCGTTTCGTAATTTGGGGATTCTTAATACATGGCATAACTGTTTACCCCTTCAGCACGATGACGACATGTTCATCTTGGTCTGGTTACCATTAGACGATTTTCTTTAGCTTGTAATCTACCTCTAGGACTCAAAAAGGGCAAATACTATATCAATAAGCCCTCTGAATAGCACAGGTTCTATGATTAGTATAGACTACAGGAGGTGTCTAATTAAACATATAGTGTAAAAAATATTCATCCTTAATAGTACAATAGTTTTAATGATAAAGGCACCTAATAACGGCACCCGCCAATTCCTCGCTTACGGGGAAGTCTTACATTTTGCAGAATAATACAGACAAAATAAGGCCTTGGAGACATGCCAAGACAATCAAGCAAAGGATAATTGGATTCCTCTTAGCACATCCCTACGAAGGATTCAAGAATCCCCCCAGGGCAGACGGAAGGAGCACACGTGTCCTGGGGGCCTCTAGATGGGATGTATCGAAATCCTTTGTAGGGAGAATTCTGGTGTTATTGTTTTCACAGGCGCCTTGTTGTTGTCGTTTACTTATTGGTGTGTAATGGTAGCTTAGGTTAGGATAGGGTATGTTGGCTTATAACTCACAAACGACTAGAGTAATCGAGCTAATATTTCACCACTTGGGAATGGTCAACCAGGGAGTAGGTGTGGAAATGTACAGTCCATTTGCTCTGGCCCTTTTATATTACAGAGGTTAGGGTTCACGTATTCTGGCCTACCTATTTGGAACAGGGTATAGGTTAGGGTACGTTTGATTAAGATTAGAGAAATAGGATTGGATGGGCTATGGTAGGCAGGATAGCTTGACACTTCACCCTTTCAAGATCCGATTACGCTTTCAATTTATGTTTTCTGGTTATTATAAGACGATTTTATTCAGATTTAGAAGGGTGTATGAAAGTCAGTGTTTATTGATATAGTCTTTACCCTTAAACCTGTAGATCCTTCCTAAACTGTATAGAATCGTCTAATTAAAGCCAGAATATACTGTCAAAATGCGTCCTAATCTTCAAAGGGTTAAGTTGGTTAACCACAAACTGCAATCTTCAGTGTGTGTAACTAATAGACCATAAACATTCTCGGAGACCGCATTCTTAAGTATAAATTAATAGCATACACAATTTGTCATAGCGCATGGCATTAATATATTATAACGGAGACTACTGTAACAAATCGTCCTTAAATTCCCCCATAGACCGCTGACTATAGTGTTATAAATCTCGTAGACCTCATTCTAAAGTATCAATCAATAACATACTCAATCTTTCATAACGCAAGGCATTACATAACACAGACTACTGTAACAAATCGTCCATAAATCCCCCTATAGATGCCTCCGTGCGGGACATACTGGGATGGCGTCACGCTAGCCAAAGGAAATACCTCCGTAACGTCTTCTCGGAGATCGCCAGCTGATGTTTTTATATTTACATCCTGTCCCGGAAGACGATGGTGAGCCGGCGGAGGAACCCGTGAGTTTGTTGAGGTTGCGAAACGTGAGCTTATATTACTTGGTGGTTTATGTACACTCTGATGAGACTTAGGAGGTAGTGAAGGGTTGTTCTTACTCATTTCACCATCAGCGTTTATTATACGCATTAGTGTCTGATTTTGTTTAAATAGACTTATGCCATTATGCCATTATAAAAATAGTTATGAAAATTGTGTCTTTGTTAGAAAACCTCTTTTTTTAATACATATAAAATTTATAAGATAAATTAAAATATGTATACAACTTCCATGTATTATGACTAATATTTAGCTTTTTATATTTCTATAAATCGTTATCTATCTATCTATCTATCTATTGCCTGACGCCGTGATCCCCTAAGGGTTGGCCACGAACGAACTGTCCCCATGCACCTCTGTCCCCAGTCATTCGACGCCCCTCCTCCCAACCAGCACCGCCTTCATCCATATACTTCCTTCCTTTTCACACTTTCCACACTCGTTATATATATATATATATATATATATATATATATAGTATATATTATAAAGCTGGATACTGTATTTGTACGTTTGTGTCAAAGACTCCTCTACATACGTAAAGGGGTCTATGGTTTGTGTACTTTTATAAATGTTGGGCCTGTGAGGATGAAGCTTGGCATGGGTACTCAGGGAGTCCTAGACTTTTATTATTTTATTGTATTATATTTATTTGTAGTATTTACTAGTATTTGTTTTCTATGCACATCAACGCTACTGGGATATGTTATCCTCTTATTATTTATTATCATAGTGCTGCACTCATCCATAATACGGCTATAAGTAATTTAACTGTATCTAACTGCTGTTCTTTGCTAATGCTTGGTGTATGCCGCGTCCCATTACAGTAGTTTGTTAATTATAAGAGGTTGCGTTGTATTGGTTATGCGATTTTAAGGGTATAGGGAACATTATGAAACGAAAAATGCTCAAAAAACTTAGGAAAAACTGACCCACATTTTACTATATAGACTACTCCTTGTCCCGCACTGGCTGACCTGGTGATGATCTGCCTGGGCTGCTGTGCCTGTTGGTCTCATAGACTCGAATCATAATACAGATAGTAAGTTAACTGTGTCTAACAAATGGTCTTTTTGAAATCCCCCCCCCCCCCCCCTTCGCGTGTTTCGTCCCATTATTTTGTAAATTTGAAGACGTTGTGCTCGATTTATTTTTATTTTAAGACATTTCGCCTCATCCAGCTGTCGATTTTTTCCTGGCGAGCGATAGCGAGCCTGCAATCTAGGAGAAACCGGCCTTTGGCCGGGAGATTTGTTTTCTAAAAATATGTACAACTTTAGCTTCAATAGGTAACTGGATGACATTTTATAGCTTGAAGGGAAGCTATAAGGTGTTCATTGTTTTTTATATTGAAAGGGAGATAGGGAACATTACAAAACAATATTAATAATAAGTAAATACATAGAAGAAAAAAACTTATCCACTTTTCACTGTGTACTGAAGAAAATATAAATAAATGGGGTATGTGCCAGATTATATATATATATATATATATATATATATATATATATATATATATATATATATACAGTATATATATTAGACAGTATATAGATAGATATATTGATAGCTAGATAAACTAATGGGCCCATACTGCCCTGGTGATGATCTGCCCGAGCTGCTGCGTGTTAGACTGATCGACTCTCATCTATAATACAGCACACACTCTAAAGACGCCGCCATCAGGAGCCGATCGTCCGCGTCCAATCGCTGAATCAATAACAATGGCCGGAAGATGATGCGCCCTATAGAAACCCGATAGTGGCAGAGATCGCCCAACCTCCGCCATGTTGGAGCCACTGGTGTTATTAAGGGGAGATGGGTTGCTTTGATGGACCCTTTTCTCTCTCGTGTTTAGCCCCATTTGTTTTCAGATTTTAAGATGTTAGCCCCATTAGTTTGTTGATTTTAAGACTTTTTGCCCCATTTATTTGTCAATATTTAGACCTTTCGTGCTATTTAGGTGTCGATTTTGTTTCAAGAAGCGGCCTTCAGCCGGGACATCCCCCCCCCCCCCATTTCGTTGCTGTTGTCAACCCTGGGTAGGTATCTTTACTGCCTTCGAAGTCTCTCTTGGTAACCCCTTCTGTACCAGCGACGTCTTCTATATTACGTTCTAGCTATAATTAGACTATTGTATGCAGGTTGGGAAGCATATATGGTAGCTATAAGGATTAATTGATAGAGCATTTACCCTTTTAATTGCTCAATGTCCTTCCAAAACTGAATAAAATCGTATAATAATTTGCCAGAATATAATATAATGGACGTCACCAGTATACTGAATGGGTTAATGTATTTTTCTTTTGCTATTACTCATTCCCCCCCATCACTGTTGCAAACGAACTTTTAATCCGACTGTACAACTTGAGAGAAAGTGAAAGTTAAATTTATAGAGATGCCACGTGACTTTTGACCCTTACCCTACCTGGGCTTTTTATAACAAAGGTTCGTCAGTGTGATTGAGAACAGGAAATTGCTGGGTGAAATGCACTAGTTTTTATTTGGTTATCATTTAATTGTAGTAATTACTTCCACGTACCAAGTTGGTGTTTGGTTATTTGAGTATTTGTGTACAATCCATCCCTTCCCATGTTGACTCCGCCCACTAACAAAGTGTAATGTAAAGTATTACAATAATCTCACGTTTTTCGTAGTTTTTAACCTAGTTCTCTTTAGCATTTATAATTATTTAAGTGTTGCAAATGTAATGGTTGAGAATATATGTAAATGTTCCCCTGAAATGTCACAAGAGGCAAAATCAAGACATGCATCTGAAATCAAAGGGTACTTTATCATTCTTTCAACTTTGGCTGGGCACTTGTTACAGGCAGCTTTGCCTTTTGTCTCCTTCGTACACATAGGAAAAAAAACTCGTTGCCTGGCTATAAAATTGATATATGATTTTGTTATATAAACTGGTATCAAACACATCACAATTACTGTTGACTAGCAAGATTTTGCAAGAGTTTCTTCCTCGACGATAAGACAGCTCTCCTTCTCTGCCCATCAAGTAGCGGGCGGGATCAAGAACAAGGTAAAGCCATTCATCTTCCCCTCCACTTACAATTAAGGGGGGTCACCGGTTTTTTTTTAATCTTTCTCTCCTTTTCTCTCTTTCCCGGGCTTGTATCCATTCGGCCCCGTTCAGCCAACTGTTTTAAGACGTTTATCCCCATCCAGGTGTCGATTTCTTCCTGGCGAGCGATAGCGAGCCAGCATTGTATGGAGAAATCCGGCTTCGCCGGAGACATTTTTCTATCGAAAAATTTGCAAATTTAGCTTGCTGTCAAAAGAAAAATATATATATGCTGGCTTGCTACCGCTCGCCAGGAAAATATTAACACTTGGATGGGGGTAAACGTCTTAAAACAGTAGACTGAAGAGAGAGGGAGAGAAAGAGAAAACAAAAGCGAGGTGGGCTCCCTTAACTGACCGACGCAACGCAAAAACTGGCTCTCATTATCCAACCCGTCCCCGCCACCGTCTCGGGTCACAGGGGGATGATTATTAACCCTTTCGGTGCGGTGGCGTTTTTAGATCTCCGCCATTGATAGTTGTGAAGATTATAATTTGTTTTTAATGTGATGAAGGAGATAATATACGGCAAAGTTGCCTGTAAAGTGTCCCCCTCATTTTGTAGTCGTAGACGTGTGCTATTTTATTTGATTTAGAAGGGTTAGCTATATAGATGAGGTGAAGCATAGTGTATATTTCAAGAGAAGCAGCGTTTTGAATTAGCTATATGAAGAGGTGTAAGCTACCTTTTCGAAACTTTTTTTGACGTGTTTTTTTTTGTTTTTTTTATTCCCGCATAATGGCTTGAT